>JARHVA010004944.1:392500-870000 GCA_037957365.1 Torreya grandis
TATATCTACCATACGAAAAACACCTAATGTAATTATAATATACAAATATATGAAATCTTAAATTAAGCCAACATAGATTTATCCATGTATCATTACTACCTCTTTATATTAAGAGTTCTAACCTGATTCCCCAGTATAAATATAGCAAATCTCTTCCACAATATACCTCACCCACTAGACCTCTATGCTCTTAAATAGATAATAAATGGGGTTATGATTGAGGTTAGGGTTTTGGAAAGTGTCTACATGTAGAAATCATCAAGCATAATATTTAAAAAAATCATTTAAGTAATTAAATTATAATCTTATCAAATAATAGGTTATGAATAAGTGTGCACAAATTATTTATTATCATAAATTATATTACAAGTGAATTTTAACCATAAAAAAGTTTGTGTCATTAAATAAGTTAACATCCCTCATTAAGATGTCCTTTGATAAAGGGAAGCATGGATTAATCACTAAAATATCCCCCCTTGATGATACCTTCTTTCACTCCCAAACTTTTCTTGAGTTGAACAAAATGGGCATGAAGTAAGGTATTTGTGAAGATGTATGCAACCTGATCATCTATTCAAAAATACTTAAGATCAATAACCTTATCCTATATTAGTTTCTAGATATAATTCATATATATTAATTTTTCTTTGTGCATTGGTGCTCCATTGGATTACAATAAATGCATATATCACTCTGATTACCACACCAAAGCTTGGTGGGTTGGGTATATGGAAATCCAAACTCAAAAAACATGTATTAAATCTAAACTAACTCATAGTCGAAAGTGATAGATTCACTATACTTAACTTTCATAGTATACAAATCAATAGTAATTTGTTTCTTATAATACCAAATCATGGGACCTACGTCGAGATGATATATGTATCTTGCATTTAACTTGTGATCATCTAAATCTCCTTCCCAATCACTTTTTTTGTAACCTACAACTATGGTTTTCCATATGAATTATAACCATCAATTAGGGGTTTTCATCCTAACTTATACTCAAACACATATTTATTCAAGTAGCATACTAACTTTTTTATTAATAGCTCTAGCCTAAATTCATTAGTATAACAATAATAACTCTCTTTCACAATGTACCTCACCCATTATCCCTCTGTTCTTATATAGAATTAAAAAGGAGGATAGGGTTAGTTTTAGAGAGTAGTTATGTGTAGAATAAGTCAAGCCTATTATTATCAAAATTTAATTAATTAAATACTTAATTGATATCAATAATCTTCTCTAATAATAAGTTATAGACCAATTAATTTTTATCCATAAATTATATTATAAATGAATAATACAAATGCATATTATCCATAAAAAAGTGTACTCATTATTAAATACAATAACAAATCAAAATGTACCCACTCAAACTTAATACTACATAGAAAAAGAGTTTAAGAATCCAAGCCATTTTCTATTGGTTGATCAATGGTATTCTATTAAAAAAACCATTATTAGGTCTTGTTGTGGTGCATAGAACCTTCTCAAGTGGAGGATATAATGAAATAATTCCCCTAAGGTTTATCCAGCAGACATTACTCCCCATAATTTACATTGACTAAAATATGAGGGTGGGTTATTACTAGCCTGCCATGTTCTCTAATGATTTTAAATGGGTCAAGAGTTGACAATAATGTCAATTCTTAGTTGGATAAAAGATGAATTCTCCCATTTCACTAAGTTTAGTGGTTAATGATGAACCTTTTTCTCAATGATCACATTTAATCTATAAAGTTATTGAGTTTAATATCAGTCCCACTATGGTTGGTAACAAGTATTTTATTAATGGTCTGTAAAAAATTAAAAGAGAGTGACTTTACTTTCGTAAGCCTCAATATTCAAATGAGATTCACCGTGGCCCTATAAAACAAGTATTTGTAACTACCCAAAATCTTAACTTCCTATGGGAATATTACCTAAATATCAAACCACCTATTTACCTACTTAACATAAGTAAACTTAATTTATTTGGAAGGGGGTATCTTTTACATAATTAAGCATGCCCATTTTTACAAATTTTATTATTAACCTATGCTAATGTTACAAATTTAGATCAAGTCCTAACAAACTCCCTTGTGATCAAAAGCCAGTTCTTCAAGTGCATACTAAGTTGCTTCCTAAATTTTTCAAGATTTATCCAATCAAGGAATTTTTATAAAATAGTAGTTGTTTAATCTACAACTGGGTAAATCATTGGTTTATTAATTTTATTCAACACCAATATTCATGTATAATGTTACTTAACATCCATGTGTTTGGTTTTGCATGAAATAATATATTTTTAGACATCTTAATTTAACTGAGATTATCAATGCATAAAGGTGTAGGAGCAATTTGAGAAACTCAAATATTTTCAATGATGTGATGTAGATAAACAATTTCTCTAGAATCATCCCATGTTGTATGGTATTCTAATTATATTGATGAACTCACCACAATATCATGTTTTTTACAACACCATGAAATGGTAGTTGAACCCATATGTATAGTGTATCTTTTTGTGGGCACTCTCACATCCACACAAATACTAAAATAAGTATCAAAATACCCAACAAGTTTTAATTTATTGTTATGGTAGTATTCAAGGCCATATGTGTTTGTTACCTATAAATAATGATGTATTATTTTTCATGTTTTCCAATAATTTTATCTAGATTCATGCACAAATCTTGACAAAATAATCATTTCAAAAGAAATATTTGGCTTGGTTTTCATTAAGTATATCAATCTTCCCACTAGTTGCCTATATTTTGTGCCATCAAAAAATGCACCGCCATCATCCTTAGACAAATTTAATTTAATTTCCATCAGAGTGAGATTAGGTTTACAATCATTCATACTGAACCTTGTTAATAACTCATAAATTTACCTAGTTTGAGAAATGAAAATTCCTTTATCTTTATGAGTCACCTCTATGATAATATAATAGTGAATAAGTCCAATATATGTCATATCAACCCCATCTTTAAGTTCCTTATTCAAAATCTTATTGGGATTTTCATCATTGCCTACTATGAACAAGTCATCAACATAAAGAATGAGACTTACCAACTTATTTCTATTCACTCAAATATATAGTGTATCACTATATTCACTACACACAAACCTAATTTTTGGAAAGTAGGAATCCAAATTTTTATACCAAGCCTTTATTTCTTATTTTATCCCATATAATGCTTTTATTCATTTACACACCTTGTGTTTAGCACTAACCACCTCAAAACTTTGTGACTGTGTCACATATACTTCTTCCTATAAATCACCATTTAAAAAGGCACTTTTGACATCCATTTGATATATGCTCCACTTGTTATGTGTTACTAGGGAAAGAACCATATGGATAGTTTTCCACTTGGTATTTTATGCAAATGTTTCTTTATAATCAATACATTCTTGTTGCATATAACCCTTCACAACAAGTCATGCCTTATGTTTTTCAATAGAGCCATCAAAATTATATTTTACCATGTAAATACATTTGCATTATATGGGTTGAATTATTTTAGGATAATCACCCAAAACCAAGTTCCATTGTTCATAATGGCATCATATTCAACTTGCATTACATTGTGTCAAACTTGTTCAGTAGATGTTTCCTCGAAAGTGGATGGTTTTGTGGCCTACTTCTAAGAACTCTTAGGACTTGTTTTACTAATTTCATCCACTTTAAAGTTAAAAATTAATTCCAAATCACTTAGGATATTTTTTTAAATCTTAAGATCAAGAACACTATAAATATCTACACATGAATCACCATTGTGATGTTCTATATGTGGAGAAGAATGAGTATCATGGAGACTTAGAGAAATTTTATTATTTTCTAAGTTATCATTTCTTAAATAATATAAATAAGTAGAAGTGGATACTTATGAAATATAAGAAACTGAATGAACACTTGGTTGATGAAAATCAATGTCATACCATAATCTATGAGAGTTAGGTTCATGTCACAATCCCTTAACATTTTGACGCTTTTGAATATTTTTCTCCAATGTATCAAATTGGGAACACATTTATGAAATTTTTATCTTTATAAAATCATAAAAAACTACATATTTACTCACTATAAATTTTCTTGTATCATGTGTAAGTAAACAGTACCCCTTTTTATTTTCAAAATACCCAAGGAAGATGCATTTTTTGCTCCTAGGTTCCAACTAGTTATGTGTTCAAGCATGAAATAAATCATAGTGATTACATATTAAAAAAATATAGTGTTTAACCTTAGGCTTTAATCCATTTCATTCAACATATGTGTTTTTTTCCTAAAAGATCAACTATGGGGGAATTTTTACATAAGTACATTGCAGTACCAATAGCTTATGCCCAAAATTTATCATCTAGATTTTTGTAATATAACATTGCTCAATGTGTACCTTCAAAAGTTATGTCATTCACTTAGAAACTCCATTTTATTATGGAGTATAATCATTATTTTATTTAAATTTGATTCCATATTCCTAGAAATAATCTAAAACTTCATCCAAAGTGTGTCCACCTTTATTATTTGAATTAAGTGTAGCCAACTTTAAACCTATTATTTTTCAACTAAGCTTAACCAATAAATAAATTTAGTGAAATAAATTGATTTATTATTTATGAAATATACATAATTCATCCTTAAAAAATCATAAATAAACAACACAAAAAAATTGTACCATTCAATAGATGACTTTTCATGTCGCACACATTGTTGTAAACTAATTGTAAACACTTGTTAGCTCTCCAAAAAGAATCCTTGGGAAAATTTTCATGTTTTTTTTACATAAGACACATGAATCACAAAGAATATTGTCTCTCCTAAAATTATGAAAACCATATGCCATTTTAAGTCTCTACAAGTCCACCAAAGAATGAACATTAAATTGTTCATAGCATAAATGCCAAACACCTTGTGTATACATTGTTCCTATTTCAACCATTACTAGTATTTATTAGGTAGGAAGAAGCATTTTGAAATGTAAATGAACCAATTTCTCATATTCATAGCTAATGGAGATTGTTTTATATCCTTATTTGATATAGTTAATGTAAATAATCCAATTTTATAACACAATCTAATAGCCTTTTTTGTGAACTATGACCAAAGAAAGGAGATGTGTTTTCAAAGTATGAACATACCAAACATTTTTTAGATACACAATAGAACTATTAGAAAGCATAATCCTAATAGATCCAATTCATTTTGGAATATCGATATATTTTAATGTTAAGGAGGAAAGAACTAAAGACATTTTTTAAAAAATTATAAAAGAATTCTCTTTTGTATATCATATGTTTGGTGGAACCTCTATCTAGTACCTATTATAGCATTAATTTACACCCTTGGAAAGGGTTCTTCAATCTCTCTCCAATTGAGCTACACTAATAGTACAACCCTAGGTTTTGAGTCACCTATGGTGGGGTTGAACCTTCATAGAAGGTCCACTTCCTCTTGATGGATCACTTATACTAATGTTTGCACTAAGAAAAGCACTAGAAAAGGGGAAACGGATCCTAAGAAAGATAACCAGGTGATGCACCAAATAAAAATGAGAAATCCCATAAGCATGAAGTGTACCTTGAACAAGCATAAGACAGTAATAGCTCACTTAATCTCAAAATGTGGCTAACAACATAAGTATTTCACACACTAAATTTATAAAGCAATGAATGAAACCAGGAGGAATTCTAAGACTCACACCAAGATTACATTAATGGTAGAAAGAACACAAATGCAAACATTCAACTAACTTGAAGACACCTATAAATGAGAAAGAAAGAAGGACAATGGGCATGGAAGATTCTCCTTCATAATGCCATCATGCAAGAGTTTTGATACACACAATTCAAACGGGAGAGATAGGTAAAGAAAGTCTTTATTATTTGAAGAGGCCTTTCATACAAATTTTAAAAAGGTTTAGCCTTATCAAATGAGAGTCTCTACTCTTCCATAATTGAGATAATTTCTTATCAAGAGAGAGAGAGAGAGAGAGAGAGAGAGAGAGAGAGAGAGAGAGCTTACAAATGGAAAATAATAAGATATATAGGAGAAATGGGAGAGAGAGAGAGAGAGGAACACGTCAATCAAGGTCATTAAATGAGCTACCACTTTTTTATGAATATTCCACCATATTTTGATCAAATAAAAGTGTCATCCATCATAAACAAATCAACTTTTATTTGTCCCAATAGCCTCTGAATCATTTCATTAATTGAGCAACACACTAGAGGAAAAGATTTTTCCGAAGTGGTGAGTCATGATCCTATTTATGAAGAGAAACCCTTAGGCACCCTAAAAATACATTAAATGCTCTAGTTACTTTCTCCAACAACCATATTTCCATCTTAAGACTCTATGTCATCTTCCACTTGCTTTCACTTATAAGGATAGAGTCATCATACCTTGAATCTGGACAAACACATGCCATGTCTGTGTTGAGCGGCAGTAAGCACCTACTTGTCAAGGATGTGGCCATGTCAAATATGGGACACTTGTTCATGACCATTCATATCTACCCCTACTTAAATATCTAAGCATAGGTCTATATTATATATTGAAACCCACCAATTTATTGGTTTTCATATAGTCAATATGTCAATGAATAGCTTACAGACTACATAGCTTCTTTCTTGAACCATATTAGGTCTAAATTGCCCTATTTTACCTCTAAAACTTGTGGAAGCCAAGGACTTATGTACATAGCATTGAAGACACAATAAAATTGAGTCTACATACTATGGATCCTATAACAGATGTTTTGACTGAGATTCAATAGTGTCCTTTGAAGTATTTTCTCTAGTTTGACCTAAGTCAAACTTACTCTCCATTGAAAGCTCCTGGTTTTAACTTTTAACATTAGCCATTGATCTATTTTTTTATGATGAATCATGCACAATAAATCTTCTTGGACCCAATAACATCATTAAGGTTTCCACTCACCATTGTATATTTGATTTTGATTAAATGTTAATCATTGATCTTATTTCAGCCATTTTTGACTCTTTAACCTAACGAGCACCATAGATCTTTCTCTGTAAAAATGAATGTGAGCCATAGATATTCTAATAGTTTAACATGCCTAAGACACTTATCACCTATGCATTTTTTAAGAGATCCATTGATATTTTGACCCACCATTCTCTGTTGATCTTGGGTGTATAATCAAATATGCACCATTAGATCTTTAGGACCCATTGACATCATCCTCACCCACTCAACATTAGATTTGCTTGTATGATCAAATGTGCACCATTGGATATTCAATCTTTTAAATCCAAAAAAATATTTCATGAGGATCAAATTTTATGTCTATGTGTATATTTAAATATTTTTAAATCCTAATGGTTAATTGTCATAGTTTTAACTTGGCATCCCTATGCACATTTCATTGTGCAAGTATAACTTTAAAGCTTTATATCTTGAGATAAAAAGCACATCAAGACACCAAATTTGTAAAGGATGATCTTGGCATGAATAAATTCATGTCTATGAAATTTTTTGGCCTGAGGCTCTGTAGGTTTATTTATTAAACATGCAACCAGACTAACCTATTTATTTTTGCATGAAATGCTTGTGACGGTCTGGTTCTTCTAGAATTATGCAAGAAGCTATTATATTTTTAGAAGGATCTAATGAATTTTTGAGACTTTTTTTAATATTATTCATGCCCCTGAATGCTTGAAACACCATGATAACCTGTTGGTCTTTTCACTTTGCAATCTAGATCTATTTCCAAGCTTATTTTCCCAAGATCAATAAATTGCACTATAAGCTTTTTTAAAGTGTTTCAAAATATTTTATAAACATAATGTGATATTTAGACCACTCATTCCATCCAAAAAAAAATTTATCTCATTTATTCAAGTATAATCTTTATATGTAGGCCAAAATTAGTCAACATTTCTGATGACATCCTGGGGTTGCATGCATGTTATGCAAGAGACTAGTCACCTTTAACTAATCCATTAGGCATGGATTCTCAAGATTTATTACCAACTAAAACTGTTATGAGATTGAAAGAAGGTCAACCCTCTTTGAAACCTCTTCTTGAAGCAAAAAAAGGGACAAAAAGAAATAAAACAACTGTGCCCAAAGCACTAATTGAAAGAGAAACACACACCTAAAATAAATGTGCATAAGGCACTTACAGGAAAGCATATAAAACTACTATAATATGTTACATTATCATACAATAGCTACAAACTCTTCTAATAATAAGGCTTTAAATGAATTTCATTGAGTAGGATGGGTAATACCTCTCCATCTAGTTAGGCAAGTTGAAAATCATTATATTGTTTGTATCCATAAATTAAATAAAGACAATTCCATAAGCTATAAAACTTGGTATGGTTGCCTGGCTTGACCTTATCTCAGTCCTATTTGAGGACTAGGTCCCCTTCCTTAAAGTCCCTTGTTATGGCTCTCTTGTCAAAAGCCTTTTTGACTTAAACTTAGTGTGACTCTAATGTCTTCATTTCAAGGTCCCTAGTTTTTTCAAGATCCATAAGCTCTATTAGCCTTACATTCATAGGTTCACTCTCCATCAAATCAAGCTGATGGGCTAACTCTAATGTAGGACGTTCAATAAAAATGGGCAATTTGGCTTCCCTTCCATATGCAAGGACATAAGTAAAATTTCCAATGGTAGCTTTGGGAGTCACTCTGTCAACCCATAAGGATATACTTACTTTTGTATGCTATGTTCTCTAATTTTCCTCCATAGTTCTCTTGATAATCCTTAGCAAGTTCTTGTTTGTGGACTCTACAATTCTATTGTCTTGGGGGTAGTAATTAGAGGATGTATTGAGATAGATGCCTATCTTGAATTCCCATTCACTTTTCTTCATACCAAAAAGTGTTAATGCATTATATAAAATTATAGTAGTTGGGACACCAAACTTGGTTATTATGTTGTCATAAAAGTCCAATACTATTATCTCATTAGCTTATTTTAAGATAATTGCTTCTACCCACTTGGTGAACTAGTCAATTGCAGTGATCACCCATTCATGTTATATACTTGAAGGTAGAGTTAGCATCCCTATGAATTCCAACCCCCATTTCATGAAGGGTTACTCCACTTGAATTGGGTTGAGGGGAAGGGTTGTCAATCTTTATTTTCCTGCAAATAGAGCACATTTATGAGATTTCTTAACCCATGATTAGGCATACTTGATGAGTTTGGGCTAGTAATAACCATCTCTCATTACCTTTGTTGTTATAGGTCCATCATGGAACTGCTCCAAGAGCTTTGTCACTTAATTGTCATCACTACATCTAAGAAGTACCCTATTAAGGTTGCTTATGAAAAGAACACCATCAAATAATGCATAAGGTATGGATTGAATCCTAAAATACTTTATTTTTGATCTATCCAAACCTTGAGGGCATTTTCATGTCATCAAAAAATGTATCATACCTTAGAATGAGCTATTATGAAGTGGAGGTACATCTTCTTGTGAGTTATCTTGTGTTACCAAAACAACTTATTTGTCTTCTTGAAGATCATCTACCATATTCACGCATAAGCATTTACCTCTTACTAACTTGGTGACTTTGATATCCACATCATACTCCATGACCTTGGTAATCCAACCTGCTCTTTTTTCATTTAAGTCTTTGTTAAGGAGTAAGTCCCTAACTCTAGGATGAGACATCATAAGATAAACATTGCTATTAAAAAGCATTGGCCTAAAAATTTTAAGGCTATAAGAACTTGCTTTTAAATAAAACTGTAGTTTACCTTATATTCTTCCAACCATTGACTTAAAAAATTAATTAGATACTCAATTCCTTCACTATTCTTTTGCATCAACATAGTTGATATGTTTTCAATATTAGCAAAGTTGTACAATATGAAATCCTCTAGGAAATTAGGATTCATGAGAAAGGGTGCTTTGGTAATGGCTTTCTTGATGTTCTCAAATTATCCTCTACCTTCATCTGACAAAGTAAACACTTGGATCTTCTTCGACATGGTGGTGATGGGTTTGACTAGGTTTTCAAAACTAGGTATAAACCTTCTCATAAAGTTTATCTTCCCAAGGAAGCTCTAGATTCCTTTCTTGTGTTTAGGTAAATAAAGTGCTAAGATAGCACTTATTCTATTAGGATTAATAGATAATTCTTATTTTGAGATAATATGACCTAAAACTTTGCCTTCATAGATAGCAAACACATATTTATTTGTATTTATATAGATCCCACACTCTCTACATCTTTGGAAGATCAACCTTAGATGATCTATGTGTTCATTGGATTTCTTGGATAAAACTATGATGTCATCCAAGTAGACTAGTACCATTTGATTTAGCAACCCTTGGAAATCATGTCCATGGCTCATTGGAAAGTGGCCCTAGTATTTGACAATCCAAAAGGCATATTTTGGCAAACATGTGTGCTCTAATTTATGGTAAAAGAAATATTATACTGTTCTTCTTCTCTCACCATCACCTAGTTGTATCTTAAATACCCATAAAGAGAGAAGCACTCTAAACCAGCAACTATCTAAAGTATCTTAAATACCCATAAAGAGGTAGTGATCCTTCAAAAAAACCCTATTCAAATCCTTGAAATCAACACACAATTTGATTTCCCCACTCTTCTTCCTCATAGGCACCAAATTGGCTACCCATGAGGAGTGTTTAATGGGAAAGATGATCGTAAATTCAATTAATTTGGTCAATTCTTTCCTCATTAGATCTTCAATCTTGGGGTTTATATGTCTTTGCTTCTACCTAACAAGTTTGGCATTAGCCTCTACTTCTATAGTGTGTAAGGCCAACTTGGGATTCAAACATCTCAGGTCACTGTATTCCCATGCAAAGATGTTTGAATACTCTTTAAAAAATTCTATGAAATCATGCCTCTTAGCCTTAGTCCTTACCTTCCCTAGCTTGAGGAGCTTATCCTTGAAGATAATGACTCTTTCATAGTTATCTTCACTTATTGATATTATTGTCTTATCTTTCCTCATATGATCTCCCTCATGCTAAAGACCTTCAAGGGTGATAAGCCATTTAGAAAGCTTGTTAGGTCTCAACTGAATAATTTTTTCCTCAAACTAATGTTGAAACTTTTCTTGGTTTATGAAGGATAACTCTACTTCTTTTTGTAATAAATAGGTAATTTTCTTATCATTCTCAAAGACCTACCAATGAGATTCATTATCTAGCATTGATGGTCTTATCATCACTTTGACATGTGGCTACACCTTGGCCCTTTTTAACTCATTTGGGATATCAAATTGAGCTCTCACAGCTACCAATATATCAGCATGTCCATTTTGGTTCCTTGGCACTGCTTAGATGTTAAAGGCCTCAAAATATTCAAGTAGGTCCCACACTCTATGTTTTTATGACTTCATCAAAGGATTATTGGTGATATTTTGGCCTCTAACCTAGTGCACAATTAGTTCATTGTCTTTATAAACTTGCAGCTGCTTGATCCCTCTCTTACTATCCCATTGAAGTCCATGAATAAGACTCTCATATTTTGATACATTTCAAGAGAAATTGAATTGAAAACTGTAAGAGGAGAAATATTTTTTATTTGAGGGGGACACTAGCATTGCACCTGCACCCACTCCATGTTTTCTCGTTGAACCATCAAAGAACAATTTCCATAAGCCACTAGGATTTGTTTTTGGTCTAATGAAGGATGACATGGACTGATTCTCTTCATGTAAGTATTAGACACCCATGTCTCTATCCTCAACACCTTCCAAGGGGTTGGATAATTGATTTTCATTCCACAATTCATCCAAGAACATATTAGGAACCTCCTTAATATGGGAAGTTAGTTCTTGACCAGCCAAATATTCATCCTCATCTAGGATAGTGTAATTGAGGTCTATGTTATCTAGCCCATAAATCTCTATATGGAATTGTGTAATGGGATTAACCTTACTATATACTTTGGTTTCATATCTTGTTCTAAATCCATGTATGACCAATCTACTACAAGATAACCTCCAATCTTTGTATTTAATTCTATGGATAGGCATAGGTCAAAATGAGGATGTACGTCTAGGATTAACACATCTTGAACCACTAAGACACTAAGACAAGCATTTTGGTTCAAGTTAAGGTCTCTGATGATACCAGATGGTTTGGTGGAAGAACCATCAAGCTACAACACTCCTTTAGATTGGGGCTCATATTTTAGACCAAGTTGATTAGCCATGCACTTTGGCATTATTGAGGTGCTATCCCCACTATATACCAAGTAATTATGCACTAAAAAATCACTAATGATTACTAAAATGTAGAAGGGAGGAGGTTTAACCACCTTACTTGGTTGCCCTTCATTTGGTCCTTTGGTTACATTAGTGAGAACCACATTTTCTTTGTTTGATGACTTCTCAAAAACATTGATCTTTGATAACTATTATTGGAGGATGTCTACCTAACTAGGAATGGAGAGCATATCTCACATTAGCACACTCACATTGGACCTTTTCATTTGTTCCACAATGTTGATGGGTCAACCACCAACCTTTGGTTATGCTTTGGGAGCCACAACTACACCTTGAGTTTGTGAGTTTTAAAGGGAAAGGACATTCCCTTGATTTTGATTCCTTAGAGCTATTAGAACCTTTGGAATAGGACCAGGTCCATTTAGCTTTGTTATTAAAGGAGTAGTGGTAGGAGGCTCCTTGACTGCTTCCTGGTTACCATCCATGTTCCTTCTTTTGAACCTTGTATTTGTTGCCATTGGAATGTATGCCTTACTAGAACTATCCTATTGATTGAGTTCATAACACTCTTATTGATCATAATTCACCATTGTAGCACCCAACTAGCTTGGTCCTTGATCAGGGCTTTGACCTTGTTGAGGCTCTTTTAGTTTTATCATCATGGGCACTTCTGTGTTTTGGTCCATAAGAGCTTGATTGTACCCATAATTAATAGCCTATTGGCATTGATCACTGAAAGCTTGATTGAAGTCAGTGTTTGGGATAATGGATTACCCAAAAGACTAATTCCAAGGCATGGTACCCTCAACTTCTTGAGCAACATTATTCTAAATAGGTACCAATATGTTGGAAGTGCTTGTAATATTTGATTATAGTTGTTTTTTCTAACATATTTAGGTTACCATTGTCCTTGGCTTTGACCCTATCCTTGGAAGTTTCCTCTGTAAGGTGGCCTATTTTCATGATAAGATTATTGTTGAGGTTGATATGAGGCTTGATAAGGATTATTTAAGTCTTGTTACCTCTCATCATTCACTAGTTCATTCCCTAAGGATTGGAACATGCTCTTAAGCTCTTAAAACTTCTTGTGTTCTTAGGAATCAATAAATCCACTAGTGGAATCCTTTACTTGCTTAGGTGAAGGTATGGTAGATATTATAGACATAAGAGGAATGATGGTAAGGGGGAATAGAAATAAGAGGTGGTCTAATCTTAGGGAAAAAAGACATTGGTGGTCAAGGTGTAATCTTGCCAGGCTACACCAGATAATTTTATGCTCTAATTGCCACCTCATGTGCATTTGACTATGTGTTCCCTCCCATAGACTGGATCATTATTATAATGTCATTATTTAAGGCTTTAAATAGTAAATAAAGGAAAAGTTAAGGGTAGGCCTAACAAAAATTGGAATTTTGTCCCAAGTCTTTTGGAATGTTGTATTGAAGTCTTGAATAAATTCATGAGGGGTACTTTGAATTACAGTTAACTACTCTACAAGTGACAAATGGTCACTTTTGTCTTCAAATATCTTACACAATGCATCTCCTACTAGTATCATGTAGTGATAAAATTTACATTAAGGCTTCTATACCATTCTAAGGCTTTACCCTTGAGATGGATGGCTAATAACCTATTTTCTACATTTTCCTCATTGACATTATGAATATTTCAAAAATTACTTATGTCCATGAGGTGCTCAGAAGAGGTTGTAGATTGGTCTCCAGTAAAATAAGGGATACTTTTAAGAGTTGCTACTAAAATAGGATCATATTGAGGTAGGTTCATATTACTTTGGCCATTATAATCCACAAAAGGAAAATCTTTAGGGGTTGCCATGGAAATGAAAGGGTTTAACAAAGATCTTGCATGGGTAGGCCTTGAAATTGACTTAGGAACAAAGTTGCCTTTATAAGGATGTGTATTACCAAATCTTAACCTCTTTACTAAATTTAAATGTAATTCAATGAATTTAAAGGGAATACCTCTATAATTTGACCTTGTAGGCACCTTTGGCATGAGATGTAGTCACTGCTTTGCTACTAGAATGTTGGATCTTCTCTTGGATTTGTTAGATGTAATAATTAGGAAGCTATAACTACTACAAATTGATCAAACTAGCATCAAACTTTGACCAATATTATTTGAATTGAGTCCTACTAGGTGTGCTAAAAACTATTTTAGTATCAATTTTCACCCTTAGAGAGGGTTCTTGAGGATCTCTCTAATTGAGCTTCACTATTGGGATAACCCTAGGTTGTAGGTCACCTATGGTGGGGTTGAACCTCTAAAGAAGGTCAACTTCCTCTTGATGGATCACCTATACTAATGTTTTCACTAAGAAAAGGGTTAGAAAAGGGGAAAGGGATCCTAATAAAGATAACTAGGTGATGCACCAAATAAAAATGATAACTCACATAAGAATGAAGTGTACACTAAAGAAGCATAAGATAGTACTAGCTCATTAATCTCAAAATTGAGTTAATTGCATAAGTATTTCATACACTAGGTTCAAGAAGTAATGAATGAAATTGAAAGGAATTTTAAGACTCACACCAATATTATATTAATGGTAGAAATAAAAAAAATGTAGACCTACAACTAACTTGAAGACACCTAGAAATGAATAAGAAAGAAGGACAATGGGTATGGAAGATTCTCCTTTACAATGCCATCATGCACAAGTTTTGCTACACACAATTCAGAGGGGATAGATAGGTAAAGAAAGTCCTTATTTCTTCAAGAGGTATTTCATACAAATTTTGATAAGGTCTAGACTTATCAAATTAGTGTCTTTGATCTTCTAGAATTGAGATAATTTATTATCAAAAGTGTGTGTGCATGTGTGTGTGTGTGTGTGTGTGTGTGTGTGTGAGAGAGAGAGAGAGAGAGCTTACAAATGGAAAATAATAAGATATATAGGAGAAAGGGGAGAGAGAGGAGCATGTCAACCAAAGTCATTAAATGAATTTCCACTTTTTGATGAATGCTCCACCACCTTTTGATCAACTTAGAGCATAATCCATCAAAAATATATTAACTTTTATTTATCCCAATAGCCTTTGACTCATTTCATTGATTGAGCAACACACTAGAGGACAAGAGTTTTTCAAAGGTGTTGAGGCATGATCCTATTTATGAAGAAAAACCTTTAGGCACCTTGAAAATCCATTAAATGTGTAGACACCAATATCATGTCAACCCCCCTTGGTCCCCTTCTAAACGTTAACACTCCTAACCCACACTTGCATATTTTATTAATTTAAACACTAATTATTTTAAATTAATTACCTCACCTTGGACACCTCACCCTAAGACCATTTCTTAGCCTATGAGTCAGCCTGAGACTAGGTCCTCCAAATCCTAACTACCCATGACCTATTCTCACTCCATCTTAACTCTCTAACCAACTCCCATGCCTCATAAGCCCTTGTTTTGACTGTTCTCCAATGGAAAAGGCACCTGGTGGGTGGAGAAATGGGCAAAGAGCTAAAAATATCCCTTTTACCTATTCTCTTTCTACCGACATCAGTCAACCCTTGGCCGACGCCGGCAGAATCACCGACATCGGTTACATAAGCCAAGCTCTAAACATTGAGCTACCCCCACCTTCTCGCACATTGACACACACACTCTAAGACCTCAAGCACCAGAAGTTGACTATCATTCTCCTAGCTATCGAAGCTCTACACAAGTCATTCCAAAAACTGAATTGAAACATTGTACGAGGACCTCAACATCAGCCACAATGGGAATAAGTATGTTGACACCTCTGGGTCTTCACCCTATAAAGCTAAGTACTCTGGTCTCCATTTCAAAGCTTTAGAATATATTGTTAATTAGTTTTCATTAATATTTCTAAATACTATTGAGAGGCCCGACTTCTTCCGTGGAGGGGCTGAAAGGCCTTCCCCTTATCCTCACCCTCTTTTCACACCTATCCTCTACCTTTACCCTTCCTCAGACCTCATTCACCTTCCCGCAACCCTACACCAACCTCCAAACTTCCAAAAACTCTTTTGACTATCCCAAAAATATTCTAAAACCCATCCAAGGCCCACTGCCCCTTTCAACATTGGCAACCCAACCGACGTCGACACCATTCCAAACTGACCTCGGCAGACCAACCGATGTCGGTGACTGTGTTAGCTAGAAAACCTATCCAAATAGCCCATAGACCAAACAAAACCTTCAGTTAGCTTTCTGTAACATTCTGAGACACACAGACTACAAAAAATAGGTACACAACATTCTACTTTTCTATTTCTTTAAGTCATTTGTCATTTCTTTATTTATAGAATTTTTACCTTTAAACAGTAGATTGTCATCCCTCAAGGAGCTTCACACTTCCGGGACCGAGTGCATAGCTTGGTAGTCCACCATATCCTCTTCTAACATTATCTTGTTTAAGTTTGTTTCTTACTGCAGGTGTTTCCTCCACAGCTAAAGAGGAGCTCCCACAAAGCTTGGATACGGTGCGCACTAAATCTGGGTAACATCACCCACAACCCTTTAACCTTAGTTTCTTTCTTTTGAATGCAATTAGTGAAAAATATAGAGAAACATTCTGGCATGCCTGGTGGGACACAAACCCATAATCACCTGATTAGAATGTTTCTCTAAATTTTCACTAATTGCATTCATATGAAGAAGAAACTAAAGGTAAGAGGTTTTGGGTTTGATGTTACCCGGGTTTTAGTGCACACTGTATCCAAGCTTTGTGGGAACTCCTCTTTGGTTGTGGAGGAAACACCTACAGTAAGAATAAAACTCAAATAAGAAAAATGTTAGAAGAGGATATGGTGGACTGCCAAGCTACGCGCTCGGTCTCAGAAGCGTGAAGCTCTTGAGGGATGACAGTCCACTATTTAAAGGTAAAAGTGTTGTAAAGAAAGAAATGACAAATGCCTTAAAGAAATAGAAAAGTAAAATGTTGTGTACTTATTCTCTAAAGTCTCATAATGTTACAAAAATTTGGCCAAAGGTTTTGTCGGTCTATAGGCTGTTTGGATAGGTTTCTGGTTTGTTGATTTTGAACACAGTCGCTGATGTCAGTTGGTCTGCCAAGGTCGATGGGGTAAATAGTGCCAACGTTGGTTGGGTTACCGATGTCGGTAGGGGTTATTGGCCTTAGAAAGCTTTTAGAATATTTTTGTGGTGGACAGAGGAGTTTTTGGAAGTTTGAAGGTTTGTGCAGGGTTGCGAGAAGGTGAATGTGGTCTGAGGAAGGTTAAAGGTAGAGGATAGGTGTTAAAAAAGGGTAAGAATAAGGGGAATGCCTTTCAGCCCCTCCACAGAATAAGTTGGGCCTCTCAACAGTGTTTAGAAATATTAATGAGAACTAATTAACAATATATTCTAAAACTTTGAAATGAAAACCAGAGTACTTAGCTTTATAAGGTGAAGACCCAGAGGTGTCAGAATGGAGATTCCTGTTGTGGCTGATATGACCGATGTTGTGAGCCAATGAAGCAAACACGAATTAATTAAATTAAATAGCTCAAGGTCCTCGTACAGTCTCTCAATCCAGTCTCTAAAATGATTTGTGCAGAGCTTTGGTAGCCAGGAGAATGATAGTCGAGTTCTGGTCTTTGAATCAGAATGTGTGTGCGAATGTGTGAGAAGGTAGGGGTAGCTCAATGTTAGAGCTTGGCTTATGTAACTGACGTCAACAATCCTGCCAACATTGGCTAGGGTTGACTGACATCAGCCAGAGTTAATCGACATCAGTCGAGGGCTGACCGATGTCAGCGAAGAGAGAATAGGTAAAAGGGTTATTTTTAGCCCTTTACCCATTTCTCTATCTGTCAAGTGCCTTTTTCATTGGAGAACGGTCAAAATAAGGGCTTATGAAGCATGGGAGTTGGTTAGGGAGTTAAGATGGGGTGAGAATCAGTCATGAGTAGTTAGGATTTGGAGGACCTAGTCTCAGGCTAACTCATAGGCTAAGAAACGGTCTTAAGGTGAGGTGTCTAGGTGAGGTGTCCAAGGTGAGGTAATTAATTTAAATAAGTAGTTTTTTAAATTAATAAGATGTGTAAGTGTGGGTTAGGAGTGTTAACATTTAAAAAGGGACCAAGGGGGGTTGACATGAAATTGGTGTCTATATTTGCCCCTTTTCTTGTGGTTTGTTTTGACGAACTGCAAGACAAAATTAGGTGTAGGTTGCCCTAAAATGGGATGAGGTATTCCCCCTCAAAGTGGAAATTGAGAGAAGTTAATCTAAAATTGGGTGCCAATTTGATAGGTAGTGGATGGGTAGGATGAGGTTGGATTGTGCACATTGTAATAGTTGAGATTGCACGTATACCACTTCACTTGATAGGCAGGTCAAATTGTCACAGGCAAGGTCGAGGAGGACTAAAATCAAAGTAACCGGTCCCCAGCTTATTAGTGGTAGCTGATTGGGTTAAAATGATCAAAGTTATAGCTCTAATGGTTGAGGAGGACTAAAATTGAAGTAACTGATCCCCAGCTTATTAATGGTAGCTGATTGGGTTAAAATGATCAAAGTTGTAGCTCCAATGGTCATCGTGTTCCAAGTATCTAGGCTAGGAAGTGTTCCTAGAAAACATGAAAATGTCACAGATATTGGGGATCAACTTGGTCACGATCTGATAATAGGTGTGAGGGGTGCATACAATTTGCTAATTATTTGTGAGGTAGCATATGCAATCAAAACAACCAAGGCAAAGTTGTCTCAAAAGTGGTCGTGGTCTAAAGAGATAGTCATGATCTCTGAGGTTGTTTGTCGAGTCAGACTGAGATATAAGTGATCTCAAGTGTTGTTTGATGTGGTTAGGGAGAGATATATGATCTCTAATATGCCCCATGAGAAGTCTAAGGTAACTTCTATAGTGTTAGGGCTGGTTGTTTGGTCATGATTTTGGGCAATTTTAGAAAAGACCTATGTTTTTATGTCATTGACGTCGGTTAGGCGATCGATGTCGGTAGAACATTGGCTGATGTCGACAGCCTAGGGCATAATTTTATCGATGTCAACGGCCTGACAAACTCGATAAAAGTGGATTGGCAGCCCACCAAAAGTCATTTATGACTTTTGAAGTGTTGAAAAAGAGAGCTCTAAGCTTTTAAGTGATAGAGACCTCAAATTTGTCCGTGTCAGCGGTGCTAGGTGTCAAGGTGTGAGTGTGGAGGAGTATTGGTGAGTTTGAATGTTGTGAGTGTTTGGGAGCATTATGGGCCACCAGTTATTGGATTGAGGAGATGAGGTAGATGGAGATGGAAAACATCAGAGGAGGCCCGACAGGAGGACCACCACCACAAGCACCCATTATACCACCTTGACAGAGATGACGAGATGAGGTAGGGTGTGTTATTTGAATTTTTGATTGGTTTTGAATTTGATGTTATTTTTTTAATTTTTTGAGTTTTTATCAATAGATCAGGGGGAGGTTTATTAGAAGGGTTGGTAGGTTAGGTAGGGTACTTTAGGTAGTTTTAGGAGGATTTTTGGGGAGTTTGAGGGGTGAAATGTAGACACCAATATCGTGTCAACCCCCCTTGGTCCCCTTCTAAATGTTAACACTCCTAACCCACACTTGCACATCTTATTAATTTAAAAACTACTTATTTTAAATTAATTACCTCACCTTAGACACCTCACCCTAAGACTATTTTTTAGCCTATGAGTTAGCCTGAGACTAGGTCCTCCAAATCCTAACTACCCATGACCTATTCTCACTCCATCTTAACTCCCTAACCAACTCCCATGCCTCATAAGCCCTTGTTTTGATCATTCTCCAATGGAAAAGGCACTTGGCAGGTGGAGAAATAGGCAAAGAGCTAAAAATAGCCCTTTTACCTATTCTCTCTTCACCGATGTCAGTCAACCCTCAGCTGACGCTGGCAGAATTGCCGACATCAGTTACATAAGCCAAGCTCTAAACATTGAGCTACCCCCACCTTCTTACACATTGACGCGCACACTCTAAGACCTCAAGCACCAAAACTCGACTATCGTTCTCCTAGCTATCGAAGCACTGCACAAGTCATTCCAGAAACTGGATTGAAACATTGTACGAGGACCTCAACATCAGCCACAATGGGAATAAGTATTCTGACACCTCTGGGTCTTCACCCTATAAAGCTAAGTACTCTGGTCTCCATTTCAAAGCTTTAGAATATATTGTTAATTAGTTTTCATTAATATTTTTAAATATTGTTGAGAGGCCCGACTTCTTTCGTGGAGGGGCTGAAAGGCCTTCCCCTTATTCTCACCCTCTTTTCACACCTATCCTCTACCTTTCCCCTTCCTTAGACCACATTCACCTTCCCGCAACCCTGCACCAACCTCCAAACTTCCAAAAAATCTTCTGATTATCTCAAAAACATTCTAAAACCCATCCAAGGCCCACTGTCCCTTTCGACATCGACAACCCAACCAATGTCGGCACCATTCTAGACCGACCTCGATAGACTAATCGACGTCGGTGACTGTGTTAGCCAGAAAACCTATCCAAACAACCCATAGACCAAACAAAACCTTCAACCAGCTTTCTGTAACATTCTAAGACACACAAACTACAAAAAATAGGTACACAACATTCTACTTTTCTATTTCTTCAATTCATTTGTCATTTCTTTCTTTACAGCATTTTTACCTTTAAACAGTAGACTGTCATCCCTCAAGGAGCTTCACACTTCCGGGACCGAGTGCATAGCTTGGCAGTCCACCATATCCTCTTCTAACATTTTATTGTTTAAGTTTCTTTCTTATTGTACGTGTTTCCTCCATAGCCAAAGAGGAGCTCCCACAAAGCTTGGATACGGTGTGCACTAAATCCGAGTAACATCACCCACAACCATTTAACCTTAGTTTCTTTCTCTTGAATGCAATTAGTGAAAAGTATAGAGAAACTAAATGCTCTAGCTACTTTCTCCAACCACCATATTTCCCTCTTAGGAATCTACATCATGTTCCACTTGCTTTCACCTATAAGGAGAGAGTCCTCATACCTTGAATCCAGATAGAGCCATGGCATGTCTACATTGAGCAGTAGTAAATACTTGCTTGTCGAGGATGTAGCCATGTCGAATATGGGACACTTATTCATAACCATTCATATCTACCCCTAATTCAATATTTGAGCATAGGCCTATATTATAGATTGAAAACCAATCCAATTTATTATTTTTCATATATTCAATATGTCAATGAATACCTTATAGACTGCATAGCTTCTTTCTTGAATCATATTAGGTCCTAAACAGCCCTATTCTACCTATGAAACTTGTGGAATCCAAGGATTTATGTGAGTGGCATTTAATACATAATAAAATTGAGTCTACATGCTATGAATCCTATAATAGAGGCCTTGACTGAGCTTCAATGATGTCCCTTAAAGTATTTTCTCTAGTTTAACCTAAGTCAAATTTGCTCTCCATTGAACGATCCTAGTTTCAACTATTAACATTAGTCATCAATCTACTTTTGCATGATGAATCATGCACCATCGACCTGCTTAGACCCACTAACATTGTAGATATTTTGCTCATCATTAGATCTTTGATTATGATTGAACATCGACCATTGATCTTATTCCAGACACTTTTGATTCTTTGACCTAATGCAAATTGTCAATATTTCTCTATACAAATGAATGCAAACCATAGATATTATACTAGTTTAACACACTTAAGACACTTTTCACCCATGTATTTGTCTTTGAAATTTGCTAACATTTTGACCTAGCACTCACTATTCATCTTGGGTGTACGATCAAATGTACACCATTATATCTTCAGGACCCATTGATGTCATCCTCGCCTATGCATCGTTAGATATGCTTGTACGATCAAGCATGCACCATTATATATTCAATATTTTGAATCCAAATGGATATTTAACAAAGATCAAATTTGATGTTTATGTTCATATTTAAATAATTTTAAAACCCAATAGTTAATTTTCATAGTTTTAACTTGACATCCTCGTGCATGTTCCATTCTAAAAGTCTTACTTTGAAGTTTTATATCTTGAGATAGGAAGCTCATCAAGACACCAAATTTGTAGAGGATGATATTAACATGAATAAATTCATGTGTATGCAATATTTTGGCCTGAAAGGCTCCCAAGTGTATTGATTAAATGTGCAACTAGACTTACCTGACCATTTCTATATGACATGTTCATGATGATCTAGTTCTTCTGGACTTGTGCGAGAAATTTTTGTCTCTTTTAAAGGCTCCAATGAACTTATAAGACTTTTTACAAGATGATTATTTCTCTTGAATGCTTGAAACACCATGAGAACCTATTTGTCTTTTCATTTTGTAATCCTAGATCTGTTTCCAAGCTTGTTTTCTCAAGATCAACAAATGGCACTTTAAGATTGCTTAAAGTGTTTCAAAAGATTGTTCAAGAACTATGTGATATTTTGACCACTCATTCCATCTATAACTCTATTCATCTCATTAATTTAGGCAAAATCTTTGTATGTAGGCTAAAATTGGCCAATAGTACCCAAACATCCATAAATTCATCCCTAGTCTCAAATTTTATGTAAGTTATGTTCCCTAATGTTTTAAATTTTGAATCATGAGCAACATTCCCTGATTCATCATAGTCATGATCTACACACTGAACCAAAATTGATTTATGGTGTTTAAATTTTATCAAATGGAACCCAACATTGGGTTGTGTTATGGCCATATTTTCAACACATGTGACACTAGATATCTAATCTTCCTATGTATTTTCCCCTCTATCACTTGTTTCTTTAGGATGATAATGGATGTTGTATTTTTGATGAGTATAAGTGTTTTGATTTTGATAATATTATATTCCTCATTTTTTAAATCTTTTTCAATTATAACCTATACCCCCTCTAGAACTATGACATGTATAACTATGTTGACTAGTATTTGAAATACTAGGTTTTGATTATGTGGAACCTCTTAGTTTTTTTGGGTAGAGATATATCAAGTTATATGATAACTTTAGCTAGATTTTAAAAATTAATCCTAGATATCTTATCATAAATGTGAATCATCTCAATAAAGTTTCTTTAAGAACCAGGAAATCCTTTCAATTAAATATTCACTACCAGATCATCATTAAGGTTGCCAAAACCTACCTTAATGTTTTTATTGTAATAATTTTTAAGTTTGACATGTACTCTCCCATATCCCTATCATCAACTAAGGATGATGTAAATAATTGCTTATGGATATCTATTTTCTTATGTTTTAGATTTTTTTCACACAAGTCAAAAAAAAAATTATGCAGTATAACAGTTAGGAGAGTTATCAATATGGATATATGTATCCTTAGTGAATTAAAATTTGATTAGAGATAGGGCCTTTGAATATTTTAGATTGAACATATATATTTTTTAATGGGTGGTAGAAAACATGGGATTTTAAACTCTTACAACATCCCACAATTCATTAAATGCAAGTAGTGCATCCATCAAGCATTTATAATCAATGTAATTAGATATTATTAAACAATCTTTATCAAAAATAAAATTTTGAATTTTAATCATTTTCAAAGGAAAAACACCAAAATGAAAATGCTTCACACAATCCAACACAAAATATACTTTCACAGACATAAAAAAATGTGTCTACAAGATTTTTCACTTGACCTCCATGTAAAGCATATGAAAAGTTTTTACGAGTTTTGATCTTAACTACAGTAAAAAATAATGAAAAATAACACACTTATGTATCCAATATTACACCTTTTCACTCTTTTGTACTCACTTCACATAGTGCATGTAGATTAAAATAAATATGCTCAAAATATATCCTTTTGAAAAGAAAAAGTAATTTTGACCAAAAAGGTAGCTTTGAGGGGATTTGAACCTTGTACCTCCCACTTTCCAAGTGACTCACAAAACTAACTCAACCACTTGGTCTACTAGCATTCAAAATATTTAAAGGTTAAATATTATATTTAAACTACTATTTTTATATGTTTTCAATTAAAAAAAATACTTTGATTGAAATTATTTATTCATTTATGAAGAGAAATGTGAATAGAGATACTTCACTTGAAAGGGCTCATTTTATGGTCTTTGAAAGCTTTGAAAAATTAATTCAATGTTGATGTAGAATATGTATTATTGCAGTTATGATTACTAAAGAATCATGCCCTCCTTTAGAAATCCAACACTACGGATGCTAGTGTCAATGCCATAAAGACTAGTGTCAATGCCATAGAAACTATTTTAATGCCTCCTTATTCCTTTTAACTTGTATTTTATTGTTTTTAATTTATTTTATCTAAAGTTTCAATGTAATTTTTATAGCCAACATCCTCCTTCCAATGCCATGCAATTTCACTGAGATGTTCATTCAAAAAACAAATTTATTCGTTGTTTGGTGTTTTATTGATTTGGTTATATTTTGGTCTCATTAAACACATTATGCACAATAGTAAGATATTACTAATAGAATTTTTCAATCCCAAAAGAATGGTTTCAAGTAAATTACAACTTATATAAATATTTCGTCAACAAAAAAATGGTTTCAAGTAAATTACAATTTACTAAAATCTTTCAACAAATGAAAATATGATTATTTGCATACAAATATATTTGCTCCCGAATATTATCTCAAAAAAAAATTGTATATATCATTGCTCAAACAATTTAAATGTGAATGCAAAGTTAAAAGAAATATTACTTTCCTTTCCAAGTCTTATACTCTTTACACATGTATTCTTCTTTCCACACAGGCTCACCACTATCAACAGACCCTTTCAAATCATGCTCTCCTTCTCTCAAACCATGTTTTGATACCAATGATCATATTTACTCGATAAAATTATTTAGTTTAATATTGTTCCCAGTATGGTGGGTAATAATAATTTTATTAATACTTTGTAAAAAAGTACAAATAGGTATCATTACTTCATTAACATTTGATATTCAAATGAACCTTTGTTTATAGATTTACCATGACCGTTAAAAAAACTATTTTTAATTACCCAAAAGTGTAACTTCCCATGATATACTATCCAAATATAAAACCACCTATTTACCTAATTAACATGATTAATCTTAATTTATTTATAAAGGGGTGTATTTTACATAAAGACGCATGTATATTTTTACAAAATTTATTATTAAACTTTATTAACCTATGTTAATGTTAAGACTTTGGAGCAAGTCCTAATAATCTATGGGTCTAGATTTTAATGATATAATAAACCCCGTTATAGTTCATGTCATAAATTCATACTCATTTCCACATACTAATTTAGTAGGTGGACTGAAGTAGTTACATTAAAGAAGGATACTGAAGGGGTGATAATTGATTTTATTGAGAGTATATTAACAAGGTTTGGGATACCCCAAACTATTATCATTGATAATTCTGAGTCCTTCATTAGGACTAGGTTAATTTGATTTTCACATCAACTTGGCATATACTTGAATACTTATTCTAATTAATATCCTCAAGTTAATGGCAAGGAAAAAAGTAACCAACAAAAATGTAATCAAGATTATTAAGAGGACTATTGATTAAAAATAGATTAAATGGCATACCAAGTTGATAAGGTACTTTTTGAATAATAGTATCACACCCAAGCAAGACACTGGAAGTACCCCCTATGCTTTGGTTTATGAAAAAAATTAATAGATTTCTCTCATCCATGGAGATTTTTTCCATGTAATTCACTCACTTATTAGATTTGGATCATAATTATGATATGACTATTAGGATTGCATAACACATTCAATTGGAGTAGGGAAGAGAAGTAGCTAAGGGTATCCTTCACCAATATCAATATTTAGTAAAAATATGGTTCAATAAAAGGGCCACTCCTTAAGAGTATAAGGAAGGGGACATGGTCCTTAAATGGGATTAAGATAGGTAAAAATATAGAAGACACTTCAAGTTTGAAAATATATATAGTGGACCAAAATGAATTACTAGCTATAAACAAAGTAATGTGTTTGAACTAGAAAAATTCACTAGAAATCTTGGGTGCATCTCGATCAACAAGTTTTAATTAAAACATTACCCTTAAGAGGTAATATTCACATTTCATATAAAATGTAAATATTATACTATAGTTTGTTCTCTTTCTTTGAGATATTTTTAATTTTAGTTAAAATTACGTATCAAGTTTAGCACCTCGTGTGTACCTTTGAATGGGAAATAATGTGTGATAATGGTGGGTGACATGGAAGGTATTTACAAAGTTATAGAAGTATTGGTAGTTATTCTAGCATAAATTTTCATAGAGAAACCTAATGGATTCACTTTGGAACATCATTGATAAAAATATCAAATGTAATAATTAGTAATAATGTATTGTCTAGGTGCAAGCATGGACTTGTCAATGGGATAAATTTTCCATTGGTGAAAATAAATGGTGGAGCCCATGGCTATTTTGAGATATTTTAATGGAGTGGAGGACTACATGACACTTTCCAAAGCTTTGGAAATCCAATGGATGATTCATCAGCTTAGTCATATGTCAAATTATTCAATTGGCTTAAAAGGATGCACAAACCATTACAAGCACCAAAATAGGTCACATTAGATTCAAATGTTCACATATGAGCAGTGATTTCAAATTCAAAGTTTGATAAATTATTTAAAAACTAAAGTGATGTTTTTTCCCTCATCTACATAAATAATTTTTTGTGCAAAAGGTTCCCCAATGAGTAAAATGATTACAAAAAAAAACCCAAATACCTTTTAATGTAAGGGATTAACCAATGGTCATAACTCCATTTGGTTTAAATGTTTGAAAAGATGGGTTTAAAACCAAGTATTAGTTAGGAAGCTATAGGAGTCTATAATCAAAGGAGGACTAAATAAAATATAAAATCATAGGTGACTATTTCATCATCTCAATTCCAAACTCAAGGGGAATCACCCCACGTAACACCCACTCATCCTGCTCCTAAAAATTTTAGGAAATAATTAGCTCAATTTATGGATTCTTACTAAGTAGTTATTGATTCTTTGGTTTAAAAAGTAACTCCACCTACAAACCCTAATCCTTCAACACGAGCTAATCATGAATCCATTGTTAAAGATGAGGATTTCATTATTGATCGTTTCAATAAGGTCTTTTATACTGAGGTGAAAAATAGATAAACTAAGTCCCTAAGAGTAGCAACTTATGTGCATTTTACAAACTAATTTTTCAACACTTTTGTATAAAATACCTAGTCCTACACCTTTGGTCAAATGATCATCCCTATCGTCCACCCTTGTTATGATTTAGTAGTGGATTTCACCAATAATAAATATAAGTAAATGGTGCTTATTAAGATGGTGAAAGGTAATATAATTTTAAAAGTCTTAACTAAATATATTAGGTGAATGTTGGCCATCACCCAAGATCTAGGCATGGTTTAAGTGTCAATTCAGAAGTAACTAACCCATTAGGGTGGACTATGTAACCAGATGACAAATCTAAATACTAATTCAAAGTATCTATTATAAAATAATTTGGAGCTCCCCATGGGACTCAAATTTTTCAAAGATAACACAAAATATATCCTAATCATGGTTTTAGTAGCCTTCAGACTCAACCGTGATAAAGAGGTTTACCTACAACAGATTTCCATAATGCATGGAATCAGATATTCCACAAATTATGCCCCTACATATTATGATTTTTATCACATGTAAAATTATATGTACTTATATATTTATTAATATTCCACCCAAAATGTGTGTGTGTGTGTGTGTGTGTGTGTGTGTGTGTGTGTGTGTGTGTGTGTGTGTGTGTGTGTGTGTGTGTGTGTGTGTGTGTGTGTGTGTGTGTGTGTGTGTGTGTGTGTGTGTGTGTGTGTGTCCTACATACATGTCTTATTTAATTCTCCATTCCAACTAACCCATGTTTACCAACTTGAGTCTAAAAACCTTTGATCATAATGGCAGACTGATTCTAGTTGTAGAATGGGCCCATATCTTGTTTATGACCACTCCCTAAAACACTTTTTTGAATCAATTTTTAGCTCCCATTGTAGATGTTATAGAAGGGATAAACCTATATATGCTCCCTCTTCAAGGAGAGAAAACCCTATAAGTTATAATCAAGGGGGACATGTATTTTATTGAGAACTTCAAGTTCATTGGGATATATTGTTACATCAAAAAAGTTCCCAAGTTTCTAAAGTATGTATTTGTAAGGGATTTTACCTTAAGAATATCTCAATAAATTGGACTACATTGACCAAGTGTATGGATTAGGTAAAAAAAAGAGTGGTTTATATACACTCCCACAAGTCAACTATGATTTCACCATGAAGAATAGGAGAACACATCAACTCCTAGGAAAAAAACTAACATGTCTCAAACTTATAATCAATGTGGATAATTATGAATATGATACACAAGGCCTATTTTCAAAGTGGCCCATCCCTATTAAATGTCATGACTAATTTTCTCATGATCCCAAACCCAAAATTGAGGCATATAAGAGCCTAATTATGTATAAGCATGTTCTTCCCACTCACCCCCTAGCCCAAAATATAGAAAGTAATTCATATTCTTGATCCCTTGCCACAAAGATGTGAGATACCTTATATGAGAATAAATCCCAATTCAAACCCTCTTACAAGTTAAATCCTTCAAGGAAGAATATACTACTTACTAGAGGCTAGATTGAAGAAATTATTCAAGTTTGGTGGAGGTTGATAGTGGAATTAAATGAGAGGGATGTAGATGTTCATGAATTTTTAAATGATGAAAATTTGGAAAATATATATGATAGTTGATAATTTTATTTAGAGGAAAATGAGGTGATAGACCTCAAAAATACTAATTGGAAGGCTCTAGATGATTTACAATCCAAATAAGAACCCTCCAATGTATTAGAACTTGTACCAAAGATAAGTCTAAGAAATGAAATAATGGAAAAGCATGGGTACTCCAAAAGCTATTATCCCATGTGTAGGGTATTGTAGACCCCCTCACTCTAGTAGCATTCACCAAGAAATGGAACAAATCAGGGATAAGAATCTAACTGAAGAGGGGACATGCCCTCACAAAAGCTTCCCAAAATAATTTTGACACCACCCTAACTACAACAAATTTTAATTAAAGGTGAAAATTTAAGCCCTCTAATACTAAAAATAACACTCGAGAAGAGTAGAGATGATATTCCAACTAGCAGAGAGTCACAAACATCATGGAGTGCCATACAGACTTTACATCTATCATACCTCCTAATGGGAAAGGAAACCACGAGGTGAAGATAATGATCATAAAAATAACAAGGGAAAAATAATAATTGGATACCATCAACATACAAAGCTCAATTAAAGATAAGGAGAAAAAAACCATAAAATAAAGAAGAGGATGATGTTGAGGGCATTCCTCCTAGATGTATGCCTACAGATGTGAATATATCTTCCATTAGTGTTTCCATAATAAGTGTTTGTTTATATGTCATTGACCCCTTTTCTTCTCCTTTGGTTGCTCAGCCTTTAAGTACCACATTTCCCCTTCCTTTTATAAATATTCATATAGATGTCAATGTTTATTCTTTTATATATATTCTCTATCCTTATCCTCTTTTGTATTCTATTTTTTCTCCCTAGTTTGGTGTTACTTCTTTTGGGACTCTAATTTTCATCTTTTTTCAATTAAAAAAACCATGTCAAAACTACAAGTTTCCCTTTTCATCCAACTACCACCATATTTACACCCTCCTCGTAAGATATGACAATGGTGTTGGAACACAATTATCTACTGAGAGGGGGGTGAATCAGTAGAATGACTAATTTAGTCCTTTTTAAAACTTTTAAGGTAGACTAACAATATATGCAAAGATCACATACACACAAATATGCATAATACTAGATATACTATGGAAAACCCAATAAGGGAAAAACCACCATTAGAATAGTTGTTAGAATCTATTATTCTAATCCAGCATCACAGTCAAAACCTCACTGGTTACAATAATTAAGGGCATCGACCCTAAGGAGACACAAATTCCCTAATTTAAGAGCGCATACTCTAAGGAATCACCCACTACCTAACTAAGCACCAACTCAGCTTATCTAATGGCACCCACTAATCAGATCTATATGGAGCTACAACTCTAGATTATAATATGGACTTAAATGAATATAATTCTCTATTATCTATTATAGGTCTGGTCTGTAACTACTTACACTCTACACATCTCTCTCTTCTCTTCCACTCTACCTCTCTATCTCTATGTCTCTATATTTATCTATTTGACACACTTCATCAATCTCTTGCTCTCTACCTCTCTCTCAATTTAACTCTATTTAATAGCAATAGAAAAAACTCCAACAACCTTTTTTGTATCCTAGATGACATATATATAAGCATTTGATCTAGGGTTTTGTATCTTCTTTGTATTCACACTTGTTTACTAATACATCACTCTAGTTCTAAACTCAATTCATATTTTTTGAACTACAAGTTTCTTGTATCTTAAGCTCATGTTCCACCGTACTAATTCTTAGTCTCATTACTATTTTTAGCATATAATGGGCTCTAGTTATGATGCACATGCATTATTACATAAATTTGATAAATCAACACAATCAATTCCATTATCTATATTGTAATTTATGGCTTTATTACAAGTTTTCACATGTTCCACCATTTAACCATTGGGATGAACAGACCTTTGAATATTGACCGTTGATCTTAAGTTTGTGCCATGATCCAATGATCCTTATTCAATTTGCTCAATTTTAAAATGTGTCCATACATTCTATTGGATCTTTATACACTTCTAGACTTTAAATATTTAACTTTAAAATGTGTCTGTTAGATCTTTTGATCCGAGCTCTCGCATGCCATTGGTAATTCAAAGTAGCATAGACTTTACTTCTATCTATCATTAAACATCAAACACTTGGTCTAATATCATTATTCCTGAGACTTTAGAACACTTTTGCTCTGTTGATATCATCAAACTAGCTTAATCTTTAACTCACCTATATTTCATTAAACATTGAGCATTTTATCCCATTGAGTTCACTTGCTTTGTTAGATCTTCATTGCACAATCAACTACTCACTGTTCAATCTTCTGACAAGCTCCCATGAATGTGACACTTGGAATTAGTGTATGCCTTTGCACATTGATGTTAGTTTTGAATATTAAGACACTTAGCATTCTCATATTGCTTATTGACTATTTGACTTTAAACTACTCCATAGATTTATTGTGCAAGCTCCATGATTATGACACTTGTCATTAGCACATTCACTCATAGGTGCCTTTGACATATTGACTTCACTATGCATCGTTAGATCTTTAATGTACAATTAAGTGCTCATTGTTAGATCTTCTAACAAGCTTGAAATTTACCTTGTGCAGATTTGACTAAGTATGCGGACTATCTCAATATGCCTGAAAGGCTAAATTTTCCACCTTCATGTCTTTTGCTTCGCTCATTTTCTTGTTCTAAAATTTGGATCATATAAACTAAGCATGATAATTAACAAACCCATATGCTCATCTCTTCCTGAATCTTTCATGTATGCTAGATATAACACCATTAATCTACTCACTTAGATTCTTCTGTCATAGAGCTAACTATGTTTACAATTACCTGGAAAGCCAACTTTGTTCTTGCATAAATTTTGATGTGCTTCATCACATGACCTATAATTTAGTGCATAAGATCCTCTCACATATGGGATTCCATCTATATATTCATCTACTCTAGAAACCTTGATACGTGCAAGATATGACATCATAAAAATACCTACTCAACTTTTTCTTGCCATCCACAAATTTAACTATGTGAAAACACTATCAAAATGCCTGGAAGCCCAACTTTACACATGCACATCTTTTGTCATGCTACATCGAATGACCAGATATTTAGCACATAGAAACTAGGCACAAAAATTAACAAACCCATATGATCATTTTATCCTAACACCTCCATGTGTGTGAATGCTAACCTCATCAACATGTTTACTTGGCTCTACTTGAACCTTTTTGAAAATTTTGCCAAGTATAGAAACTTAGTGAATTATGTCTCAGTAGACAACTCTGTATCCTCATCTTCTATCATAATTCATTGCATGACTTCAAATCTAGTGTATAAAAACTAGGGACTAATGTGATCACAATCATATGACCATCTCCCCTAGACTCATCCACACATGGTAATGGTGACATCAGAAAACTGTCTAATCAAATTTTCTTGTCATAGACCTAAAATGTCTAGATGAATAAAATGAATAACAAGATGAATTCCACTCATGCACACAATCACTCTAATCATCCTTGACCTTTGATAGTATCCCTTACACATCCTCAAATTACCAAATTCATCCCTGAGTATCAATGACATCCATAATGCCAATAATATCCTTTTTGACATCTATGACAATCATATTTCCAACAATCTCCCCCTTTGTCATTGATGGCAAACTAGATGTTCTGATCTTCTAATACTCTGCTCTTTCTATGGCATTTCTTGCATTGACTTTTGATGAACTTGAACTAAAATTTTTCATATCAAAATTGTTCCTCCTTAAGCAATGGCTTTTCAAAACATAATTTGGACACATGCTATGCTTCTTCTTTGATAAACATTTACTGAGAGCATTTGCATTTTTTCTCTCCCTTTATCAGATAAAAGAGTTTGTCCAGGAATCTTCAACCATCGACTCAGTAGAAATTTATAAAAAATATACCTACCTGAGTTGCCTTTTCTCTCTTCTTCCAGGGATTAATAAAGCTTATGTGATTCTCCCCCTGGACTCATTCCCTATCACTAAGATATAGTGACGTGATGTAGGATCCACCACTCTCGACTTTTGCCTTTGATACTCAAATTATTCATAAGGAAGAGGTTTGGTGAAAATGTCTACAACTTGATCCTGGGTTGGCACATATTCTATTGTGACCTCTTGATCTACAACCTTTTATCTTAAAAAGTGAGACTTGATTTATATATGCTTAGTTTTGGAATGCATCATTAGATTTTTTGATATGTTAATAGCACTTGAATTGTCAAAAAGAATAGAGATATGTGATTTGTACTCTACCTTGATGTTTTTGAGTATTTGCTTCATCCACAAGACTTGAGTGCAACATACCATTACCACCACATACTCTGCTTCTACTGTAGATAGAGCAACTAACTCTTGATTATTGCTTAGCCATGAAATAATTTTATTTCCAAGTAAAAATGTACCACCATTAGTGCTTCTTCTATCATCCATACCTCCTACCCAATCAACATCTGTATATGTTTTCAAAGTAGAGTTTTTATCTTTAGGGTACCATAGACCATAGTCAATTATGCTCTTGATATATCTAAAGATTCTTTTTACTAGATTGACATGTGACTATTTAGGTGAAGTTTGAAATATTGAAACCATGCATACTACTTACATGATATGTGGTCCTGACACAGTTAGGTATAACAAGTTATCTATCATTGATTTGTACATAATTTGATTTACATCAAGGGACTCATCCTCTTTGCTCAACTTACATCTAGTTATCATGGGAGTACTAACTACTTTGCTATCCTCCATTCTAAACTTATTGAGCATTTCTTTTACATACTTGGTTTGAGATATAAATATCCCTTCATTAGTTTGTGTTAATTGTAAACCAAGAAAGAAAGAAACTTATCCAAGCATAAACATTTAAAACTCATTTTGCATTTGAATAGAAAAGTCTTTAAACATTTTATTGTTATCGCCACCAAAAATGATATCATCAACATATACAACAATAATTAATATATGCTCACCTTCTGATTTGAAGTATAGATTGTTGTCTACATTGTTCTAATCTTGAATACCATGCTCTAGGTGCCTGTTTTAGACCATATAGAGCTTTCTTTGGTCTGCACATATAATACTCTTCTTTTGTCAGCTAAAAACCTTTAGGTTGTTCTATGTATATTTCCTCTACTAGGTTCACATTCAAGAAAGTAGAATTAACATCCATTTGATAAACTTTGAACTTTCTATAAACAGAGAATGCTAGAAACATTCTTATGGCTTCCAATCTATCAACTAGAGAAAATGTTTCCTCAAAATCTATGCTCTCAACTTGTGCATATCCTTTGCACACCAATCTTTATTTATTTCTTATGATAGTTCCATCCTCATTGAGCTTGTTTCCAAAGACCCATTTTGTACCTATTACATTCTTGTTTGTAGGTTTTGGAACTAATTCCCAAGGTTTTTTCTTTTCAATTTAGCTCAATTATTCTTCCATGTCTTTTAGCTAATTTTCATCCTTGCTAGCTTCAACATATATATCTTATGCTCAATTTTAGACATTAGAGCAAAACTTACTTGCTCCTTGTTCATTGAAAATCTTCTCCTTGTCTGAACTCCTCTATTTTTATTGCCAATGATATACTCTATAGGATGATTCTTTTGAACAAATATTGTAGATGTCTTTTCATTTACTTTCTCATGCTCTTCATTAGCTATTTCTTCTTCAAAATATGATTATTTAATACATATTTCTCTATCAGGTTTAACTTGTTTCAAACCTTATTAAACATTGACATTGATGCTCTCCAAAATATTGTGTAGCCTTTTTTTATAACATATGTAGGCTTTGATTTGGGTGGAATAACTAAAAATTATTCCTTCATCACATCTTGATTCAAAGCTTCCCAATTTCTCCTCTTTTCTCCTGATGTAGCATTTGATGTTAAACACTATGAAGTACTTCACAAAGGTAGGTTTTCTATACCATAGTTCATAGGGATTTTTATCACTGTTTATCCTCAGTTGAACTCTATCCACGATATATATTATTATTTTGACTACTTCTCTCTAGTATCCATTAGGTAACTTGGCCTCTTTTAACTTTTTTCTGGCCATCTCCTTGATTGTCCTATTTTTCCTTTCAAAAAAATCATTTTGTTGTGGAGTCCTTCCTACAGAGTAATGCCTTTTGATTCCATGCTTTTCACAGTACTCTATGAACTCATTTGAGGTGAATTCTCTACCTTTATCAGATCTTAAGCATTTGATTTTTCATCCAATCTCATTCTCCACCATGGCTCTAAAGATCTTAAATCTTTCGAATGCCTAAGACTTATCCTTCAAAAAGGTTACCTATGTCATTATTGAGTAATCATATATAAATAATATGAAGTATTTCTCTCCTTCAGATCCTCTTATCTTTGTAGGACCATAAAGATCAGTATGAACTAATTCTAGAGGCTTTGTAGTTGCATACTCCTTTGTTTGAAATCTAACTCTTGTCTGCTTGGCTTGTTGACACTCCTTGCAAGTAGTGTCTGTAGGTTTGGTTATCTTAGGCATGTGTATAACACAGTTATTTGATCTCACATATACCAAGTTGTCAAAATTAACATGGCCCATTCTTCTATTTCATAACCAACTTTCATCAATCTTTCTTTATAGGCAACTATTACCATTCACTTTAACAAGATTATAAATATTAATTTCCATTATTTGCCCTTCTACAAATATTCTTTCATATCTCATTAACTTATAGCCTTCTACATTAAATGTGACCTTATATCCATTGTCACACATTTGGCTGGCACTTAGCAAATTATGCTTCAATCCTTCAACATAAAGGACATCATGTGTAAGTAGTTTTTAATCTATGTTTAAGGTTCCTTTACCTCTGATATTTACTATAGTGTTGGGCATACCTTCCTTACATTTTCTCAATTTGATGAACTTACTCTTGTCACCAATCATATGTTTTGAGTAACCACTATTATTACTCACATTTTATGCTCCTTAACATGGAGTGCAATTTGAGCAATCATAGATTGATCTTTCTCTTTTCACACATCCTTGGGTTTCTTATCTAGCTTATTTCTCTCATTTTAAGAGAATTGTGAACCTCTGTTCACACTAGGAGGCATGCCTTTCTTCTCAATTTATGTTTTTGGTCTTACAAAATTTGTTCTACATTGTTTATCTATGTGACCAAAATTATTGCAATTATAGAATATTATATTTATATCTAACAAGAGAGAAAATAAATTTTTACTTACAAAATTTGTTTTATTTTTAGGTACAACTCTACAATCAATAATCTTATGATTAAATTGATTATAGATATGAAAATAACCATAGAAAGATGAGGAATACCTAGTCATAGTATTTTTTTGAGTAGTATGAGGAGCTCTTCTAAACTCTGGCTTTTTAAAGTCTCTCACTTGTGTGTGTCCATCTACATCAGTTACCTTTGTCTTCTTTTCTTCAAGCTTATTTTTTCCTTCAGCTTTCTTCACATCAGTTGTGTTTGAGTCTATCTTTGTATCCTTACAAGCTTCTTCTTTCTTTGCTCCTAATTCTCCTTCTACTTTGAATTTGTCATAAAGATTAGCAGATGTACTAGTTATGGAATTTTTTTATTTTTCATAACCAAGACGTAATCTCTCTTTTGAAGGCTTTTAAGAGTTGATCAATTCATCAAGAATGTCCTATCCTCCTATCAACTTCATACTTTTATCTAGTTATGCTTTAGATTTATCAATTTCTTTTCTCAAAGCCACTATTTTTGCTTCTAACTTCATGCACTCATTAGATTTAAATTATAATTCAAGTTTGGTTACATATTTTATTCTTTCAGCCTCTTCAACTTGTCTCTTTAGGCTAACCACCATCTAATCATATTTTTACAAACTTTTGAATAGTTTTTCAATCTCCTTTTGTCCAAGTTTCTTCTATTTTGAGTTCTCTTTTATCAACTTGTCAATTTCTTTTAGAGCATAGAAGAGTTCACACTCTAGATCCACTTCTCCTTCTTCTTCATCTAAGTCTTCAAATTCTTCTTGATCCACAGAATTTGATCCTAATGTCATGAATAGGACTTCCTTTTCCTTAGCCACAAAATCACAATCATGATTATTAAAGAATTATCACAATCATCTAATGAATCACTATCTTCTTTTGTGTACAAGCCTTTCTTATTTTTGAAGTTCTTCTTTTTGGGATAGTGGGGTTTCATCTTTTTACTATCCTCTTATTGCTCATAGTTATCCTTTTTATTATAAGAGCATTTAGTAGCAAAATGTCCTACCTTAACATAGCTAGAGAATTTAAAGGGTAACTTACCCTTGTACTTTCTAGACCCTCTTTTTAATCTTCTGACAAAGTTGTCTTCTTCTTCACCAGTCTCCTCAAATCTAGATGTAGGTGCTTCTACCTTTCCTAGTTTAGATGATTAGAATGCAACTTCTCTCTTGAAAGTGTTTGCTTCTCCCATTTGTTGGAAATATTATCATTGATGTTAAATTAGCATTTAATGTCTAAAGGTGTTTTTAATATTTATATCTTGGCTAAAGTGTGTTAATATTAATTAAATATTAATGAATATATTTTGGGTTGCATAAAGATAAAAGAGGGCCCATGAAGAAGTCGAAGAGTCATCACTAAAGACAAAAGAGGAAAAGGATGCATTTCTCCATAAAGGGTCACCTTGAGGAATCTGAAGAGTCATCACTAAAGACAAAAGAGGGGAAGGATGCATTTCTCCATGAAGGGTCACCTTGAGGAATTCAAAGAGTCACTAGGTAAAGATAAATAAAGAATTTAAAGGGTCATGCAATGGTGAATGCCAAAGATCATTTGGAAAGCTATAAAAGGAGGCTTGGGAAGCCATTTAGATATATAGAAGTGAATAATTTTATCTAGCTAAGAAAAGTAGAAGAAAGCAGAGAAAAGATAAGAGCTATAGTAGTGTGTTATCATTTGTTGAGAAAGAAACATTAAGAGATAGTGGTGTTATACACAAGAGGGGTTGGTGATCTTTTGGGTGGGTGCTCATGAATCATTGTTGTGTTTGTGCTCAGTAAAGGGGTTGGTTCTCCTGTAAGTTGGTTCTTATGAACTTTGTAACTTGAGTTGATGCTCATTTATATACTTGAGATTATTCTCTGTGGTTTTTCTCACTTTGGGTTTCCATGTAAAATTTGGTCTCTCTCTCTCTCTCTCTCTCTCTCTCTCTCTCTCTCTCTCTCTCTCTCTCTCTCTCTCTCTCTCTCTCTCATGTGGTGCATGTTATTGCTTTCATTTTTATTGCATATCTTGAATGTATGATTAAGTGGTTAAAGAAAAAGGAATTTGATTAAGTAAAAGATATATCATATGCTTAACACAATTCTCATCTTATAGGCAATAAAAGTTTCATGCAACTCATCAATAGTGAGTTTATCTAGATCTCTTTCTTCTTCTATTGTAGATATTTTAGAGTCATACCTATATGGTAGAGATCTTATGACTTTTTTTATAATGACTAAATATTTCATCTATTCTCTAAGGCCTCTGATTGCATTGACTATTTAATCTACTCTGAGGAGGTAGTCTACAATTTTCTCTTCTTCATTCATTTTAAGGATTTCAAACTTTCCTTTAAATGTTTGTAGCTGGGCTTGCTTTACCTTGGCATCACCTTCATAGATGATCTATAATTTGTTTCAAATATCTTGTGCATTTTAACAATGCATCACTTTGACAAACTCTAAATTAGACAATCCACATAAAATAGCATTTTTTGCCTTAGCATTGCTCTCATATGCATTCTTTAAATCTTGATCAGTTTGAGTTGTAGTAGGGGATGTATATCTATTTACAATAGAAATCCATACATCAAACCCTAATGAGGATAAATATGATTCTATTCTAATGATCCAAAATGTATAGTTTGATCCATCAAAGAGAGGTTTTTTTTTTAAGAAGAGCCTTCTTGACTAGCCATTTGTGTTCACCATCCAAGATCTATCTGAGTTGATTAAGCTTCTTCTAAGGAACCAGGGCTCTGATACCAATTGTTGGAACATAATTATCTATTGAGAGCGGGGTGAATCAGTAGATTGAATAATTTAGTCCTTTTTAAAACTTTTAAGGTGGACTGACAATATATGCAGAGATCGCATACACATAAATATGCATAAAACTACATATACTATGGAAAACCCAATAAAGAAAAAACCACCATGAGAATAACTACTAGAATTTACTATTCTAATCCAACCTCACAATTAAAACCTCACTGGTTAAAATATTTAAGGGCATTGACCTTAGGGAGACACCAATCCTCTAATTTAATAGCACCTATTCTAAAGATATAACCACTCCCTAACTGAGCACTAAATTAAATTATTTGATGGCACCCACAAATTAGATCTATATGGAGCTACAACTCTAGATTATAATCTAGATTTATAAATGAATCCAATTATATATTCTTTGTTATAGGTCTGATTTGTAACTACTCAAGCTATGCACATCTCTCTCTTCTCTTCTCTTTCACTCTACCCCTCTATCTTTGTGTTTCTATATTTCTCTATTTGACACACTTCATCAATCTTTTAATCTCTACCTCTCTCTCAATTTAACTATTGACCAAATTCAACTTCTAGTCAAATGAGGTCAACCCCTATCATTTTAAAATTTTTAGAAGGCTTACATACATCCTATGAGGTCTCATTTTGTCCAAGATATCATGTTTAGCCATGTCCTAGTCTTGGTTGAAGTTCTTCCCTCTTGAATTGGCCCAGTCAAAGAAAGTCAACCTTGGTCAAATAGGGTAAAAATTATTCAAAGGCTTAAAATATGTGGTTTTGGTCCTAATATGGTTTATAATATGTTTTAAGTCCTTTTTATGAAATTTATTTGCATCTCCCACTTTTAATATGCAAAAAAAGAGCTTGTGGGCCCACTTTGGGCTAGATTCAAGGACTTGTACAAATGGCAGGTGGCATAAGGTCAGTTTAAAGTAGAGAATCAATGTGGTAGAAGTCATAATATGGTCAATATTAGTTAAATTGCAGTCAGGGTTAGTTACAATCAAGAAAGGTGAGTTTCTCCTTATTTTGAGGGAGTTTTGGGCACTTATACGACTCCCATGATCAAGTATGCAGCTAAAAATGTGTTTGGGGTGTCTCTTCACCTCCCCACATCTATTTTCACACTCAAACTTATATTATAATCAAAATTTATTCTTTTGAAACTTATTTTCTTCATTGGCATGCAAAGAAGGCTCAACTTCAAATGCTCACCATGGGCCGTACAGGTGGAATTAGGAGGAATGGTCATGGGGGTGGATATAAATATTATTATAATTCACTTTCAAGCAAATAGGCCTCATATTGGTTTATTATAATTTATGAACAATTTTTAACACTCCAGGCAACTTTTTGAGAAATTACATCCAAGAGGGGTAGAATTATGAATCTATTTCTAAGTTTTAGAGGTCCTTGGAGCTGTGTGATCCTTGTGAGGTTTTTTTAGGCTTAAATAACTCTCTCCATTATTTTTTCATATCTAAAACTTCACATTTCCATTGCTTGCGAAGAAGTCTCTTATAGTGCTTGTTTCGTGAGAATTTATAAAGTTGAGTGCAAGACTAGTTTTTTTCAAATGTTCAAGGAACTCCATGAAGGTTTAAAATTGTTTTGGATATATTCTTGAAATAGGTTTCACTAAATTTCATTTCAAAAGAGTATTCATTTGCCAAGTTTTCAAGTTGCTTTTCCTTGTTTCTGCCTTGTCATCAAATGTGTATACAGTCAGCTTCTACAGGGGTTGTACGGAGGAGAATAGAGTTTGGAATGCATGATAGTATCCATTTTGTGCCTTAACACTCCCCAAGATCCATAATTTTTATGTTATGAGAGTTTAATGTGGTACATAAGCAAGTTTTCACTTCAAATAAGGTTATCTCCATTTTGGGCTCTCAGTCCCAAAATGTCCAAAATAATGATCCTAAGGCTTTTGTGGATTAATGTTGTTTATGGTGGAATAATATTTTCCCATTTATATTTTATTGACCTTGTATCCCTATGTACCTAGTATTATCATGCCAAAGTTGAGGTATATAGGATAAGTGGAAGAGGTACTTTGAGTCCTTACAAAATGGCAAAAACACACTAAAATTAAGTAGTGACATCTACAGGAGTTAGAGGGAAATTTCCAAGTTGTACTACATAAAAGAGATATTAAATTTGCCTAAGTTGGGTAAACATCTCTAAGTATTCCACTAAGGTTTCCTAAGAATTCACAAGGTAGGAGAGATGATCACTCCATCAGATAACCTTCTTAGCCATCCCCTGTCCATACACAGGGCAGGGAGGGCAATGTTTCATTGAATGGCACAAGAGAATGATGAAAGATTCTCTCAAAGAAGGACTAGAACCTAGGTTTCAGATAAAGAAGACCATGTGAAATACGAATAGGCTATAGACAATTTCAAACATGCTTCAAGGACTCTAGAACACCTACAGCCATGGCAAAATGGCCACCTAAAGCCAATTAAAATGAGCATACACAGTTTAGTCTGAGATTAAATATAAGAATCCAAGTAAGTCATGTGATGGTTTAGTCTGGTAATAATATATCCAAATAACTTATTCATACCTTTTAGAGGTTATCAACCATCTTGACAACCTACAGCCTGTATTGAGGATTAGTCTCAGTCAAGAGTAAAAGAAGGTCTTTGAATCTCAAGTGGGGTATGTTAGCAGGTGACTTGATGATTATAGAGTGATAAAGGAAAATATAGAGTTTCCATATCCTTTTAGAGTCCAAAATACTTTCTTTGCAGCCTACAATAGTAGGAAAAGTGTCTGTCTATACACTTAGCCTTGGAGGAGATGCATGAAAAGAGGTCATGTGAAGCATGGAACAAGGTGTTTGAATATAAAGGGAGATAAATATGGTTGATATAGGGTTTTTTAATAATAAATTACCCATAAAAATTCATATCCAAGCTCAAAACTATTCATTGAACCTCCAAGTACATTATATACCCTACCTACCCTCAAACCCTGCCTAGCCAAAAGTTTGCCTTACAATTTTGGAGAGTTGAGGGGTCAAATGAAGGAGTTAAGAGATAAAATTTGGTAAATAGTAACCTTAGGACCTATATATTACTATAAAATCATTATTTTTCCAATATCACTAGTTAAAACACTCATTGTTTTGTCTCATACTAGGGGCAGTTTTGGTGTGCACGAAGTTGCCAGTTTTGAGAAAAATGGTGAAATATTAGAGCAAAAGGTTACGAAGGGAAATTTATTGATTTTATAATCTATAGGTGACCTAAATGATCCTATAAAAATTTTATTTAATGTCTGGTAGCATACAAGTTATTCCAACCTAGGAGGTTTGCATGCATGCTTAGTGGGAATCCTTAGGCCTAAAAGCCAAATTTGGTGTCATTCTCATTTTTGTCATTTTCCATGAATTTAAGATGGTTATAAAATGCTTAAATTGTTATATAATATGTTTTTTATCCATAAACAGTCAAATAAATCCATTGAAGTGTTAGATTGGGTCTCAAATGACAAGCAGGCCTATTGGCATGGTCTAGGCCTAGTGCCAAACAAGGGTAAGTTTTCATTTTTGGATTTTAAGGAGATAATATAATGATGGGAACATGTTTGTGTGGCTCATATATAGGTTTATAATCTATTTTTTTGAAATTAAATTCATCAAAATACTAATTCTTGACTTTGAGGCTCCCAAACCCTTACAAAATGCAAGAAATGAAGCTTGAAGGTTAACTTCCATCACTCATAACTTTAATGAAATAATGCATGGGACCTTGATAAATTTAAGAAAGTTATGAAATGTCCTTTAGGATCCTTCAGTGAAATTTGGATGGAGTTTCAATGTGAAATGGCTATGTACAAAGGTTAAGACCAAAAAGCCTCTCAAACCCTCCTAAAACCCTTTGGCAGACTCGATGATGGAAATCAATGCATAAATGAAATCAAATAGGAGAATTGGACCAGGGTTATAAAAGTAAAGTTGTATAGGGAATTATCATGGTTCCATAAATGTGCATTTTTTGTATGGATCCATATAGAATAGGAAATAAAAGGTCCTGTTTTCACCATTTTTGATGGTATATGAATTATATAAAGAGTTAGAAAGAGATAAATTTTTAGGGGAATATCTACACTTTATCTAACTCAAAAAATTCACTTCAGCTCTTGAAAATTATTCTAAGTGTCCCAAAGAGACATTCACTTTTGGTCAATCCAATGAGCCAAATAGTAGCTTTGTGACAAAGTGGTGAAAAGTAACTAAGGAGACTTTTTAAAGGCTTTATATTAAAATTTATTGTATAAGAGACATGGAAAGGTGTCATTCCCCATTTTTTATGAATTTTTTTCATGTTTGGAACGTTTGGAGTGCCAAGTGGTAAGGGTGCATGGAAAGAGGTCTTTAAAAACTACCTGAGATGATTGTGCATGTCCACAATAGTAGGAATGATCAAAGACTAGACCAATGTAAGGATGATATTTTTTATAACCCCTCCTATCCTATAAAATAACTAGACTTTAGTTTTTTCAAATAAAAGAGGAGTTTTGGAAGGCTACTCAAGTAGGTAGTTTCTTGTGCCAAATTGGTAGTTTTGTGCCACTTTTCACCTTCCTTGTGATCTGATTTGACAAGTGTGCATCTTGACTTGACATGGTTCACCTAATCCTTTTTTCACATGAAAATGTAACTCCATTTTCTAGATGGACACATGTCCAAGTGACCCTTGGACTTCTCTCTCTCTCTTCTTCTCTCAAACTCTCTAAGAGTTGGCCATTTTAGCATTGTATTGATGCTCCACTAGAGTATGGCAAAGCCCTTCTCAATTGTACACATTTAGATAAATAAAATGACTAAGTTTTTACCTGCCTCATGTCTTTTCATATTCTTCTCTTCTTGAATGTGGAATTTTCTTAGTGAAGACTATGGATTCCTTAGCATTGTCCTTCATTCTCTCACCTATTTGCAGTCTCCTCTTGCAGGGCATGTGAAGTGTTCAAGAGATGTTCATGGTTGAAGTGAGTAGTATTTCCATTAGTTTTATTCAAGACCTCTTATCTATTCCTCCTAATCTCACATATCATCTAGAACCCCACAATGTAACATTGATGCAAGAAGACATGGATTTGGGAAAATGTATGGTTTAGTTGGTTCTTTAGTCTCAAGTGTGAAATGAAAATGGTTGGAGGTCATCAAATTAATTTGGTGCATCACCTTTAGTAGAATATGTTTATTTCCAATTATACTAACCCTTTTCATCCCCCTAAGTTGTAGTAGTAGGAGCAAGAGCTTAAATGATGCATCAAGGGGAGCTAGCCCATAATCTAGAGATCCATTCCATGATAGGGATACCCACAACCTTGGAGTGGTTCCATTGTGCCACTTGAATGAGGAGAAGTTTGTCCCATCTCCTCATTAGGTGCATTCAAGTGACAATAGTTTTCAGCATGTCTGATGGGACTATTGAGTTCAGTCCTTGAAGAATTTTGGTATTCTCTTCATGACATCAACCTTTGGAGGCAATTTTAATAAACATCAATGGTGACTCCACTTACACATCTATTGGTTGAGCATTCTAGATATAACAATTGAAGTTGTTTTGTTGTTCAATACTCTTTTGTGAAGTCATTCATGGATATTAGTGAGTTTTATCTTGTTTTAGCCCAAGTTGAAGAGTTATGTCTAGCTTTACCTTTTCCTCTTGGCTATGAGCAAGTTCTTGTCTAGCCTTGTCATGATTCCCATCAAACATACGATGCCAATGGTCAGAACCACCAAGGTTTTAGTCCATTTATCCCACTTAATCCTCTTCCAATCCCTTCTATTACCAATTTCAAAATAACTCTCCATAGTTACCAAGAGTATATGCTAGATCTTGAAACTAGATATGGTTGTGGTGAAATCATACCTAGTATTTGTGTTGAGAGTGTGAGAAATGCATTGGAACATATTAAGGAGTAGACACCCATAGAGAGGGATAATTTTACTAACCTCACCTATGAAATGCTTTATGTGTGTGGTTTGAGATTCAATCTAGAGGAGAGATTGAGAATTTATGAGCCAATTTCACCTTCCCAATATCAACGTTCCCCACGTTCACCTTCAAGTGTGGCATCCTTGCCTCTCCAAAATTTTGGTCCAACCATGTTCCATAATACTTCAAACCCCTCATACACTTCCCCAAGTTTCCCTTCTTGGAAACCCATCCATGAAATAGCCCAAGGAATGAAAATATCATGGTTGAGAAGGCTCACTTGTTGGAGGAAGATTGTGAAAGGAAGAGATTGAACTTTGAAGCTCATCTTGAAAGAGAGTGGGAATTGGCCAGTCAAGTTTTGAGGCAGTCCATCATGGAAATGAAAGATAAACCCTCTAATCATACTCCTTCATTTCCTAATCAAGATATAAAACCTCAAAAAACTCCAAGCTTCTTAAACATATCCTTCACTCCTGCATCAGTCTCTCAATTACATGAAGATACTCTTGAACCTACATTCCCTAAGTGGAGAGATGTAATGGCAGCTCATGAGGAAAAGAACAAGTCACATGGAGAATTTGTTAAGTAAGAGACATTTGAAGTCATTCCTCACCCTCTCACCCCTCCTCAAAATAATATTGAATCCATTCCTCCAACCCTCTAATTGATCAAGTTTGCCTTCCTAATGTGGAGACTTGTCTTGCTTCTTAGGAATCCTCATTGGCCAAGCTCCCCATTTTTGAAGTGCTTGAGGTTATTGTCATCAAGAAGGAGGATGAAATACAAATTTTATATTGGATAGAGGATGAAGAGGTGTTGACTAATAATATGGAGATATATGCTTGCAATGACAAAGGAAAATTGTAGGGAGAGTTAGTAGAAAAGCTCTTTTTACATCCCATGGCAAAAGAAGAAGTCTCTCTTACCTTTCCATCCCATGACTCAGACCAGTTAGCTAAAGAGGACTTATGGCAAAAGTTTGAAGACATATGATGTTAAGTTGTGGAGCTAAAAGCTTCACTGTATGCAAACATGGAAGAGGTTGCTGAGTGTCACAGCCACCGGTGTCGGTCAGGCCAACCGACGTCAGTCAGGAGTGAACAAGAAGCAACCGACATCAGCAAGAGTTGGCTGACATCAATCATCTCTAGTCAGACAAGAATCGACGTCAGTTGCCTGTGCAGTTCTATAACTACTCGTTGCATAAACAGTTAGTTTATTGAACTGATTGTTTGCATGTAAAGGGTATTTTGAGTCTTGAGCTGCGTGTTTAATTATTGTAAATTAGAAGTCTAAGTTATTATTTAGTATGGGATCTATTTATAGACCCATTGCCATATATTGTAATGGGAGCAATAGAGGAAGGTAAGGTAGATCCTTCCAATTGTAAGATCATTTGATTGCAGGTTGTTGCAAGTTCATGGGAGATCTATTTGAAGTACTTTGAGTACTTGTGTACTGGCAGTGTTATTACTGACTGGTTGGAGGCGAACATCAACTCTGTGTTTGAGTTGTGTTGGGACCATTTTTGGTAGGAGAGTGAACTCTTGATTGAGAATTACTGGGAGCCCTTGAGGTGTGGAAAGCCTCATAGAGGTGTAAGAAGAAGTGGCATCTTCTTTATTGTATTTTTTTGGATGAGTATTAATACAAGATTGTGTATTGTCTCTCATATTCTGTGTTATTTGTGAATTTTAGGTACTTGTTCATTCTAGTATAATTATGTGTTTAGTTGTTAATACAAGGTAATCATATATACTCTTATTGAGGAGTAGGATCCTGACAAGTGGTATCAGAGCATTTATGTTTTAGATCCCCTTTACAATTGGTATCAGAGCTTTTAGTTGGGTTACTAACAGGTTGTATCATATCTGATTAGTGTTTGTTGATTACAAGTCACTCACAGGAGTTTTTGTTTGAGTGGGAGTATAGCAATGGCAGAAGAAAGTAAGCTACGAATGGAGAAGTTTAATGGTAAGAACTATCAATTATGGAGGATGCAGATAGAAGATTATCTGTATCAGAAAGATTTGTACTTACCATTGGGTGGGGTTGCATGCAAGCCTATGGATATGAAGGATGAAGAATGGAATGTTCTTGATCAGAAGGCTCTGGGATCTATAAGGTTGAGTCTTGCATCGTCTGTGATTTTTAACTTATCACAGGCTAAGACAACGATAGAGCTGATAGAATTTTTGGTAAATTTATATGAAAAACCCTCAGCTTCGAATAAAGTATTTCTTATGAAGCAATTATTTAATTTGCAAATGTTGGATGGTGGATCTATACATAGTCATCTTAGTGATTTCCATGGTTTGGTAAACCAGTTAAATTCAGTCAACATTGTTTTTGATGATGAAATTAAGGCTCTCTTAATCTTATGCTCATTACCTAAAAGTTGGGAGAGTTTGGTAATGGCAGTTAGTAATACTGTGTCTGCTTTAAAAATCTTAAAAGTGGATGATGTTGTGAGTGTAATTTTGAATGAAAAAATTCGCAGAAAAAGCACAGGTGAATCATCAGAGAATGATTTGAGTGTTGAAAGTAGGGGAAGGCAAAGAGAGAAGATAGAGCAAGGGAGATCAAAGTCAAAGATAGGCAGGAGATCCAAGTCCAGGTATGGCAAAATAACCTGCTGAAATTCTGAAAAGCAAGGGAATGTAAAGAGAGATTGTTGGTTGGTTGAAAATCAGCATAAAAGACATGAAGAAGCAGATGTTGTAGATATTGTTGCATAGGATGCTCTGGTATGTTCATTGGATAAAGTAGAATCTTGGGTTTTAGATTCTGGTGCCTCTTTCCATGCATTCCCAAATAGAGAATTTTTTCATGAATATGTCCAAGGAGACTTTGGAGAAATTTATTTAGGGGATGGTAAGCCTTGTCAAATGGTTGGCAAAAGAAAAGTGAAGCTGAAATTGCAAACGGGCAACACATGGGTGTTGAAGGAGGTCATGCATGTCCTAGACCTGAAGTAGAATTTGATATCCGTTAGAAAGTTGGGTGATGAGAGTTACACAGTAACTCTCACAGCAGACTCTTAGAAATTTTTTAAGGGTGCACTTATTGTAGCAAAAGGTAAAAAAGTAGGTACGCTTTATCTATCTACTTGTATTATTGATTCTCCTTCTGGTTTATCTACTTCAGTTGTAAATTCAAAAATGTGGCTTAATAGGCTTGGCCATATGAATAAGAAGGGGATGCATGTTCTTGAGTCAAAGGGTATGCTTTCGGATTTGAAAAGCATAGATTGAGATTTCTGTAAGCAAAAGAAGAAAGTGGCGTTTCTTGAAAAATTTGATGTTCGTGACAAGAATAGGAAAGTCTTGGTTTTCAAAGAGAAGATGACGGACAGAGATCAGTGCAAGGGGCTGAAGAATTTTGAGCAGAGCAAGGTTGATTTGGATAGGGTTTTGATCTAAAAGGAGCTTGCAGATAAAAGTCATCACTCACAAGTAAAACACAAAGACCAATGTCAGTTAGAAAATTGATGTCGGCATCCAGACAGAGACTGACATCGGCTATGTGCAGCTCGACATCGATGACTCTGAACAAATAAACACCAGCGTCGGTCAGGGGGAATCGATGTCGGCGATGAGACAGTCGCATAGAACCAACATCGATCGGGTGTAGACTGAGATGTGACCGACATCGGTCATTGAGATGGATTTTGGGTGGATAGCAAGCTGTCAAGGAGTCTCAAGCGCCCATATGGAGGACTGAAAAGGTAAGTAAGCCTCAAATTCATCATTTCTCTTCTTTACACTACTTGTTGCTCACTGATGGTCAAGAACTAGGAAGTTATTAAAGAATCAGAGCAGGTAGAATCCAAAAAATAGTGGGAGTTTGGCATGGATGAGAAATGTGATTCCTTGGAGAAGAACCAAATGAGAGTTTTTGGTGGAGTTGCCAGTTGAAAGAAAGTACTGAAAGATGAATAGATTTTTAGGATAAAGAAGAGTGGGAATGGACACGTGAGACGAAAGGCAAGAGTATATGGTCTTGAGTAAGCTGCAAGATAATGGAGGTTTAACCATTGTATTTTATTTACCAAGTTGGATAATATTAGCTACATTATCATGTTACTGTATGTTGTGCTTGTTGTAGGTTCACATATGCAGAGAGTTGTTGAACTAAAGGTAAAGTTAGTTCAGAGGTATGTCATGAAAAATTTGGGGACAGCAAGATTCTTTGGCATGAGTGTGTTCTAGAGACATGGAAGGTCATAAGTTGATTTTGTCTCCAGATGATTGTGTGAAACCGATTAGCACGCCAATGGTTGGACAGTTCTATGAACAGTATCCTAATTCACATGATGAGGTTGAGTACATGTGTACTAAACCTAAGATTTCTCAAGCAGTGGGAGTTGTCAGCAACTTTGGAGCCAATCTGGGAAAGAAGCACTGGAGGGCAGTTTAGTGGGTTCTCAGGTATCTAAGAGGGACCAGCAGCAGGTATACATGCTATGCAGGGTCAAGCACTTCTCTACATGGATTTGTAGATGCGGATGTGGCAGGTGATTTAGATGATAGGAGGTACACCATAGGATTTGTGGTGGTTGGTCTTCAAGAGTGATCTTGAAGAGGGATACAAAGCTAAGAAACAAATTAGATGATGTACAGGTACAGGTATAGGTGCAGCTATTTATCTCTAAGTGGGAGATTGTTAGATTGTGGAGCTAAAAGCTTCACTGTATGCAAACATGGAAGAGGTTGTTGAGTGTCACAGTCATCGGTGTCGGTCAGGCCAATCGACGTCGGTCAGGGGTGAACAAGAAGCAACTGACATCGTCAAGAGTCAGCCGACGTTGGTCATTTCCAGTCAGACAGGGACTAACGTCAGTCACTTGTGCGGTTTCAAAACTGCTTGTTGCATGAACAGTTAGTTTGTTGAACTGATTATTTGCATGTAAAAGGTATTTTGAGTCTTGAGTTGTGTGTCTAATTATTGTAGATTAGAAGTCTAAGTTATTGTTTAGTATGGGATCTATTTATAGACCCATTGGCATGTATTGTAATGGGATCAATAGAGGAAGGCAAGGTAGATCCTTCCAATTGTAAGATCATTTGAATTGTAGGTTGTTGCAAGTTCATGGTGGATTTACATGTGTAAGTAAGATCATTTGAGTTGCAGGTTGTTGCAAGTTCATGGGAGATCTACTTAAAGTACTTTGAGTACTTGTGTACTAGTAGTGTTATTACTGACTGGTTGGAGGTGAACACCAACTCTGTATTTGAGTTGTGTGTTGGGACCATTTTTAGTAGGAGAGTGAACTCTTGATTGAGAATTACTGGGAGCCCTTGAGGTGTGGGAAGCCTCACAGAGGTGTAAGAAAAAGTGGCATCTTCTTTATTGTATTTCTTTTTGGATGAGTATCAATACAAGATTGTGTATTGCCTCTCATATTTTGTGTTATTTGTGAATTCTAGTTACTTGTTCATTCTAGTATAATTCCGTGTTTAGTTGCTAATACAAGGTAATCATATATACTCTTATTGAGGAGTAGAATTTTGACAAGTGGTATCAGAGCATTTATGTTCTAGATCCCCTTTACATATGCAAGGAATTTTAAGGTTTCAAAGAGCCTAAAATTCTTATAGAACTCATCCCAATCCATGACAAGCAAGAGGATGTGAATCAAAAAGACAACATGTGGAAAATCTACTTACAAATGTTTCAAGAATATAAGGATGGTAAGAGGGTTGACCTACAAGTTAAACAAGATCAAGATGAAGGAGAACAAGCACATGTTGAGGAAAATCACTTCCAAGAAGATCTAGCCCATGATGGAACCATATATGATGATTTTGGACCCTTTGAGGGTGATTTTGAGTTTGTTTCTACATCCATTCATGAAGCTACCTCCACCCACATCCAAGGAGAAAATGAGAAAGAAACACTCCCCCATGGTCATGATATAATACCCTTTGAATAATTTGAAGACATTGTGACCATTGAGAAGGATGATGGAATCCTTCAAAGAGAAATTGATTCACAACAAGTTGTCCCATGTCTAAGTATGCCAAATTGTCATGAAGAGCTAGGAAGACAGTAGTATGAGACTTGCTTCAAAATTCAAGAGAACCTTGTCTATTCTAGAAATCTATGGGAAATGACTCCATTAGATGAGGTACAAAGACAAGAAATAAAAAGAAGGCAAGAGTCATCAATTATCCCATCCAAAAAGAAGCAAGCTTGGCACCCTCACTCATCTAGTGTGGAAGGAGACCTATGTTACTTCCCTTTTGATCTAGGAAGGGAGGTATGATCAAGGTGAATGTACATCTATGTTTCCTTTCTGTTGTGTTTGTTTCCCTAAGTGCTTAGTGGCACAAGTGTGTCTTTGTCTTGTTGATTGTTGTGCCTTGTGTGTGTCTTTTCCTTTTCTATTTGAGGTAAATATCTATCTTGTTGGTGTCTTGAAGGTTTGATCCTAATGTTTCCAAATCATATTCTGACTCCATAAGCCCACAGGATTGATAAGGCTACTAGTCCTTAACATAGGCGAGTATGTTACCCTTAAGAGTTGCCAAATTGTTGACCAAATTTGACTTCTAGTCAACTGAGGTCAATACCTATCATTTTAAACTTTTTATAAGGTTAAGATACATCCTATGAGGTCTCATTTTGTCTTAGATATCTTGTTTAGCCACGTCTTAGTCTTGGTTGAAGTTCTTCCCTCTTGAATTGGCCTAGTCAAAGAAAGTCAACCCTAGTCAAATAGGGTAAAAATTAGTCAAAGGCTTAAAATATGTGATTTGGGTCCTAATATGGTTTATAATATGTTTTAATTCCTTTTTATGTAATTTATTTGCATCTCCCACTTTCAATATGCAAAAAAAGAGCTTGTGGGCCCACTTTGGGCTAGATTCAAGGACTTGTACAGATGGTAAGTGGTATCAAGTCAATTCCAAGTATAGAATAAATGTGGTAGAGGTCATAATATACTCAGGATCAGTTAGATTGCAGTCAGGGATAGTTCTAATCAAGAAAGGTGAGTTTCTCCTTATTTTGAGGGAGTTTTGGGCACTTATACGGCTCCCATGATCAGGTATGTAGCTAAAAACATGGGTGGGGTGTCTCTTCACCTCCCCAAATTTATTTCCATGCTCAAACTTAAAGGATAATCCAAAAATTTGCTTATGAAACTCATTTTCTTCATTGGCATGCAAAGAATGCTCAACTTCAAATGCTCACCATGGCCGTACAGATGGAATCAAAAGGAATGGTATTCGCAATGGATATCACTCTTATTATAATTTATTTTCATTCAAATAAGTCTTATATTGGTTCGTTATACTTTATGAACAATCGTTAACACTCCAAGCAACTTTTTGAGGAATTGCATCTAAGAGGGGTAAAATTATGAATCTATTTCTGATTTTTAGAGGTCTGTGGAGCTGTGTGATCCTTGTGAGGTGTTTTAAGGTTTAAATAAATCTCTCTCCATGATTTTTTCATAGCTAAAACTTCACCTTTTCATTACTTGTGAAGAAGTCTCTTATAGTGCTTATTTCGTGAGAATTTGCAAAGTTGAGTGCAAGTGTGGTTTTTATAAATGTCTTAGGAACTCCATGGAGGTTTAAACTTGTTTTGGATATATTATTGAAATAGGTTTCACTAAATTCCATTGCAAAGGAGTAGTCATTTGCTAAGTTTCCAAGTTGCTTTTCTTTGTTTCTGCCTTATCATCAAGTGTGTATACAGTCAGCTTCTACAGGGGTTGTACGAAGGAGAAAAGTGTTTGGAATGCATGATAGTATCCATTTTTTTCCTTAACACTCCCCAATAAGGTGGTACATTATAAATTTTTCAATTCAAGTAAGGTTATCTCCATTTTGGGCTCTCAGTCCCAAAATGTCCAAAACAATGATCTTAAGGCTTTTGTGGATTATGTTGTTCATGATGGAGTAATATTTTTCCATTTATATTTTCTTGACCTTGTATCCCTATGTACCTAGTATGATCATGCTAAATTTGAGGGATAGAGGATAAGTGGAAGAGGTAATTTGAGTCCTTACAAAATGGTAAAAACACACTAAAATTAAGTAGTGACATCTATAGGTGTTAGAGGGAAATTTCCAAGCTGCACTACATACAAGAGTTATTAACTTTGCCTAAGTTGGGAAAACATCTCTAATAAATCCAATAAGGTGTCCTAAGCATCCACAATGTAGGAGAGATGATCACTCCATCAGATGACCTTTTTAGCCATCCCCTGTCCATACACAGGGCAGTGAGGGCAATGTTTCATTGAATGGCACAAGAGAATGATGAAAGAGTGTCTCAAAGGAATAGAACCTAGGTGTCAGATAAATAAGACCATGTGAAATACAAATATGCTATATAAAATTTCAAACATGCTTCAAGGACTCTAGAAAACCTACAGCCATGGTAAAATGGCCACCTACAGCCAATTAAAATGAGCATACACAGTCTTGGTATAGAGATTGGTGACAATCAAGGTGAGGTGGTATTGAGATTAAATATAAGCATCCAAGTAATTCATGTGATGGTTTAGTCTGGTAATAATATGTCCAAATAACTTATTCATACCTTGTAGAGGTTATCAACCATCTTGACAACCTACAGCCTGTATTGAGGATTAGTCTCAGTCAAGAGTAAAAGGTCTTTGAATCTCAAGTGGGGTATGCTAGCAGGTGAATTGATGATTATAGAGTGATAAAGGACAATATAGAGTTTCCATATCCTTTTAGATTCCAAAATACTTTCTTTTCAGCCTACAACCATGGGAAAAGTGTATGTTTGTACACTTAACCTTGGAGGAGATGCATGAAATGAGGTCATGTGAAGCATGGAACAAGGTGTTTGAATATAAAGGGAGATAAATATGGTTGATATAGGGTTTTTTAATCATAAATTACCCTTAAAAATTCCTATCCAATCTCAAAACCATTCATTGAACCTCCAAGTACATTATATACCCTGCCTACCCTCAAACCCTGCCTAGCCAAAAGTTTGCCTTGTAATTTTGGAGAGTTGAGGGGTCAAATGAAGGATTTAAAAGATAAAATTTGGTACAGAGTACCCTTAGGACATATATATTACTCTAAAATTATTATGTTTCCAATATCACTAGTTAAAACACTCATTGTTTTGTCTTAGACTAGGGTCAGTTTTTGTGTGCATGAAGGTGCCAATTTTTAGAAAAATGGTGAAATATTGGACCAAAAGGTTAGGAAGGTAAATTTATTGATTTTATAATCTGTAGGGAACATAAATAAACCTATAAAATTTTACTATAAGTTCTGGAAGCATATAGGTTGTTCCAACCTATGAGGTTTGCATGCATGCCTAGTGGGAATCCTTAGGCCTTAAAGCCAAATTTGGGGTCATTCTCATTTTTGGCCTTTTACATGACTTCCAATTAGTTATAAATTTTTTTTATGGGTATATCATATTTTTTTAATCCATCAAGAGTCAAATAAATCCATTGAAGTGTTAGATTGGGTCTTAAATGACAAGTAGGCCTATTGGCAAGGTCTAGGCCTAGTGCCAAACAAGGGTAAGTTTTCATTTTTAGATTTTGAGGAGATAATATAATGATGGGAACATATTTTTTGGGATCATATATAGGTTTATAATCCATTTATTTTCAATAAAATTTATCATAAGACTAATTATTGACTTTGAGGCTCCCAAACCCTCACAGAATGCAAGAAATGAAGCTTGAAGGTCAACTTCCATCACTCATAACTTTCATGAAATAATACATGGGACCTTGAGAAATTTAGGATAGTTATGAAAGGTCCTTGAGGATCCTTTAGTGAAATTTTGAGGGAGTTTTAATGTGAAATGGCTATGAACAAAGGTTAAGACCAAAAATCCTCTCAAACCCTCCTAAAACCCTTTGGTAGACTCGATGATGGAAATCAGTCTAGAAATGCATTCAAATAGGAGAATTGGACCATGGGTATAAAAGGAAATTTGTATATGGAATTCTCAAGGATCCATAACTGTGCATTATTTATATGGATCCATATAGAACAAGGGATAAAAGGTCTTGTTTTCACCATTTTTGATGGTATGCGAATTGTAAAAGGAGTTAGAAGGTGAGATAAATTTTGAGGGGAATATATACACTTGATATAACTCAAAAAATTCATTTAATCTCATGAAAATTATTCTAAGTGTCCCAAAAAGACATTCACTTTTGGCCAGTCCAGTGAGCCAAACAGTGAGCTTTGGGGCAAGGTGGTGAAAAGTGACTAAGAAGGCTTTTTAAAGGATTTATCTTGAAATTGATGGTATGAGAGACTTGGACAGGTGTCAAGACCCATTTTTTATGAATTTTTTTGCATGTTTGGAAGGTTTGGAATGCCAAGTGGTAAGGTTACATAGAAAGTAGTCTTTTGAAAAATACCTGAGATGATTGTGCATATCCATAATAGTAGGATTGATCAGAGACTAGGCCAATGTATGGAAAAAAAATTTATAACCCCTCCTATCCTATAAAATCATCAGACTTCAAGTTTTGCAAAGAAAAGAGGAGTTTTGGAAGGCTACTCAAGTAGACAGTTTCTTGTGCAAAATTGGCAATTTTGTGCCACTTTTCACCTTCCTTATGATATAATTTGACAAGTGTACCTCCTAACTTGGCATGGTTTGTCTCATCCTTATTTCACATGTAAATTTAACTCAATTTTATAGATGGACACATGTCCAAGTGACCCTTGGACTTTCCTCTCTCTCTCTCTCTCTCTCTCTCTCTCTCTCTCTCTCTCTCTCTCTCTCTCTCTCTCTCTCTCTCTCTCTCTCTCTCTCTCTCTCTTTCTCTCAAACTCTATAAGAGTTGGCCTTTTTGGCATTGTATTGATGCTCCACTAGAGTATGGTGAAGCCCTGATCAATTTTACACCTTGAAATCAATAAAATGACTAAGTTTTTACCTCCCTCATGGATTTTCATAGTTTATTCTTCTTGAATGTGAAATTTTCTTAGTGAATACTATGGATTCTTTAGCATTGTCCTTCATTCTCTCACATATTTGTAGTCTCCTCTTGCAGGGCATGTGAAGTGTTCAAGAGATGTTCATGGTTGAAGTGAGTAGTCTTTTCATTAGTGTCATTAAATACCTCTTGTATATTCCTCCTAATCTCACATATCATCTAGAACCCCATAATGTAACATTGATGCAAGAAGACATGGATTTGGGAAAGTGTATGTTTTAGTTGGTTCTTTGGTCTCAAGTGTGAAATGCAAATGGTTTGATGTCATCAAACTGATTTGGTGCATCACCTTTAGTATAATAGGTTTATTTCCAATTATCCTAACCCTTTTCATCCCCCTAAGTTGTTAGTAGTAGGAGCAAGAGCTTAAATGATGCATCAAAGGGAGCTAGCCCCTAATCTAGAGATCCACTCCATGATAGTGATGCCCACAGCCCTAGAGTGGTTCCATTGTGCCACTTGAATGAGGAGAAGTTTATCCCATCTCCTCATTAGGTGCATTCAAGTGACAACATTAACCATGTTCAACAGCAATAGCAACAGGTCCAACAACCTTTTCTATATCCTAGATGACATATATATATATATATATATATATATATATAAGCATTTGATCTAGGGTTTTGTATCTTCTCTATGTTCACACTTTTTTACTAGCACATCATGCCAGTTTTGGACTCAATTCATATTTCTTGAACTATAAGTTTCCTATGTCTTGAACTCAGGTTCCATCGTAGTGATTTTTGGTATCATTACTATTTTTTAGCATATATTGGGCTCTAGTTATGATGAACATGCATTATTACATAAATTTGATCGATCACTACAATCAATTTTGTCATTTGTATCATAATTTATAGCTTAAATACAAGTTTTTACATGTTCTAATGCTTGACTATTGGGATGAATAGACCTTTGAATACAAACCATTGATCTTAATTTTTGTGCCATGATCTAATGATCCTCATTTAATTTTCTCAATTTTAAAATGCATCCATTGGATTAAGTTTTGACAAGCTCATGCACTTTGTTGGATCTTTGTATGCTTTCAAACTTTAACTATTCAACTTTGAACCGTGTCCGTTAGATATTTTGATTTGAGCTCCCATGTGTTGTTGGATCTTCAAATTAGCACGAACTTTAATTATATCTATCGTTAAAAATCAAACACTTGGTCTAATCTCAATGCTTTTTGAGACTTTGGAACACTTACATGTCATCAATCTCATCAAACTATCTGTCTTTAACTTGCCTCTATCTCATTAAACATTAAGCACTTTATCCCAATGAGTCCACTCGCTCTGTTAGATCTTCATTGCATGATCAATCAATCACTATTTGATCTTTTGACAAGCTCAAAATTTATCTCTGATTATCTCTTATAAATGTGACACTTGGAATTAGTGTGTTCCTTTTATACATTGTTGTTATTTCTTGTTATTGAGACACTTAGCACTCCTGCATTGCTCATTGACTATTTGACTTTAAATTGCTCCTTAGATTTACTATGCAAGCTCTGTGATTGTGACACTTATCATTAGTGTGTTCACTCATAGGTACCTTTGACATATTGAATTCACTATGCATCATTGGATCTTCAATATATGTTTAGTGCTCACTGTTAGATTTTATAACAAGCTCAAACTTTACCTTATGCAGATTTGTCTAAGTATGGGGACTATCTCACTATACCTATAAGGCTAACTTTGCACCTTCATATCTTTTGCTTCACTCATCCACCTATTATGAAATTTGGACCATATAAATTAGGCATGATAATGAACAAACCCATATTCTCATCTCTTCCTAAATCCTTCATGCATGTTAGATATAATGCCATTAATATGAGATAATTAACTATGCTTAAAACTACCTGGAAGGCCAACTTTGTTCTTGCATAACTTTTGATGTACTTCATTGCATGACCTATCATTTAGTACATAAGATCCTCTCACATAGGTTATTACATATATATATTCATCTAATATAGAAACCTTTATACGTGCAAGATATATGGGATCCCAATTTTACACATGCAAATCATTTGTCATGTTACATCACATGACCTAATATTCAGCGCATAGAAACTAGGCACAAAAATGAATAAACCTATATGATCATTTTGTCTTGACACCTCCATGTGTGTGAATGATGACCTCATCAACATGCTTACTTGGCTTTGCTTTAACCCTTTTGTAAATTTGGATACATATAGAAACTTAGTGAATTTTTTCTGAATAGTCAACTTTGCATCCTCATATCTTATACAGTGCTTCATGGCTTGACTTTAAATCTGGTGAATAACAACTAGGGATTAATGTGATCACAACCATATGAACAGTTCCCCCAGACTCATCCACACATGGTAATGGTGACATTAGCAAACTGCCTATTTAGATTTTCTTGTCATAGACCCAAAATGTCTAGATGAACAAAATGAAGAACCAGATGAATTCCACTCATGCACACAAGAACTCCAATCATCCTTAACCTCTAATAGTATCCCTTTCACATCCTCAAATTACCATATTCGGCCTTGAGCATCAATGAAATCCATAATGCCAATAATCTCCCTTTTGACATTAATGACAATCATATTGCCAACAAATGGTACCTGCATTCTCACCATATTTATTTCCTCTATTCATTATCCCATTTTTTCCCACTCTGCCAGCACAACCTATCCCTATTGAATAACCCATGGTACATCAAGTATATCTTAATTACCATTACCAATATACCCAGGCTCATGCCCTGCTCTTCCTAGGAGATGAAAACTTTTTCTGCCAAATAACTTCCCACCATAAGGATATGTTGCCATTATCATCAAGTCTTCAAAAACTTGTTCCTCAATCAGATGGACCCAAAAACCCTCTGAGGAACAAGTTTTTGAAGACTTGATGATAATGGCAACATATCCTTATGGTGGGAATTATCACAGGCTCTCTATCATCAATCAAAAACTCTTATCTCTAATATAAATTTTCAAGCCTTCCCTAGCATGTGTCCTTGCTATGGGAATTATCACAGGCTTGGACCCATCCCATCTCAATAAATTTTGTCTAATCAATCAAATCACTTTTTAGACATTGGTCATTTGTCTAAAACCCATCACAATTGAGCTACTTTATCCCCTTATCTTGGAACTTGGGGCATCTCAACTATAATTATGTCTTGAGGCATCCCAACACCCTTTTATCATCATGGTCTTATCCCACCCTTGAGATTTCTATTCAAGTGACCATCTAGGTCGATTCTCCTCACATGATCTTTCGAGGGGGCATCATATCCTAATAACTCATTTCTAACACCGTCTAACATTACTTCTACATGATTATAGTTATTTGAAAAACCATTACTCCTTCCACTTCACTCCACTTGTAATTCCCTTTCAAAGAGGGGGAAAATGTATGCACTAAAATCCACTCACCTCGTTAATTACACTAATTCTGTTAATTTAACCTATAACTTCATTTCTTATCTAATTTAACTAATATCCCATTGTCTCATATCCCATTTCCTAAACCCTATAAACCTTACCCCCATCCCATAACCAATTAATTCCCTCTTTAATCCCTTAACAAAACCCATTCACCCACTAACCTACTCCCTAAGCCACTTGACAATTTAAAAATACAGTTTATTCTACCTACCCATCTACCACCCTATTCCTAGTTATTCCTAAACCCCTAAACCCTAATAAGTTATTTCTATAATTGGAGGATTCTATAAATATCATAAATTTTAGCCCTTTCTCCTCTATAATTTTCCATTTTAAAGATTTCCAAGGATTTTTATTTTTTTTAGAAATATCCTAGCCATTAATCTCAATGGCTCAAAATTAAATTTGAGCCATTGGTTTTTCCCTCTATTTCCTATATAACTAAGCTCACTCCCTCCATGAAATGAACTTAAAAAATTAGAGCCTTCTTGCTGTCTTGTTGTCATTATCATTCTTCTTGCATCCATCAAGAACTGTTATCAAACATAATTGTCCATTGGAAGCCATTATCAATTATCAAGCAAGCAATCCAACATCATCAATTTGGCATCAAACATCCATTTGGAAATCTTAGAGAGGAGTTATAAAGATGCAAAGTGAAGGTAAGATTCCCTCTAAGAATTTTATTATCTCTTTTATCCCCTCCTATTGATGTGTTTAAATTTTAGGTTTTTATTGCTAAAAAAAGTAATAGGAATTGAATCTAAAATTTAGGCTACAATACCTCTAATAGAAAAGAGGATGGAACAAAGTGAAGTGACCCATTTTTAAATAAAAAGAGACTTTTTCCCATAAAAATGAGGCCCAACCTCTTAAAAAAATATTCATGGGAATATTCTCATATAAATACTAATGAAATTAAAGGTTTCTTTTTTTAATCTTTTAGAGCTTAAGCAAAATAAATTTTGTAACAAATATATTTTAATGAAGATATTTTTTTGAATAAAAATGGATATATTTTTATGGTTTATTTTTGGGATGAAAATGCATGAATGCTACTTGTTGATCAAAAGAGTAAGATAATCAAGCCATATGTATTATGAGAATCTAACTTGTGTTTATTTGGATTTCTTTTTCTTTTTTTGAGACCCAAATATTGGCATGTGTCGTGTTATTATCCTCTTTATGGTTATTTGGGTTGTAAATAAATAGAGAGAGCTTTTCTATTATATGGATCTTTTATCTTCATAACTTTTTTTCATCTCTATTAGAGAGTGTAACTAGGATTGTAGCCTTAGATTTTATGATTTAAATGTTAGAATTAATAGCCTTTGAAGTGAAACACAATTGCATACGTGTTGAGGCATTTAATAAAGATTTTTTGAATCTCTATTCTATCCTTCATTTAAATTATGTGTGAATCATGCAATTTATTAATGTTTGTTTGTAATATTAGATTTTTTACCTTTTGCATATCATTTATTTTATTGGTAAAGTGTTAAGGTTTAGATTTTTTTATGTGTGCTTGTATTCAATTAGATAAGGTTTTAAGATCACTCTATTTTGGCATATCACCTTTAAAAAATTATGCATTTATTTCCTTTCTCAAAATCTTTGCACCCCCTAACCAAAACACTAGAGTAGGATACAACAAGTAGTTTGTATTAGGATAGAAAAAGAAGTTGACCTTCTTTGAAAGTTGCCTTGGTCTAAAATTTCTTAGGCTTCCCAGTTTTGTCAACATTTTAGAATAAAATATCAACAACACCATGAAAGGAAAACCCTTGATTGTTAACAATTCAAAACAACATTTTCCTTATACATCAATAATTGAAAAAGAGTTCAAAATTTTTTAAATTCAAATCAATAACTAGAATCTTGACATAATGAAGACATATGTATATTTTCCTTCAAAAATTTAATTGGTTAGCTAAAAATTACCTTAAATATTAGCTCAATCACACTCTAAATCTTGACATAAAATTCATGAAAATGAGAGAAGACATACATTTGGTAGGTAAAGTAAAAAAAATGGTGCAACCAAAGGTCTACTTTTATGTCAAATTTGTTACCCCTAATATATCTTCACCTCAACAAATTCATCTTCACATCCTAATGCATGCATCCCCATATAACCTTGAGCTCAATTTTACCTTTTTCAAATTTTAATTAAATTTTATATCATTTTCAGCTAACCAATTCATTCACTAACTATTTTATCAAAAGTGTACTCTATCAAACAATATTCATTATATTATTTAAATATAATTATAACAAATCTGAATATAAAAATTAAACTAATAAAATCATCAAACAAAATATAAAAAAATATTATGAACAAAACATACCATGCAATGAAAACCCTAAATCATTTACAATGATAAAAATGTATAAGTCAAATAAATATCTTCAAAAAATTCCTTGAAGATCCAATAAAACACCTCTATTTGTACATGGCTAAATTCTTATGTATTTAAGAAATATATTGTAATTTATGAATTTAGGTATGGCCTAGTATCAACACCCAACATGATAACTAAAACCTACGATTGGTAATAAATACAATTTTGCATCCCTAACTTTCAAGGCATCAAAGATTGTAAAATTGTTTATGAAGTAGAAATATTTACACATGGGTATTTATTATGCACTTAAACATTGTTAAATACTATTATATTATTTTTAATTAAATAAATGAATCATAGTCGAAAAGCATTTATGATAAACAAATATATATATATATATATATATATATATATATATATATATATATATATATATATATAAATAAATATCTATGTACATTCATAAATACACACAAAGACACATGTATGTGTATACTCTCCCACAAATTAGTTTATTATATATTGTGTACTCCAAAACTAATTAAAAGCACAAGAAAAAAATGACTTCAAAACTTGCTTCCTAAAACAAATAAAAATAGATAAAATACACATACAAAATTTATGTTTTTGCCTGCCTTCAACATTGAGAGGAGCCATTATGCAAAGATATTGTGTTGTTAAAACCAGTTTGTTGGAAAATCATGTGGTGAAAGCATGGGGGGAGACCAATTAAGAATTGCCTCTAATTCTCATTTTACAGGGGTTTAACCAATCAAATGGTCACACAGGGATTTCATCACATAATTGACGCTCAATCTATAGAGATCAAATTTGCATAAATACATAGTGGATTTCAAATGTTGATATTGCCACATTTTGGCTTATTGATTCAAATACAAATGGAGGAAATAATATAAACACTTAAAATTTCATTCAGAACTTATATCTTCACATTGGCAATCTATACAGTCACCTATAGGTTAAGAATGAATAAAATAATACAAACCAATCCTATTATGTATTTACAGCAGATAGACAACCTTCCTCCAAACCAAACACACCAAATGAAGGTGAAAGCAAATTAAACAATGAAAAGAAGAATGAACTATATTTTTAATTATGCAGGATTGCTTAAGACCTAGGATGCTCCTGCATCAGACACAAGAGGTTCAAAAATGTGAGCTCTGCCTCACATGGATGGGATAAGTAGCAAAATGACCATGGCATCCCCTTCCAACCTACCAAGTAAATTAGTTGAGTGTTCTTTTTCCTATGCCATTTCCAATGCCTACGTGTTCATTTTTCTTCTTTTCCCTTCATAATTTTACTTTTTCTCTCACTCCGTGTGGGGTTTTACCACCCATCATACTCTCTCTCCTTTGTGGGCTTAGACCCACCATCATCTATCCTCCTCTACCAAAGGCATAACCATCTCTCAATCAGCTCACTTGTGGGATGAAACCCACACTTATCCATCTACAACCACCTACATCCCACTTGACTTTGTTCACACTTTGTCCAACCAACTGTTGGTTCATTCACACCATCTATTGGTGTTAGATTCTAGCTTGCCTTAAACTAGTTCTCACATTGGCATATCACGTAGGGGAAGAAAACTGTTATGAGCTCACCTGAGATGTGAATGAATAGATGATTTGGGTTGGGATCATGTTAGTTACATGTAATAAAAGAGTAGGGTTTGGAAGGAGTAGATGGTGGGAGAGTACACATTAGATTGGATATCACACAAAAATACCAATAGACTCCATCCAAAAGATAAGTATATAAAATTATATCCTTATTATATTTAATCTTTGTTGCATAAAAAGGAGTAGATTATTACATTCAATACTACAAGTGCTCTCACTCTACAATCCAGAGCTTACTCATGGTTGTTATCTCTCCCTATTTTATTCTAATAGTAATTCTCAACTTAGCTTTGATTTACTAAGGCTTGCTAGCTCTCACTCTTTGTTGTCTATTGCTCTCTTCCACTCTCTCCATGATAGCTTATTCGTCTTCTCTTCTTTTTTGAGCCTTTGCCACTTAAACCCATTTTTGAATTACCAACTTAGCTCAAGGCCAACTACCATGCCATTTTTTCTATACCACAATAAATCTACCTTAGGATTTGTAGCCAGCCAATTCATGTGTCATTTTCCCCCACAATCTCCCCTATAGCTCATGGGTCCATGTGGTCGCTTTCCCTAGGCCCTATCATTTTATTGCGTAGCATTCATTGGCATGGTCTTGATAGCTGACATTTTTTTATTTTGAATTCCATTTGAGGTTATACACTGGTTATGTGGTTTGAATTACATGTGCCTATCAGCTAGTGACATTGAATTCTACTTGAAGTACACAAGCACATGTGTGTCTGGTATTTAGCCAATTTTGGGGGTCAACATCACCCCACACTAAACCAATTATCCATCCTGAGATAATGGGTTCTTCTTCTTCTTACTCTCCTTGTGAACTTCTCTACCCTCAAAGCTTTATCATAAGCAACTACTTTGTCTGAAGTTGTTTTATTCTGAAAGACTTGTCTTATGACTCCTCCCAAGACACTTTCCTTTTTCGGTGGCATTTCAATACACCTCATTTCTTCTCCTATCTAGTAGCTTTATTTTTTCCCTCCTTCAACTCAAGCTATTTTTCACCAAGAAGCGTAACCACTCTGGGCTTCCAACCTCTACCCTTCCTATGCTAGGGTATGAGTATTTCACCTTTCATCTTCCTCTAAAAGAGTAATCATCCCTTGCCTATCACCAACCTTCCAAGTTGCACTTCTCATAAAACTTTCTTTGTGCATCCTTCTATGAAGGTATATGTTTCCACATGCTTATGAGTGATTTTATCTCACTCCTAACATTCTTGGGATGGGTTTCAATTGCCTAGGGTATTGAGAATTCAAGTAAACAAATTTGGAGAAGGCTATCTATCTATATGTAGTTGAGTAGACACATATTACTTGTAGTATGCCATATATATTTCCTCAAAGAAAGGGGAAGACTTTTTGTGAGGTCTCTCATTTCATCCTACCCAACCCTAGCCCTTGGGGACTTCCCATCAACTCCTAACGAGTCTAACTAAATGTTAATTGGATTGGCAGTGAAGAGTTGCCTGGTCTTTTTTCCTTGACTCACCACCTAATCTTTTCCTTGAAGTCTCTGGTTCCTCTAGATTCACAACACCATTGTGCACATCTTTGGGTCATGACACAATCAACTTCCCTCATCATGTGTTTTCACTCGCTAACATTGAATTTTTGTCTCCACTACTTCAGATCAGCTTCATGCACATGCTCCTTCTAAGTTGTATGCATCTTCTTTGGCGATGTCTAGCCTCTAACAATCCACACTTGATGGAGACCTATGATTCTATCCTAATTCATCTTATGTTTAGCTCCTTTTAACTGATGGGTTCCTTATTTTTCTCCCTGTTACCTATAGGTCTCTAATTTTTTTGTGGTATCCTGATAGAGGGGGATCTCCCATTCTGCAGCCTCCTTGAAAGCAACTAAGTCATGTCCATAGGGTAGTGTGGTGACTTTGGCTCCTTGGCTTTGGCTCCTCCTATCCTACCTCTAAAGCTGCAACCCTCTTGGTTTGATTTCTTCCTTCTTCCTTTATTGGATTCATTTGTTATCTCTTCAGGAAAAAGCCTCTTAAAACTACCTTTTTAAGATCTTAGTGGTCTCTTATGCTTTCACTCCTGATTCGGCAAGTTTTACCATGGGCCATCTGTCACATTTGTATTTATAGGTGCAAAAGGAGTGATTGGCTGATTTGACTGATAGGTTGATAGTTATCCATACTACCACTTATTTTTGCCTAGGCATACAACATGTCTAAGTCATGCTTCAAATTTAAAAATTCTTGAAAGGTGGCCAATATTTCACATGCCTTGATCCTTCACACACTTTTCCTTCCCTGGTTGAGTTACTTCCTTCACCATTCAACTTCGATATCAATAAATTTGGATCAAGTCCTAGATCATGATAGTCCTGATGAATTTTAGCTCAACGACTATAATTTCTCTCCATCAATCTAGCTAATTGGTTGTACCTTATTCCTTGTGCATTGACATGACATATGCCCTTTCCTATTCAAATCTTGTCCTTCCCTTGTTGAGTCACTTCCTTTGTTTCTCAACTCTAACATCAATAAATATGGATTAGGTCTTAGATCATGCCAGTCCCAATGTATGTCAGCTCAACCACCATCATCTCTCCATTGAGCTAGCTAATTGGTTATACCTTGTACCTTGTGCATTGACATGACACATGTCCTTTCTTATTCAGCTCTTTGACTTGGTCAACATGCCTTATTTCATTTTTCTATCTTTAATCTACTTCCCCACATTCTCTTTTACACAATTTTATTCAGACATATTTGGGAGATGCCTTTCTTCCCTTTTTTCTCAGCACCATCTCCTACCCCACATTACAATGTGTCTGGTCCTCCAACATAGTGCTTTGTTTGAGATGTCTTTATCTGGGTGCCGATGAAAGCTTTATTTTGGTGGTGTAAACACACCTTTTCTTATTTTAATGTGATCCTGACCTCACTAGAAATACTTCGACATCTAACGTGGCAACTATTCGAAGAAAGTTCCCACTCAACTCTTCCAGCTGAATATTAAGAGGTGAATGCGTCTTATTACCCAAAATATTTCTGCCACTAAGTAAGATGGGCAGAAAGAAAATGGCTAAGGGATCCTTATTACATGACAGTTACAAATTCCTTATTATATGATGGTCCTAGGTCTTCAAAAACTTTAGTCGATAAAAGATGACAAATATTGAGGTGTCGATAAATGAGGGGCTTGGTCTTGTGTTGCTAAGAAGTTATCCAATGATATGAAAAGTCATGGCAATTCATCACATAGATGACTTCAAATAATCAATGAGCTTGGCCAACCCTTCCTTTGTGATTTGGGGCACCTTTTCCACACTAGGTGCACACAGTGACTCATGCCTCTTTGGTCTTGCAATTTTGACCATTGGAATAAGAACAGACACAACATCAACCAGTGGGGTAAAATTATGTTGGCTATGGAATGGTGATGATGGATGCGACACTGTCTCATTTTTTGTTAGTGCTACCCCTATGACTCATTGCTTATGTCTATCTATTATTGAGGGTCTACTCTAGTTCTAAACCAATTCATTCTACATATCAAGAAGGAAGTTGATGCACACTGTGTTACATCACCATTTAGCTTCTTCATAAGATTCCCATACCCAAGGGTCACATTCTACTCTGAATTATGATGTTTTAGGTTGTGTCATGCCTACATCTTAGATAAGGCTAGTGGAATGTGTTGCCTACTTTGGAGCACTCACCAGGGAATCCTTGTCTAGGGCATAGTTCCTTGATAGGTTCCCATCCCTCATGCTTGGGAACATATTTCAATTTTTAAGGAAGTACCTACTCTCAAGTAATTGACCTCAACCTATTTGGGGTCTTATAAACTCTTGAGTGCATCAATCCATAGGGTTAGCCACTTGCACTCTCACCTTTCAAAGTTTTGCTTGAAATAACTCATTTTTATTTTGGGCCATTTGGAGTTCACTTCGTAAGGCCTAGATGATATGCATGGCCTCCTGCAGTGCCTCTGACTACTATGCCTAGTCAGAGTAACTAATTTGTTTGCATAAACCCATTTATGTTGTACTTTCATACTTCTTGAGCTAGGGTGTAATGTCAATCATAAGCTTCTTTGAAGCTTTCTCTGCATGACATGCCTTCTTGACCATCTTCTTCAGCTCCCTATGTTCTATAAGCCTAACATGAAGGTCAAAACACTCATCGACCTTATGTTTTCTTCTTAATCAATCATGCTAGAAATGGTCCAGTGATATGCACCTATAGCATGAATACAAATGGTGTCATTATTTACCTTGAACTCGTGCTTGGGTAGTGTTTCGGATGTTTCTTGGTGGATCATGGAGCTTCTCCTTTTACCTAACTTTGTCTGTCAAGACTTGGATCAATTGCACTATCGTTAGTATTTCTCTTATGGATGCACACTCTATGTCGAATTGGGCTACTATTCATATCCCCCACTTTGACATTCTCTGCAATCAGAACTTACCACAATAGTTGCCTCATCATTATAACTTGCATTTCTAAGCTCAGTTGAGCTTCTTCATCGATATGATGTGTGACTTAGGCTCTAAGTGTAGCTTCAATCACTTGTCGATGCTTAGAGGGTTCTATCATGGACAAAGTGTGTCAAATTAGTGGGAGCATTCCATTGATGAAACATTGGGTGTGCTCAAGTGGTTGAAGGACATAAGGGAGCTTCGAGACCAAGGTATTTAACCTCTTGACATAGTCTCGTATAGTATTTGAAGCCTCTTGTTTGATGTCCTTGAACATGACAACATCCAGGTACTCCATCTTAAGGACATCAAACTCTGTTAGGAATGTGATATTGAGGAGAGTGAAGTTTATGAGCATCTGCATTAGATCAGTCTTCTAATACCAAGTATATGTTCTCCCTTGAAAAGTGATCACAAATAAGTACACCTTTTTATCCGACTAGACAATCCTTAAAACCCTCCAAATGAGCTCGCACCTATGCACATGGTATGAATAATATTCCCTTCCACAATACTCTAGAAGGTTTAGATATAATGCATATCAAATCTATTGGATTGACGTGTTCACAATCTACATCAGGGGGCATTTATTTGGGGAATGCATATGGGTTGGCCTCCTTTAGTGGTGGTTAATCTCGCATCACCTCCTACTATAGCAGATATTATCCCAAGACTCGTCAGATGATGCAAAGTGTGTATCAGTAGCATTGCCTCTAGTTTGAACAGGGGTCACGAAACACCTACTCAGGTAGAGTCCCTACTTCTACCTCTTCAGAATCCACTCCTAGTGGATCTTAAAATATCTCCTCTGATTTTGAGAAGGATGTATAGTCTCATGTGTTAGGATTAAGGACATCAAGTGTTGCTCCACTAGCCTCCAAGCACCTAGTCCTTTAGCTCTTCTTAAATCCTACTCCAACTCTGCAACATGTTTACTTCTTTCCCTAGAACGTATTCTCTTTATGCAATTCCATTGCTCCAAGGATCCTCATGGCATTTCCATAGGTGGACCTCTCCCTTCTTCTAGGGTCCTACTCAGCCACTTATACTGTTGATTCTCATTACACCTCACTTTCTGAGCTCATCTTCTTAGGGCTTCCATGTTGAACTTTGATCCTCTCACTATGTAGCTTATAAGAGTAGATTTTTAGTCGATGACTTTTGAATGTGTTATGTACCATAAAACTATTAAAAATAATTAAATACAAGACCATCTCAGTGATGGAACCAAAAATGTTGGCTCTAGATTCTAGCTCACCTTGAATCAATTCTTGCACCAGCATATCACGTAGGAGAGAAAACCCCTATGAGCTCATATGAGGTGCAAAGGAACAAACGATCTGGTCTAATCTCATGTTATTTATGTGTAATGGGAGATCAAGGTTCGAAAGGAGTTGATGGGGGGATAGTACTAGTTATATTAAGGAGCAAAAAAATACCATTAGATGTCATCCAACAAACAAGTATAGAAAAGTGTCTCCTTACTATATTCAATCTTTGTTGCATAAAAAGGGAAGATTATTACATTCATCACACTAGGTTCTCTCACTCTACAATCCATAGCTTACACACAGTGCTTATCTCTCCCTATTTCAGTCTTATAGTAGTGTTCAACCTTGCTTCACTTGGCTAAGGCTCATTGGCTCTCTCTCTGTTATTCGCTGCTCTCTCTTCCACTCTCTCTATGACAATTTCTTCATCTTCTCTTCTCCATTTTTGAGCCTTTGCCACCTAAATCCATATTTGAATTGCCAACTTAGCTTAAGGCCAATTACCACATCATTTGTTATCATACCACAATAACTCTGTGTTAGGATCCCTATCTAGTTAATCCACCTATCACTTCCCCTACAGTTCCTAGGTCTATGTGGTTATTTTCCCCTAGGTCTTATCATTTTGTTGTGTAGCATGAGTTGGTACAGTCTTGATAGTCAACATCTATTTTGTTGGCAATTTTGTTTTGGTAGCACACACTTGTTATGTGGTTTAGATTGTGTTTGTATATCATTTAGTGGCACTGAATAACACTTAAAGTGTGAAAGCACACACTTTTTTGGTACTTAACCAATTTCAGGGTCAACACCATCATACATCACAATTTGAATCTTCTCACACATGGATTCCCTCTCATCTACCCTTTCCCAATCTCAACACAATCGAATCAACATACATTAGGGTATCCAAATGGTAGCCCATAACATCAAGAATCACCTCAAGGATAGTTCTTACCTTCACATCCTTCGTTGTCCACATTGCTATAGCAAACAATCTCTCCATCTAAGCTGAAAATTCAACTTCACCACATTCTTGGGCTTCCATACACATTATCAACTCCTTATTCTAATTCGTGAGCTCAAGAGACTCACTCTCCATACTTGCAACATTGTGGTATTTAACATGCACTATGTTCGATCTCAAACTTAAATACTCTAATCCATCCATCCTCACTCTATAAGCTTACTTCATATCAAGATTTGGCTTCTTAAAGCCTTCTCCATCATTTTTCCCACTCTTTAGGATAATATTCAGTTGTTTTAGGGATAGCTCTCCTTCTGCATACACCATTTAAAATAAACAGTCACCTACATATCCTCTTGAGAAAAACATGTTCTCATGCTTCAACACACTCTCTTGCCTCCATATCAACTTGAAGAAAATCACCCAAGACTGAAACAACACCAACCTATTTTCCATCTACTACTAGCATATCAATCATTTGGTCAGCGTCTTTACTCTATCTCTCATACATATGAGCATGTTGGACTACACCATACTTAGTCCTCTTCTTCACTACCTTATCCATATCTAGACTTGCACATTGCACAAACACATTAGGGGAAATAAAATATCCCTCCAACAACTCAATAACTACTCCATCATGCTCCAAGAACATGTTGTCTAACTCCTCTTCATCACTAGCATGTTTCTCATGATTTTATCTCTTAATATTGGTTGTCAATAGCTCATTCTTCACACCTCTCAGGGTTGTTTTCACCTCATCTATACCTCTAATTTCAGCTCTTTCATATGGTCAATCTTTCACAATCATTTCCTTATGTGTACTTGCTTTCACAACCTCTACATCTAATGTTTATTTGAAATAAACTTGAAACTCTATATGGTTGCCTTATTCACTCACATATGTTGTTTCACTCATGGAAACATGTATCAAGCCTTGGTTGACATATAGTGGACAATATACCACTCTCCTTCATCCATCACAAGGATGTCTTTACCTATGGATTGGTCACAATGTATTTTCATAATGTTGTTCTAAAAATCAAAACTAGGCTCTAAATATAAAAGCCTTGCCTTATTTCCTTCCAAGAGGTGGGCAGACCTTTGGTGCTTCATAAGATTATTTTCCCTTATTGCCACAGTATTACTAATCCAACCAGCTCCCAAAACCATTCCCTAATCTATTTCTCTTACCTTGAGTATTCCTCCAGTCTTTTCCTCTTTCCATTCCTCCTTGTCTTAAATTTCTTTTTGATTATCAGTTGTATTGGGTCGACTGGGTCAACCCAATACAATTTAGGGGTATTCTTTACTTTCTTAGCTTGTTAGCTCTTTGGCCGACCTAGCTTAAACCTAGTGAATTATCCTTGAAAACACACTAGGTCGACTGGGTCGACACTGTACAACCAACATTCTCAAAAAGAGTTAGGGTAAGATCCACCTATATATACAAGATCATTTTGGTCATTATTCATATGTGCAATCAAAAGTTATTATTTTCTCACGCTTCTTCACAATCTACTCTTCCCCATTCTACTTGAGGAGACTTAGCTTACGTTTCTTATTTGGAGAATCTAGTCTTGTGGATAAGTCTTAGATGTTTTGGCTTTTCTTAGTTATCCTTACAAATCACAATAACCTCTTGTAAAGCCCCTTTGGCCAAGGGAGAGATTGAGTCTTGATGGGTTCACATTCAAGTAAGTATATTCTAAATTTGTTCTCCTCTCTTTTAGTAGATATAAATAGCATAACTATTGGCTCAAATAATATTATCTTTCATATTTTATGTATTAGGGTGTTACTCATACTTACCTTAATTGAATTTCCCTAGACTTGTTTGTTTTATTACTTCTAACCCCCACTTTGTGCCACAAGCTTTGGTGTGCACTACATTAGATTTTACTTTCTTTCTATTAGTATAAGTGAACGTTTTAAACTTTATGACTCCATTAGGATTATTGTGTGATTGTGTTAGATTGTAGGCTTTGGAACCCTTCCTAGCATGATGTGTTGTGATAAGTGATACCAGTGATCCCCTAATCGGGTCTAGCATATCCTCATATTAGTCATGTTTATGCTTAACAAGTGTATCCCCAATCGAAAGTGTAAGTATGATCCATCTTATCTGATCTAGGATTAATTCATAGACTTGATGTATTTTTGATTGTATACATTTTGGTGAATCCAACGTGAACTAACCTTTGCAAGATTTGTTCACTTTTACCTTCATTTATTTTATTTATATTGATCATTATTTTTATCATATATTTTGACATATTAGATTGATTCTGTCAACCCAACTTTTTTATCTCTATGTGCAGGTTGTAGGAATAGAGAACTGGATCGACCCAATCAACCCTTTATAGTTTCAACACTTTTTCAGTAGATTCTTGTACAGCTTGATCGATTCTATCAACCCAATTTATAGGATTATCAAGCATACTTCAAGGTTCATCAAAAATCTCCCTTCATTGCATCTCTAATCCACTAAGGTTCCTTTCTACTTCTCTATTTATTTCTTTTCTTTCTTTTCACAATTTGAGCCTTAAAAACTGCCCTTGTATAATCCACTGGATCGACACTGTCGACCTAGTTCTTGTTAGGGTGTGGAGCTAAAAGCTTCAACTGTTTGCAGACACGAAGAAGAGGTTGCTGAAGAACCAGAAGAATCGACGTCGGTAGCATGACCGACGTCGGTCAGATGCAGTGCAGAAGGCAACTGGCGACGGTAGCTAGTCGGTCGACGTCGACAGCACCAGACAGACAGAGACTGACGTCGATCGCCTGTAACGTTTTAGAACTGTTGTTGACGAACAGTCAGTTAAATGAAGCGAGGGTTTGCATGTTAAATGACTCATTATCGTCACGAGCTGTGTGTCTAATTATTGTAGTTAGATTTCTATTTTTATATGCATGGAATTCTATTTAAAGACCCATAAGGCATGTATTGTAATTATCAAGAAGGCAAGTAAAAGCATTGAAGCAAGCAAAGTCAAGGAGATCTACAGAGGTAAGGTCAAGGAGATCAGCTGAAGCATTAAAAGAGGGATAATAACTAAGGCTATAGAGTTGTGTTGAGCAAGAGAGGGAAGAAAGTCTTGAGGTGTGGCAAGCCTTTGAGGTGGAGGAAGAAGTGGCATCTTCCTTATTGTATTTTCTTCTAGTAATATCTAATACAAGAGTGTGTATTGTCTCTCAAATTTTTTATTGTCTCAAATTTTTAGTTACTTAATCATTTTGGTATAATTCCGTATTTAATTGCTTATAAAAAGTAATCAATTGTGCTTCCGTTGGATAAGGGGTCACCTAACAGTTGGTATCAGAGCTACGGTTTGCAGGAAGCAGGGTATTGATTTTTTATTACAGGTCATTCACAGGGTTTTCTGATTGAGTGAGAGTTCAGCAATGATAGAAGAAAGTAAGCTACGAATGGAGAAGTTTAACAGTAAGAATTATCAACACTGGAGGATGCAGATTGAAGATTATCTGTATCAGAAAGATCTGTACTTACTTTTGGGTGGGGTTGCATGCAAGCCCACAGATATGAAGGATGAAGAATGGAGTGTTCTTGATCGGAAGGCTCTCAATTCCATAAGGTTGAGCCTTGCATCGTCTGTGATTTTCAGCTTATCACAGTGCAAGACAACGAAAGAGTTGATAAAGTCCTTGGCGAATTTATACGAAAAGCCCTCGGCTTCTAATAAGGTATATCTTATGAAGCAACTATTTACTTTGCAAATGCAGGAAAGTGGATCGGTACATACTCATCTCAGTGATTTTCATGGTTTGGTAAACCAGTTAGATTCAGTCAATATTGTTTTTAATGATGAGGTAAAGGCTCTCTTGATTTTATGTTCTTTGCCTGAAAGTTGGGACAGTTTGGTTATGGCAGTAAGTAATTCTGCATCTACTTCTAAAATCTTAAAAGTTGATGATGTTGTGAGTGTGATCTTGAATGAAGAAATACACAAGAGAAGCACAGATGAATCATCGGGGAATGCTCTAAGTGCAAAAAGTAGGGGAAGGCAAAGGGAGAAGATTGAGCAAGAAAAATCAAGGTGGGGAAGGAGATCCGAGTCCAAAGGTGTTACCTGCTGGTTTTGTGGAAAGAAAGGACATACAAAGAAGGAGTGTTGGTTGAGAGATAAAGAGAATCAACATGCAGGTATTGAAGAAGCAAAAGATGCAAATATTGTGGTACAGGACGCTCTCACACTTTCTTTGGATAGTCAGGTAGGATCATGGATTTTAGATTCTGGTTCATTTTTTCATGCATCTCCAAATAGAGATTTGTTCCATGAGTATGAACAGGGAGACTTTGGAGTGCTTTATTTAGAAGATGGTACGCCTTATCAGATAGTTGACAAAGAGAAAGTGCCGTAGAAATTGGAGATTGACAGCACATAGGTGTTGAAGGAGGTCATGCATGTTCCAATTCTTAAGCAGAGTTTGATTTCTATAGGAAGGTTGGGTGATGAGGGATGCACAATAACCCTCACAGTGGATTCTTGGAAGGTTACCAAGGGTGCACTTGTTCTAGCAAGAGATAAGAAAGTAAATACTCTTTATCTGTCTACTTGTATTGCTGATTTTACTTGTGATTTATCTATTTCAGCTGTAGATTCGAAGATGTGGCTTAATAGGCTTGGTCACATAAATAAGAAGGGAATAGACGTTCTTGATTCAAAAGGTATGTGTTCAGATTCGGAAAGCATATATAGAGTTCATTGCAGAAAAAAAAATTGATGCTCTTGACAGGAACAAAAAAGCCTTGGTGTTTATAGAGGAGATGAAGGACAGAGATCAGTCACAGGGGCTGAATAAATCTGAGCAGGGCAGCACGGATAGAGGTTTGATCCAAGATGAGCTCGCGAATGAAAAATTCATCACTTGCAAAAAAACAGAGGTATCGATGCCAGTGCTCCCATGGCACCGACGTCGGCCAGACAAAAACTGGCATCAGTCATGTGCAGACCAATAGGGTCGGTAGGTCGAGTAGGAGAAGTCTGACGTCGGTCATCAAGACCGACATCGGCAGGGGGGACACCGATGTCAGCTAGAGAAATGACGTTGATAGTCAGGGTCAGTGCAGGGAACCGACATCGGTCAGGAGCAGTCTGGGAGATGGCCGAGATCGGTCACTAGAACGGATGATGGGTGGACAGCAAGCTGTCAAAGAGTCTCAAACACCCATATGGAGGTCAAAAATAGTAAGTGAACTTCATATTCGTTCTTTACTTTCTTTATATTGCTTACTGATAGTCAAGAACTAGGAAGATGGAAGAAGCAATGCAGGTAGAGTTCAGAAATAGTGGGATCTTGACATGGATGAGGAGTGTGAGTCCTTAGAGAAGAACCAAACAGGTATTCGTTGGTAGAGTTGTCAGTTGGAAGGAAGCACTGGATAGAGGGATGGATTCTCATATTAGAGAAGAGAGTGGATGGACACGTGAGATAGAAGGCTATGGTATATGGTTTTGATTAAGCTGCAGACAATGGAAGTTTGACCATTGTATTTTATCTTTACCAGGTTGGATAATATTAGCTACATTATCCTATTATTGTATTGTGTTACTTGTTGCAGAGTTTCATATATAGGTAGTTTTCTGAGCTAAGGGTAGAGTTGGTTCAGAAGTATGTCATGAAGAATTTGGTAGCAGTGAAATTCTTGTGGCATAAGTGATAGGTATAGCATCACAAGTTTGCATGGTGGTTGGTCTTCAATAGTAAGTTTGAAGAGGGATACAGAGCTAAAAGAACAAAATAGATGGTGTACACGTACAGGTACAGTAGCAGCTGTTTATCTCCAAGTGAGAGATTGTTAGGGTGTGGAGCTAAAAGCTTCAACTGTTTGCAGACACGAAAAAAAAGTTGCTGAAAAATCAGAAGAACCGGCGTCGACAGCATGATCGACGTCGGTCAGATGCAGTGCAGAAGGCAATCGGCGACGGCAGCTAGTCGACCGACGTCGACAGCACCAGACAGACAAGGACCGATGTCGGTCGCATGTGGCATTTCAGAACTGTTGTTGACGAACAGTCAGTTAAGTGAAGCGAGTGTTTGCATGTTAAATGACTAATTATAGTCACGAGCTGTGTGTCTAATTATTGTAGTTAAATTTTTATTTTTGTATGCATAGGATTCTATTTAAAGACCCATAAGGCATGTATTGTAATTATCAAGAAGGCAAGTAAAAGCAATGAAACAAGCAAGGTCAATGAGATCTACAGGTGTAAGGTCAAGGAGATCAGCTGAAGCATTCAAGGAGGGATAATAACTCAGGCTACAGAGTTGTTGTGTTGAGCAAAAGAGAGAGGGAAGAAGGTCTTGAGGTGTGGCAAGCCTTTGAGGTAAGGAAGAAGTGGCATCTTCCTTATTGTATTTTATTGTAGTAATATCTAATACAAGAGTGTATATTGTCTCTCAAATTTTTTATTGTCTCAAGTTTTTAGTTACTTAATCATTCTGATATAATTTTGTATTTAATTGCTTATAAAAAAGTAATCAATTGTGCTTCTGTTGGATAAGGGGTCACCAAACAGTTGGTATCAAAGCTACGGTTTGCAAGAAGTAGGGTATTGTTTTTTTTATTACAAGTCATTCACAGAGTTTTCTGATTGAGTGAGAGTTCAGCAATGGCAGAAGAAAATAAGCTACGAATGGAGAAGTTTAACGTTAAGAATTATCAACACTAGAGGATGCAGATTGAACATTATTTGTAACAGAAGGATCTGTAATTACCATTGGGTGGGGTTGCATGCAAGCCCACAGATATGAAGGATGAAGAATGGAGTGTTCTTGATCGGAAGGCTCTCGGCTCCATAAGGTTGAGCCTTGCATCGTCTGTGATTTTCAGCTTATCACAGTGCAAGACAACGGAAGAGTTGATAAAGTCTTTGGCGAATTTATACAAAAAGCCCTCGGCTTCTAATAAAGTATATCTTATAAAGCAGCTATTTACTTTGCAAATGCAGGAAGGTGGATCGGTACATACTCATCTCAGTGATTTCCATGGTTTGGTAAACCAGTTAGCTTCAATCAATATTATTTTTGATGATGAGGTAAAGGCTCTCTTGATTTTATGTTCTTTGCCTGAAAGTTGGGACAGTTTGGTTATGGCAGTAAGTAATTCTGCATCTGCTTCTAAAATATTAAAAGTTGATGATGTTGTGAGTGTGATCTTGAATGAGAAAATACACAAGAGAAGTACTGGTGAATCATCGGGGAATGCTCTAAGTGTAGAAAGTAGGGGAAGGCAAAGGGAGAAGATTGAGCAAGAGAAATCAAGGTCGAGAAGGAGATTCGAGTCCAAAGGTGTTACCTGTTGGTTTTGTGGAAAGAAAGGACATACAAAAGAGTGTTGGTTGAGAGATAAAAAGAATCAACTGCAGGTATTGAAGAAGCAAAGGATGCAAATATTGTGGTACAGGGCACTCTCATACTTTCTTTGGATAGTCAGGTAGAATCATAGATTTTAGATTCTGGTTCATCTTTTCATGCATCTCCAAATAGAGATTTGTTTCATGAGTATGAACAGGGAGACTTTGGAGTGCTTTATTTAGAGGATGGTACGCCTTGTCAGAGAGTTGGCAAAAGGAAAGTGCAGCTGAAATTACAGATTGACAACACATGGGTGTTGAAAGAGGTCATGCATGTTTCAATTTTGAAGCAGAGTTTGATTTTTGTAAGAAGGTTGGGTGATGAGGGATGCACAATAACCCTCACAGTGAATTCTTGGAAGGTTACCAAGGGTGCACTTGTTCTAGCAAAAGGTAAGAAAGTAAATACTCTTTATCTGTCTACTTGTATTGCTGATTTTACTTCTAATTTATCTACTTCAACTGTAGATTCAAAGATGTGGCTTAATATGCTTGGTCACATAAATAAGAAGGGAATAGACGTTCTTGATTCAAAAGGTATGTGTTCAGATTCAAAAATCATAGATAGAGTTCATTACAGAAAAAAAAATTTGATGCTCTTGACAGGGACAAATAAGACTTGGTGTTTATGGAGGAGATGAAGGACAGAGATCAGTCACAAGGGCTGAATAAATCTGAGCAGGGCAGCACGGACAGAGGTTTGATCCAAGATGAGCTCGCGGATGAAAAATTCATCACTTGCAAAAAAATAGAGGTACCGACGCTGGTGCTCCCATGGCACCGACGTCGGCCAAATAGAAACCGACATCAGTCATGTGCAGACCAGCAGGGTCGGTAGGTCGGGCAGGAGAAGTCCGACGTCGATCATCAGGACCGACATCGACAGGGGGGACACCGGTGTCGGCTAGGGAAATGACGTCGACAGTCGGGGTCAGTGTAGGGAACCGACATCGATCGGGAGCAGACTGGAAGATGGCCGAGATCGGTCACTAGAACGGATGATGGGTGGACAGCAAGCTGTCAAGGAGTCTCAAACACTCATATGGAGATCAGAAATAGTAAGTGAACCTCATATTCGTTGTTCACTTTTTTTATATTGCTTACTGATAGTCAAGAACTAGGAAGATGGAAGAAGCAATGCAGGGAGAGTCCAAAAATAGTGAGAGCTTGACATGGATGAAGAGTGTGAGTCCTTAGAGAAGAACCAAACAGGTATTCGTTGGTAGAGTTGTCAGCTGAAATGAAGCACTAGATAGAGGGATGGATTCCTATATTAGAGAAGAGAGTAGATGGACACGTGAGATAAAAGGCTATGGTATATGGTTTTGATTAAGCTGCAGACAATGGAGGTTTGACCATTGTATTTTATCTTTACCAGGTTGGATAATATTAGCTACATTATCATGTTACTGTATTGTGTTACTTGTTGCAGGGTTTCATATATAGGTAGTTTTCTGAGCTAAGGATAGAGTTGGTTCAGAAGTATGTCATGAAGAATTTGGGAGCAGCAAAATTTTTGTGGCATAAGTGACAGGTATAGCATCACAAGTTTGCGTGGTGGTTGGTCTTCAATAGTAACTTTGAAGAGGGATACAGAGCCAAAAGAATAAAATAGATGGTGTACACGTACAAGTACAGTAGCAGCTGTTTATCTTCAAGTGAGAGATTGTTAGGGTGTGGAGCTAAAAGCTTCAACTGTTTGCAGACACGAAGAAGAGGTTGCTGAAGAACCAGAAGAACTGGCGTCGACAGCATGATCGACATCGGTCAGATGCAGTGCAGAAGGCAACCGACGACGGCAGCTAGTCGACCGACGTCGACAACATTAGACAGACAAGGACCGATGTCGGTCGCATGTGGCGTTCTAAAATTGTTGTTGACGAACAGTCAGTTAAGTGAAGCGAGTGTTTGCATGTTAAATGACTAATTATAATCACAAGCTGTGTGTCTAATTATTGTAGTTAGATTTTTATTTTTGTATGCATGGGATTCTATTTAAAGACCCATAAGGCATGTATTGTAATTATCAAGAAGGCAAGTAAAAGCATTGAAGCAAGCAAGGTCAAAGAGATCTACAGGTGTAAGGTCAAAGAGATCAGCTGAAGCATTCAAGGAGGGATAATAACTCAGGCTATAGAGTTGTTGTGTTGAACAAGAGAGAGAGGGAAGAAGGTCTTGAGGTGTGGCAAGCCTTTGAGGTGGAGGAAGAAGTGGCATCTTCCTTATTGTATTTTATTCTAGTAATATCTAATACAAGAGTGTGTATTGTCTCTCAAATTTTTTGTTGTCTCAAGTTTCTAATTACTTAATTATTCTGGTATAATTTTGTGTTTAATTACTTATAAAAAAGTAATCAATTGTGCTTTCGTTGGATAAGGGGTCACCTAACAGTTGGTATCAGAGCTACGATTTGTAGGAATGAGGGTATTGTTTTTTGATTACAGGTCATTCACATGGTTTTCTGATTGAGTGGGAGTTCATCAATGGCAGAAGAAAGTAAGCTACGAATGGAGAAGTTTAACGACAAGAATTATCAACACTGGAGGATACAGATTGAAAATTATCTGTATCAAAAAGATCTGTACTTACCATTAGGTGGGGTTGCATGCAAGCCCACAGATATGAAAGATGAAGAATGGAGTGTTCTTGATCAGAAGGCTCTCGGTTCCATAAGGGTGAGCCTTGCATCGTCTGTGATTTTCAGCTTATCACAGTGCAAGACAACGAAAGAGTTGATAAAGTTCTTGGCGAATTTATACGAAAAGCCCTCGGCTTCTAATAAGGTATATCTTATGAAGCAGCTATTTACTTTGCAAATGCAGGAAGGTGGATTGATACATACTCATCTCAGTGATTTCCATGGTTTGGTAAACCAGTTAGCTTCAGTCAATATTATTTTTGATGATGAGGTAAAGGCTCTCTTGATTTTATGTTCTTTTCCTGAAAGTTGGGACAGTTTGGTTATGGCAGTAAGTAATTCTGCATCTGCTTCTAAAATCTTACAAGTTGATGATGTTGTGAGTGTGATCTTGAATGAGGAAATACACAAGAGAAGCACAGGTGAATCATCAGGGAATGCTCTAAGTGCAAAAAGCAAGGGAAGGCAAAGGGAGAAGATTGAGCAAAAAAAATCAAGGTCGAGAAGGAGATCCGAGTCCAAAGGTGTTACCTGCTGGTTTTGTGGAAAGAAAAGACATACAAAAGAGTGTTTGTTGAGAGATAAAGAGAATCAACATGCAGGAATTGAAGAAGCAAAGGATGCAAATATTGTGGTACAGGACGCTCTCATACTTTCTTTGGATAGTCAAGTAAGATCATGGATTTTAGATTCTGGTTCATCTTTTCATGCATCCCTAAATAGAGATTTGTTCCATGAGTATGAACAGGGAGACTTTGGAGTGCTTTATTTAGAGGATGGTACACCTTGTCAGAGAGTTGGCAAAGGGAATGTGCAGCTGAGATTGCAGATTGACAACACATGGGTGTTGAAGGAGGTCATGCATGTTCCAATTCTGAAGCAGAATTTGATTTTTGTAGAAAAGTTGAGTGATGAGGGATGCACAATAACCCTCACAGCGGATTCTTGGAAGGTTACCAAGGGTGCACTTGTTCTAGCAAGAGGTAAGAAAGTAAATACTCTTTATCTGTTTACTTGTATTATTGATTTTACTTCTGATTTATCTACTTCAACTATAGATTCGAAGATGTGGCTTAGTAAGCTTGGTCACATAAATAATAAGGGAATAGACGTTCTTGATTCAAAAGGTATGTGTTCAGATTCAGAAAGCATAGATAGAGTTCATTGCAAAAAAAAAATTGATGCTTTTGACAGGAACAAAGAAGCCTTGGTGTTTATGGAGGAGATGAAGGACAGAGATCAGTCACAGGGGCTGAATAAATCTGAGCAGGGCAGCATGGACAAAGGTTTGATCCAAGATGAGCTCGCAGATAAAAAATTCATCACTTGCAAAAAAATACAGGTACCGACGCTGGTGCTCTCATGGCACCGACGTCGGCCAGACAAAAACTGACATCGGTCATGTGCAGACCAATAGGGTCGATAGGTCGGGCAGGAGAAGTCTGACGTCGGTCATCAAGACCGACGTCGGCAGGGGGGACACCAGCGTCGGCCAGGGAAACGACGTCGACAGTCAGGGTCAGTGCAGGAAACCGACATTGGTCGGGAGCAGACTAAGAGATGGCTGAGATCGATCACTGGAACGGATGATGGGTGGACAACAAGCTATCAAGGAGTCTCAAACACCCATATGGAGGTCAGAAATGGTAAATGAACCTCATATTCGTTGTTCACCTTCTTTATATTGCTTACTAATAGTCAAGAACTAGGAAGATGGAAGAAGCAATGCAGGTAGAGTCCAGAAACAGTGGGAGCTTGACATGGATGATGAGTGTGAGTCTTTAGAGAAGAACCAAACAAGTATTCGTTGGTAGAATTGTCAGATGGAAGGAAGCACTGGATAGAGGGATGGATTCTCATATTAGAGAAGAGAGTGGATAGACACGTGAGACAGAAGGCTATGGTATATGGTTTTGATTAGGCTGCAGACAATGGAGGTTTGACCATTGTATTTTATCTTTACCAGATTGGATAATATTAGCTACATTATCCTGTTACTGTATTGTGTTACTTGTGGCAGAGTTTCATATACAGGGAGTTTTTTGAGCTAAAGGTAGAGTTAGTTCAGAAGTATGTCATGAAAAATTTGGGAGCAACAAAATTCTTGTGGGATAAGTGACAGGTATAGCATCACAGGTTTGCGTGGTGGTTGGTCTTCAATAGTAACTTTGAAGAGGGATACAGAGCCAAAAGAACAAAATAGATGGTGTACAGGTACATGTACAGTAGCAGTTGTTTATCTCCAAGTGGGAGATTGTTAGGGTGTGGAGCTAAAAGCTTCAACTGTTTACAGACACGAAGAAGAGGTTGCTGAAAAACCAAAAGAACCGGCGTCGGCAGCATGATCGACGTTGATCAGATGCAGTGCAAAAGGCAACCGGTGACGGCAGCTAGTCGGCCGACGTCGGCAGCACCAGACAGACAGAGACCGACGTCGATCGCCTGTGGCGTTTCAGAACTACTGTTGATGAACAGTCAGTTAAGTGAAGTGAGTGTTTGCATGTTAAATGACTAATTATAGTCACGAGCTGTGTGTCTAATTATTGTAGTTAAATTTTTATTTTTGTATGCATGGAATTCTATTTAAAGACCCATAAGGCATGTATTGTAATTATCAAGAAGGCAAGTAAAAGCATTGAAGCAAGCAAGGTCAAGGAGATCTATAGGTGTAAGGTCAAGGAGATCAGCTGAAGCATTCAAGGAGGGATGCTATAGAGTTGTTGTGTTGAGCAAGAGAGAGAGAGGGAAGAAGGTCTTGAGGTGTGGCAAGCCTTTGAGGTGGAGGAAGAAGTGGCATCTTCTTTATTGTATTTTTTTCTAGTAATATCTAATACAAGAGTGTGTATTGTCTCTCAAATTCTTTGATGTCTCAAATTTTTAGTTACTTAATCATTCTGGTGTAATTTCGTGTTTAATTGCTTATAAAAAAGTAATCAATTGTGCTTCCGTTGGATAAGGGGTCACCTAACAGTTCTATGTTATGTGTGTTGTCTGAAATAACTGGATTGACACTATTGATTCAATTCATTTTTAGACTTTACTTATGTAGCACAAGTTCAACCCTATCAACCTTATTCTATATTTTGTGCATATAGTGACAGCACTATACCTTGTTTCAAAGTTGGAATTAACCTCATATCTATTAGTAATTAATTCACACCTTTCTTCTCATGTTGCTTGCATGCTTAGAATAGTTCACATAGTCTAATTATGAGATTTTTAATTAATCACTTAGTTTCACTATGTCTATTTTATGCACACACGACCAAATCATAAAACATAAATAAACACTTTAACACTTGTCTACCGTAGGCCAACCTACTTGGATTTCATCACCAAGGAGGAAGTCGACTTGATGCTCTAGTCAAGTATAAAGCATGGTTAATTGTATATTTTGACTAAGCACCCGACACCCTTATTGTTTTGGTGTGTGAAGTGAGGGGGTAGGCCCCAATACCAAGCCTATATCATTTCCAATATAGTCCCTTTCAACCCAAACTACCTGAAACCATCCTTAGATTGTTATCTAGTATCTTTATAGCTAACTTCCAATCACATTTAAAATCATTCTTAATAATTTAATTAACAATCAAGTTGACCGACTAGTTAGCTTTACTTTCAAGTTATTTATTTTCTCTTTGTTCAATTGTGTGTGTATAAACTTGCATTAGCCAGCATTAGTGCAAGGTTTTGTTTTGTGTGCCTTAATTGAATTAACCAGCATTAATCCAATTGTTTTTTTCCTTTTAGCTTTTACTTTCCTAGATTAGCTACAAAAATTATATTGTTTCAATTCATAACTTGTTATCATCTTGCTCTTTCTCCTTGCCTATTATATTCGATCGACCTAGTCGACCCTATATCTTTTTCAGCCCATGTTCACTGTACTGGATTGACCCAGTTGACCCTATACAATCTATAGCTCTTTTTTAATCTTTTTTCTACCTTCATTCATTATACTATATCGACCCAGTCTTGTACAATTTATAGGGCCTATTTTCTGTACTAGATCAACCCAATCGACCATGTATTGTTTCATGTTCTCCCTATTGTCAATCTAACTCTTTATCTTTCCAATTTTGCATTTTGTTCATCTCTCTTCAGTCATAATGAAATCTCATTTCAAAATCTTCTTGGATAGATTGAATCCATTTAAGTAATAAACGGGACATTCATTTCTTCCTCTCTTTTCCTCCCAAGAGCACCATCACTCTTGGGGCACCTCTTCTCCTTCTTCATCTATGAACTACAATATGTTGCAAATAACACCTCAAGATGAAGTTGATGGATCTGATACTTTATATACTTACCAAAAAACTTCTCAAAATCTTCAAACTAATGTGAGAGTGATTGATATAAGTTTACTTAACAATCCCACTAATCCTTCTTCTAGCAATCCTCTCCATAATACCAATATGGGGAGTGCTCCTACAAAAACCAACCCAACACCTGATAAAACCCAACTTTTAGCCCAAGTAATTCAACAAATGAACATTATGCAAAATTCTAATATTAACCAAATGATGCAACTTCAACAACACTTAATCAATGTGGCTAATCAACCTCCAACTATTCATCCTCAAGTTAATCCTAAATACATTCCTCCACCTCTTAGAGAGAATAAATAAGTCAAATTCAAACTAAAAATTAGATCGAACAAATAACAAAAAAAATTGGAAGATCAAAAATAAATAAGCCATTATACTCTCCCGAGTTGAGTATAACTCTTTGCAATGTTGATGGTTGGTTAGGTTGTTGCACAATTCCACCCACTCTTCCCTCTCTCAGCTCTTCAATGGCTGCCTCAGGTAATGTTATTCCTCAACCTATAATGAATAACAAGATTCTTCAAACCATTCAAAATGAGCCTTTAGCTCCCTTTATTATTTCCATTGATATTGGTAACATATCTCCAACTATCAAATATGATGGGACTAAAGAGCCTTCCTCATTTCTTAAAGGTTTTGACAACCTTTACAAAGAGTGGATCCAAACTAATACATTCATCACTACTAAAATCTTAGTCAAAATTTTCACCAGTGATGTATTAGAATGGTATAATCAACTTCCCCAACATTCTATTTGGCAACTTAAATATTTGGTTAATCCTTTGGTTAAAGAGTTTCAACACAATGATCTTCCTGAAAACTGTCTTAGCCACTTTATCAATGCTAAGCAATTTCCAACTGAATCAGCTCATGACTTTATCAAAAGATGGAAATATTTAGCTCATAAAGTTGATCATAACATGAATGATGATAACTTATTCAAACTCTTTATCATGGCTTTAATTCCTACTCTCCAATATAAAGTTTGAACCTTTGCTCCTCAAACACTTAATGAAGCTCTTGATCAAGCTAAGCGTCAAGATTTTCTTATGAAGCAATTCGAACATAATCCTCAACTTCTTAAAAAATCTTTCCAAACATCTAATGCTATCACTAATAATGCTCCGCAAACCAAACAAGGAGTTGTCAAAACTATATTCCTTCACCTTCTCATACACCTTTTTTAGTTTAGTAACTGAAACAATTTTTACTGCCCTCAAAACCTTGCATCTATCTCAATGCTCCTCCTAAGTGGTATGACCCTAATCTATTTTGTTGGTTCCATGCCAACATTGGGCATTCTCATGAACCCTCTAGAGGGATCAATAAATTTTTTGTCTTTTATATGCTTGGTGATTCATTCAATCATGAAGCTATGATCAATCTTCGTCATCAAGAATACACTGTTGCTTCCAACAAACAACAAATTTTCAAATCTTCTACCTCCAATAACCTAAAATCTTCTTCTAATAATCAAGATAATGTCAAGGATGTTTTTGCCATTGATGTCAATTACGATCAATATTATAACAACTCTCAATATGTCAACACTACCAAGGTTAATTATCATTGTAAACTGGCTCACAAAAATCCCATTACCAAGCCTAAAAATCCATCTTTAGAAGAACAACTTCTTAAAGATACTACCACCACTAAGATTGATTCGAAAGCACTTGAGGAACAACTCCCTCCTTTCTATCCTCCAACCACATCTATACCTTCCAAAATTAACTTACCTTCTAAAACGCATGCTGGTTCTTCTAAATCTCATTGGAATTTTTTTGAAGGACTGAACTTTATGCCTTGTAAGTTTCCTCTTATGGAGTTGGTTCACACTTCATCCTATCATCGTAAATTCTTTAAGCAACAAATTTAGTAAATTTAAGATCCATCTTCCATTGATGAAGAACCACCTTCTATTGACTCTCAACCTACTAATGTAAACACTATTGAAACCTCGTGTCCCTCTTCCAAACCTTCCATTGAGTTTCTTGAAGAGGACATGATTAACGATGAAATTCTTTTTCATGTCAATGATCTACCACTCTTTATTAAAATACCCATTAATACCACTCTTATCTGAAAAGTCTTAGTTGATGAAGGCTCTAGTATTAATGTAACATCCTTGTGGCTTATAAAATAACTTGGTTATAATAAGGATCGTCTCAATAAAACTCATCTTACTTGTCATGGTTTTGATAAGACTAATCAAAAGCCACTTGGTTGTATTTGGTTTCCATTAACATAGGACCTAAGACTGTTCTAACCAAGATTATAGTCCTTGATCTCCCTTTATTTTACAATATACTTCTTGGTCCTCCATGGACCCATCTAATGCGAGCTCTTGCTTCTTTTGGTAGTTAATGTATTCAATCTTTTCATAATGGAAAACAATACAAGCATGAAGCTAATCCCAATCCATGGAGTATCCATCTTCCTAATCCTAAACCTCAATATTGTATTCCTACATTTCCTAAGATTAACAATGTTCCTTTACCTGAGTTCATCAACATGAGTCTTGATTTACACATTACTCTTGCAGATTTCGATGAAAAATGAGCCCAATGAATTGCAACACACTTGCAATACTACCAAGTTTCCTCCATATTTTGTAATAGCTTCATCCTTCTCTATTACCAAGAGACCGTATTGTTCCTGTTATTGATGAGATTACCAACTTTCCCCCTCCATGCAATGCTCAAGATCCTTCTTTACCAAAAGATGCCTTCACTTGCAATGATTTTGGAGTGGCTAAATTATTTCAAGATCCTCTCATCATGTCTCCTTGTACATTCATCAATATTGAGATTTTAACTTCTAAAACTCCCCCTAATTCTCAAGTTTGTATGATTTCTCCAACATATGACGACAACTATATCATGGCCCAAGCTCAATCTAGAGATTTGTATGTCCACCACTACCAAAAAACTTTAGCCCAAATCCATGCTTTTAATTGGAATGTGCATACCATTTCTATATATCATACCTTAAATCTTGAGGGTCAAGTGCCTCCTATCAATCCTCCTCTTATTGATACTCCTTGGGTGGTAGAACAAATTATACCTTCCGAACCTCTGGAAGTTCCTACACCTTTAGATCATTGCATCCAATCCTTCTCCCATCATTCAATCCATCGATATACCCATCTCTTTCTACTCCTGACATTATGCTTGATGCCAAGGCAACCGATGTCTGTCAGATTCATTCTGAATATGATGAGCATGGCAATCAAATTTTAGATCTTCAAGTAGATGTCAAATATTATGGTCCTCTTCCTACCTTGCCTAGTGACGAAGCTATTCTTGAATTACTCCATGCCCAGGAACCTCAACTTCCTCAGTAGCATCATAAACTCAAAAATTTCAAGACTAAAACTCCTTCAACAACTTCATTGCTAGCATTGATCCTAAAACAAGTCCAATATCAGCCTTGCCTAACGCATCATATCACTTTCAAGATGGTAATGCCATGCTTATTGAAGAAACCACTCACATTGAATATGGTACTCCATCTTGTCCTCGGTCGATTACAGTTTCTCAAGAGATTTCACTTATGGAATATGATAATTTTAGCTTATTCTTTGACAAATATCATGAATATTTCACTTGGTCCTATGAAGACATGCTTGACATTGACCCTAGCATTATGGTGCATAACATCATTACTTATCCTGATGCCAAGCACGTGCTTCAAAAGTAAAGAAAATTTTTGCCTAAAGTTTCAACCTTATGTCATAAGGAAATCATCAAATTACTCGATGCTAAATGTATCAAACCAATGGATTATTCTGAATGGGTGTCCAACATTGTTCTCGTTCAAAAGAAAGTCACTATGGTTATTCACATTTGTATTGATTTCTGCAATCTTAATCTTGTTTCTCATAAAGACAACTTCCCCTAACCTTCAATAGATGCCATCATCGATTCCACAGCTGGTTATGAAATGCTATCTCTTATGGATGGCTTCTCAGAATACAATCAAATTCATATCGCTCCCAAGGACCAACATAAGATTACTTTCACCACGGAATGGGGCACCTATTGCTATGTCAAAATGCCCTTCAATCTCAAAAATGCCAGAGCCACTTACCAATGTGAAATGACTCACATCTTTCATGATCTCATTCACAAAATTGTTGAAACCCATGTGGATGATCTTATTGCTAAATCCAAACATTATAGGAATCATATTTTCGATCTTGCTATCATCTTTTACCATCTTCTTAAATATAAAATTTGACTTAATCCATACAAATGTGTCTTTAGAGTCACATCTGACAAATTGTTAGTCTCTCTTTGTGGCATTGACGTTGATCCTACCAAAATTAGTGTATCATCAACATGCCCATTCCTCATTTTATTCCTGGCATTCGTACTTATTTAGGCGAGCTTGGGGCAATTAGACGATTCATCCCTAAAATGGCATATCAAATTCACTCCATCAAATCCCTTCTCAAGAAAAGTACTACTTTAGAATGGATGAATCCATGTCCTAGAGACTTTGATAACATGAAAGAGTCACTGCTTCATCCACCTACACTTTGTCCTCTTTTCAATGATAAACCTTTGATTCTATATACTTCTTCCACACCTATTTCAGATGGGGTAATACTTTCCCAACAAGATGATATGGGAAGAAAGTATGCCATCTACTACATTAGTTGAGGCTTCATTGACTATGAAATGCATTATACCAAAATTGAGCGTAATTGCCTCACTATCTATTTTATGGCTAAAAAGCTTCGTCATTATATATTTTACCAAACTACTTATGTCATTGTTCATTCTGACCCCCTTCATCATTTCTTCTCCAAATCTTTTCTTGGAGATAGAATTGGCAAATGGACAGTCCTCGTTATGGAATTCGATCTTCGCATCGTCACTCAAAACGTTGTTAAAGGGCAAGTCATAGCTAATCAACTTGTTGCAACTCCCACTCCAACCACTTCTTCCCTTCAAGATGACCTTCCAAATAACAATATTCTTTACATTGAAGGTCTTAATCAAGCTATCTCTCTTAAAGATTACTTTCATAGCTTTACCACTAATCTTGAAGCCAATAATCTTGAAGAATCTTTCACTCCCTCCGGTTTTACTAAACCAAAGGTAGTTATCGAGAAGCTCCCTGAAATCAATGTTGACTTGCATGAGGATACATTGACCCTCCACTTTGATGGTGCTAAATGCCTTCAAGGAGATGGGGTAGGTTGCATTTTCACTAGTCCTCTTGGTAAGATTATTCCTTTAGCTTTTTGCTTCACCTTTGATGTCACCAATAATATGGCTGAGTAAGAAGCTCCTATCTTAGGTATGCGAGCTGCTCTTGATTTATACATTTAATACTTTCATGCTTTAGGTGATTCTCAACTTATTTGACATCAAGTTAATGGTGACTATCAATGTAAAAGTGAGAACCTTATTACCTATCATCAAATTGCAACCACTCGTGCTAAGGATTTTATCTTTTTCAAAATTGAGCTTATTCCTAGAGATCAAAACGTCATTGTTGATTCTCTTACCTCTTCAGCTTCTCTATTTCATCCACATCTATTTCAAAAACAAACATGTTAAACGACTTTACAACAAATTCAAAATCAATCACAAGTTTTCTACGCCTTATCATTCACAATGCAATGGTCAAGCGAAGGCCACCAATAAAATTCTCTAAAAGATAATTCATGAAACTCGCACAAATTGGCATATTCATCTTTACCCTACACTTTGGGTCTATTGAACTAGCATATGCACTACCACTGGGGCAACTCCATTTTTACTAGTCTATGGTTCTGAGTCAGTTCTTCCTTTAGAAGTTAAGCTTCCTTCTCTTCGTATATCTCTTCATGAAATTATTCTCGATAAATAATTACATGAAGCTCACCTTCATGCCCTTGATCTTCTTGATGAATGTCGTCTTTCTACCTTGCAACATAACTACCAATACAAAGTTCACATCACTCGACAACATAACAAACGTGTTAAAGTTCGCACTTTTAATGTTGGTGGTCTTGTACTTAAGTTAGCTTACACCCATGATAAAGAAGGTATATATGCCCAAAAATTATGGGGCCCATATTTAGTTAAAAACATTCTTGGTTAAATCACTTACCATCTTCAAACCAATGAAGGCCATGTTTTCAAAGAGCCCACCAATGCTCAATTCTTTAAAAAGTACTTTGCCTAAACATGTACTTCTTGTCATGTTTTCTATCTATATCTATATAACAATTTTTATAAGTTACTTACGCATGGGTCTCTCTTTGTGTAGTAGTTTCTTTCCTTTCATAAACCTTTAGTCCTCCATTTTGGTCTTTTGATTTCTTGATGTACCATAGTCTTCCTTATCTTCTTACATTTTCTCTTATTTTTCGCACCCCTTGGGTTTTTCTTTTGTGAGTTATTTTGTAAGACCACAGATAGGACCCGACATTCCTCACAAAATCACCATCTTTTATATATTTTTCTTTTATTATTGTTGCTTGCCAATACTATTTTGGCATCCTTTGAGTTTTTTTTTCTTTTGTGAGTTGCTTTATAAGACTGCAGATAGGCCCTGACATCCCTTAAAAATACCACTATTTCTTTGCTTACCTCATTTTACTTTTTATGTTGCTTATCGGCACCCTCGTGGGTCTCTCTTTTATGAGTTGCTTTGTAAGACTGTGGATAGAACCCGACCATCATCATAAAATTACCACCTTTTTATGTTCTTGATCCTTATTTTTAGCTTTATCTTCTTTTTTTTTACATATAAAATCTGCACAACAATCTATGTTAACATGTTTTCCTCCATTTCCTCTTTCTTATGATAAGGAATCACCTTTTACTGTCATTGTATCCCTTTTTGCCCTTTGACACATTTTTTTACAATTTGAAGTAATTTAAATTGTTTCATGTGTCATTCCTTTTGATTTCCCCTTCCTTTCACTCCACATTGGATAAAACAAGGTTGAAGTCAAGATAACACTTTTATTTCACTTAGATTTACAAGACTCTTAAACGCCATGCTCTTTGAAGTTTCTCTCTCTTATCAACTTTGTCTCAAGTTTTCAAATGAAAGTCATCTATAGCACCCATGTTTGGTTTTTCAAATCCATATAGAGGAGGAATAGAAAAATCCATCAAGAAAGTTAAAAGCCAAATTATTTAAACAAAAGGCAATGATATCTAAAAGGCAACATACAAATTTTAAAAGTCAAATTCACACCAAAAGATGTGATTACAAGCACATCTACTATCTCTAATCAAAAATCAAACTCCACAATTGGCCTCACATAGAGCCAAGGTCCTTTGGGGTGCAGTAGGCTAGTAGATTGGAATAGAAGATCTCAAAAAACTCTATGGTGCTACCTACTTTCTCATGCAAATACCCAATCTTTGTAGTAAACCGACGGCTCTGTAAGGGGTTCTGAAGAATGGAGAACACGTCATGGGGAGGTAGGTCCATTTTAATTTTCATGCATTTAGCCTTCATGGGATGATCTATATACTCTATTTATTGAACCAAGACTTGTGTCGCTAAGAGAAGTTTTTCATAGTCCTTAAGGTTGAAAGTCATCTTGTTTTAACAAACCTAATTTGAGTGTCTTGACTTCGATAAAAAATTCCTCTACCTTGGTTTTTTATTCATTCTCTCCTCCACCCATTTCATTTTTCCCCCTTGATAGACAAATTATGATTCAAATCTATTTTTCCTTCTTTAATTCCTTCTTCTTCACCTGTTAAAAATATGTTAGCACTACTTTGTTTCAATTGTATCTATCCTTAGAGCAAAACAACATGTTTGAACAACTATGGATTTCTTTTTTCTTTCCTTACACCATCACTTTACATTTCATAAACTTACTTTACTTTCCTTTTACCATTTATCATAATTTTACTATCTTGTTGTTATGGACACCTGAGTTCATACCCTTTTTCCATTGTTGAGTGAGATTGGCTTGTTACTTCTCACTGAACAATGTTGTTTTCTCTTTTTGCATATTTTTTTCATTGTTGAGTGAGATGTGGTTTGTTACTGCTCATTCACCAATGTTGTTTTACCATTTTGTTTAGTCTTTTTCAATTTATTTTTGTTTTACAATCATGTTTGACATGTATCATTGGTTTGACTCGGTGAATTTGTCTTTCTTACTTAAGGATAGCTTGTTTGAGTTTTTCAATCTTTAGTAGCCTTGACTTTTTGGTTACTCGATTTACTCTTGTTGTTTGACTTGGTCATTTGGTCTAACATAGCACCTGTCACCCTAGCTTTCCAAAATTTTCAAGTACGTTATGTCCTCGTAGCACCAATTATCTTGGCTTTTCTTGTGTTTATTTTTGCTTTTTAGTTTTGTATTCTTGGGTTTGTCAAAGCAGTCTCTACACCCTTCACAATCAATACTAACAACACAATAGACAACCATCCTGCAATAAAGGTTATTCAAGGTATGCATCACATTTACTTTTTAGATTAGTTTCCCTTTCAGTCATTTACTTTCAGTTATTTTTGTTTTAAAATACTGCAACATTTTTTAACATTAGTGTTGTGTGTTACTATGTTCTTTCTCAAAGCACCATCCCCTGTTGCACTTTAGTGACACATGATGAGCTTCAAGTGGGCCATATATATACACAAAATATTTTTAACTTTTATTGATTACTAATGCTTTACATCTTGCAAAAACCCATCGAAACTCAATCTCTCTGAATGCATGCCCTAAGGGGTGCACTAAAAAAGGGGTGGGCAGACGTTTGGTGCTTTACAGGATTGTTGTCCCTTATTGCCACATTATTACCAATCCAACCAGCTCCCAAAACCATTCCCTAAGCTATTTCTCTTCCGTTGAGTATTCCTCTAGTCTTTTCCTCTTTCCATCCCTCATTTCTTGTCTTAAACTTCTTTTTTACTGTTGGTTGTACTGGGTGGACTACACTTTAGGGGTAATCTTTACTTTCTTAGCTTGTTAGCCCTTTGGCTGACCTAGCTCAGATCTAGTAAATTGTCTCTGAAAACACATTGGGTCGACCCTATATAGTCGACATTCCCAAAAGGATTTAAGATAAGATCCACCTATATATACAAGATCATTTCAGTCATTATTCATATGTGCAATCAAGAGTTATTATTCATTTGCGCTTCTTCATAATTTGTTCTTCTACTATTCTACTTGAGGAGACTTAGCTTAGGTTTTTTATTTGAAGAATCTAGTCTTGTGGATAAGTTTTGGATGCTTTGGCCTTTCTTAGTGATTCTTAAAAACCACAACAACCTCTTGCGAAGCCCCTTTGGCCAAGGGAGAGATTGAGTCTCGATGGGTTCAAATTCAAGTAAGTATATTCTAACTTTGTTCTCATCTCTTTTAATAGATAGAAGTAGCATAAGTGTTGGCTCGAATAATACTATCTTTCATATTTTATGTATTGGGATGTTACTCATACTTACTTAAATTGAAGTTCCCTATACATGTTTGTTTCATTGCTTCTAACCCCCCTTTGTGCTACAAGCTTTGGTGTGCACTAGATTAGATTTTACTTTCTTGCTATTAGTATAAGTGAACATTTTAAACCTTAGGAATCCATTAGGGTTGGGTGATTGTGTTAGACTATAGGCTTTAAAACCCTTCCTAGCATGATATATTGTGACAAATGATACAAGTGATCTCCCAATAAGGTCTAGCGGATCCCCATATTGGTCATGCTCTCACTTAACAAGTGTATCCCCAATTAGAAGTGTAGATATGATCTATCTTATCCGATCTAAAATTATTTCATAGACATGATGCATTTTTGATTGCATACACAAATAACAATTCTAGCTCAACTATCCAAGTTAGGAGCTATTCTAAATTTTTTTCCACAAGACAAATAAATAACATTCAAAGATTTACCTCTTTTCTCCATCACAACCTCGACTGTCCTCTTTCGTATGTTGGCCTCTTTTCCTCCACTCACTTGGCCTCTATTAAAAGCATCTATCTGCACTTGTAAGGACAACAACCCCACTTTCAGCACATCATCACCATCACACGCAGATGCACCATTATCACTTTGTTCAGATATATCCAGTGTTTCTTGGAATACTTTTAGCATCTCTATCAACTCACCCATCTCATGTGCCCTTTTCTTGTGTGCCATCTCTCACACAACTCAGAAGGCTCCTCTTTCATAACTTGTAATGGACTCAAAATTGAGTCTCACACAACTCCCTCACACACTTGCAGGACTTCACACACCTGTAACCACCTATGCAAGATTCTCAATAACTTTCAACTCTATGTAGACTTCTATTTCAGAGCCTAAAACACACATTAAGGAGTTTTCTTCCTCAAACACAATCGCAAAGACACTACCTTGCTCTAATACCACTTGGTGCAAGCACAAGGAGGGGGGAGACTAGTTAAGCTCTGCCTCTAATTATCGTGTTGCATGGATTCAACCAATCAAATAGTCACATAGACATTTCATCACACAATTGACACTCAATCTACAAAGATCAAATTTGCATAAATACACAACAGAATTCAAATGTTGACATTGCCATAATTTGGCTTATTGATTCAAATACACATGTACGAAATAATACAAACACCTAAAATTTCATACATAACTTCTAACTGCACATTGGTAATATATATAGTCACTTACAGACTGGGAATGAATAAAAAAATACAAACTAATCATATTTTGTATTTCCAGTAGAGAAACAACCTTCCTCCAAACCAAACACACCAAACGAAGGCGAAAACAAAGCAAACAACAAAAAGAAAAATGAACTCCATTTTTGGTGATGCAAGATTGCTCAGGACTTCGGATGCTCCTACATCATCATGTCATATACCTAGACATGAACAAAATCGTACCCATGTTATTAAATGCACCATGCAGGGAAATCTCCACATTATATGCACTACACTAGCTTTATTCTTACAAACCCAATATCACCCAAAACACATCTCTAATAAGCCCCAGCAAGATTCTTTAGTAAACCTTGGAACAAATCTCTAGTTAATCTTAAAACACTCTCCAATAAACCCCAAAATAAATCTCAAATGAATCGTCTCAAATGTTATAACATTTCTATATATATATATATATATATATATATATATATATATATATATAAAATAAAAACATCCTAAAAGGCCCATTCCTCCAAATAAATGCATTTTCTCTACCAACAATTCAAGTTTGTTATTTACAATGTCATTAGGGGGTAAGCAAGAGTTATAAGAAGGTGAATATGTTACTAGGAAATAAGCAAGAGCTATGGGTGGTAATAATATAAAAGATAGCAATAAAGTAATAAGCATGTACCAAACTATACTATCTAATAAATAAGACAAAATAATCATCTATAATATCAACTAAAGTATGAAAGAAAAAATATTAGGGTTAGGAATACTTACCTTTGGTCGACTTGTCAATGCAATAATCTCCCCCTTGGCTTGTAACATTTTTTGAGAGATGGTTGTAAGTGAAGTCAATCATAGAAGCAGCCCTAAGTAGACCAAATTTTGGGAAGCCAAAGACTTGGTAAATCTCTTAGGTGAAACTCTTATTCTTGATATTTTCAAGAATTTTATACTAGCTTGTCTTCCTTGGTGTGAGCTCCTCTTTACCCTAATTCCTCTTCTTCTTTATAAGGTGGATTTTTACGTACAAAGAGAGTGATTTTTTCATGTCTATTTTGAGAAATGAAAAATAGTAACCTTACAAATATAGACCAAACCCCTCAAATTCAAAACTTGGTTTTGACTAATGATGTATAACGAATTCCAAAGAAAACAGTATGTCATTGTCTTAATAGATGACATCGACCAAAGTAGGAGTCACTATAAGACAACATCGTCCATGTGAAAATTATGGAAGCCTTTTTATTTATCAAAAGGCAATTAATTATCCTAAATTTATACATATTTCCTTACATAAATAAATGTGCAATCGAGATGTACTTAAATCAAATGTGCATTAGGTGAAAAACTCACTAAAGTGTCACAAAGTCCTTACATACATAATTGTGCAATCGAGATGTACTTAAATCAAATGTGCATTAGGTGAAAAACTCACTAAAGTGTCACAAAGAGCTTACATATTTTAAAGTTTACAACATAATGTACTTACTCTTAACTAACTAACAACCAATTGTATTCTAAATGTAACTAACCAACCCAAATTAAACAATGTTGTAAGAATATTTAAATCGTGTCTTTTACAGAGAAATAACCCTAATTAAAAATCTAGGATGTTCTAATTTAATTTGTAATTAGATTATTTAAAAGGAAAACATTAAAGTTTTTAATAATACATTAATATATACATATTATTTATTGTTTGGAAACTTTGTGAAGATGTTTTCCAAAAAAACATATTGCTTATTGTTTGGAAATTTTGTGAAGATGTTTTCAAAAAAAGTTGGTGAAGGCGGAAGGGGGGGGGGGGGGGGGGGGGTTTGACGGGGCGGCGGCAACTAGAAAACGAGATTTTTCAATTTTTGGATTGCAAAATTCGATATATTTTATCGAGAATTACCACTTGATACTTGATTTTTCTCATGATAAATCCGAAAGTCTCTCATTTACAACCAAAGTATATAGCCCAAAAACATTTAACATCTAATCTTGTCCTCAAATTCCAAAACAACTTTTTAATCAAATATAAAATTAAATTATTTCTATATACTTTTATTACAAGAAAAATATTTTTTTAAAAATAATTTTAACATATATTGCAATACATTTATCACAACATTTTTTGGACAAGACAAAGCTTGAACAACATTATTATTGAAACTAGTGTACAAAACATGATGTGTAAACTCTAGCATCATTTTTAGCTTTCCCTTGCATTATGCCAATGGCATCATAAATGAAATGTATCTAGTTCATATTGAAATATTTTGTGGCATAACTAAAGACATTAATAACAACATTTATGTAAGGTACCATACTTCAACAAAAGTGTTGTTACATATGTATATGCCAATATGTTATCTTTGACATATGTCTCATATAACATCATTACTTGTGATGTGAGTAATAATGAATCAAACCTCAAACTATGTTATGGAGGTTACAATTAGCATTAATTGTGTTTTTATGTCCATGGACTATTATCAATTATAAGGCATGTATTTCTCTAGTGTTGATGATGTCATTATTTTATTAAGTTTTATTATTCAAATGTAATTTATTTTTAATATTTAAAATGTATTTTTAAAAGTAGTAAAAACTTGAACAAATATTTCTCTACAAATAGATGTACAATAACAAAAAAAAGTTGTAATATACTTAAAAATTAAAATTATATATATATATATATATATATATATATATATATATATACACACACACACACACATACATATACATATACATATATATATACACATACACACACACACACACACATACATATATATATATATATATATATATATATATATATATATATATATATATATATATATAATTACCAAAAAAATTGTAATATACCTAAAAACTATTATGTATATATATATAAGCATGGAAAATTTCACAAATTTATATTGGAGAACTTGTGAAGAATGAAGAGGATATTTTAATTATTTTGGGCATACAAGTTAACATGATACTCTTATTTTCTAGTATTTATTTTATATATGTAGAGGACATTGTTAATAATAATCAATTTATTGAGAGCAATAATATTGTATTTAAGATTGAAGATTATTTCTAAGCGAGAATGTGTCTTCCATTTGAAGGTTTCACTAAATTGAGTAAAAATTGTTATTGCCTCCACAAAAGAAAAATTATGCACTATGCTTATATAATAAAGAAGACACTCATACATGCATGAATCAAGAATGTTTACTTACAAAGTCTCTACTACAAATTCTTGTCTATAACATTTCTTATTTAAAAGTTTTTTATACATTATAAAAAAGCGATTGTTACTTCTTTAATAAATATTGATGATCTTTCAATATATACCATATGATTATATATTTAATTTTAGTAATGTATAATAAGTTAGAATTGCCTTCAAATCTATATGCCATGTGATTATATCCCTAATTTTAATTGTGTATACGTAATTAAAATTGCTTTTGAATCTACCTTGGAATTAAAAACGTAGGTTTACATTTACTCTTTACAAAGACCTAAGTTCATGTTAGATAAAATGAAGACCCACATGATTAAATAATGCTTGAGTGTTGAATAGAGGAGACAGGTATAAGAGTAACCACCAATTAATCGTGTAGAAAACTATGCAAGTCAAATGAACACTTGACCCAAATTACATATTGTTATTAATAAAGGAGAAAGAGCTTCAACCTCAAATTGATACAAGGAGTTCATAACTTCTCTCCTCCATCGCACAGTTTCCAAGTGTCTACACGACATTTGACACAATGACAAGATGCCAACCCTGCTAACTACATTTCTTTTCATGTATTTTTATTTTCAACAATGTATGTTTGCTTCTCCAATTTACTTCCATGTTCTCAGATAGAGAATTCTTTGCAAGTGGTGATCATGTTGCATTGCCTTAATCTATGTTTAGATGAACATCCAAATTGACATACAATGTGGTTAAATTCTATTATAAGATCAAGATTTGGTAGTATCTTAATGCTTTTCAAAGATTAATTATAGACTACATTGAATTATGGAGTATATCACATTGATTGTATGTGTGGTAGGATATACATCAATAAGATGAAAATATTTTTTCAGGGGAGTGTGAAAGAACAGAATTTATGTATTCATTACGATCACATTAAAACATCATCTTTGACAGAATATGTAAACAAGTTTTCACATGACATACGGATCGATAAATTAATAATTTTGACGAAATACGAACACTACATTAAAAAAATTGCATAAACTATTAAAATTTATAAATATCTCAACAACTACAATTGAAATTTTAATTTAAAATTCAATATTTCATAAAAACTAATCATTCACTTGATCAAAATACACAATAATTAATTATTAGACTAATTAATTAATAAACTGATTAATTAATTAATTATACAAATTAATTAATACTTTTATATTTTTAATAAACATTAATTATTAAAAATTATATATTAATATTTAATTCTACAATCTTTTATCTCTATTCGAAATTATATTTGTAAGCCCCAAATTTATCTAATTTCATTCATCCTCGTGATGAGCCACAATGGGTGGTTCGAAACGTTGATTCTCCAATCTCCGAAGGTCTTTGTCCGAGCGCCTCAAATTCTATCATTTTGGCGTTGTTGTAGGGGCTAAGCTGTCATTTGTGAAGCTTGGAGCTCTCTGATCAACACATGGACAGTAGCCGTGTGGGGTTGTGGGAAGCATGGGACCCTTTTCCAACATGGAAATTGATTCAAATCCTCTCTTAACTTCTAGAAAAAGGTTTTATTTCTGCAAGTCAATGTCAAGTGTGCAAAATTTCATTTAATGCATCGTTAGAAAATAGATTTTATTCTTCTTTCAACGTGGTTGCATTGGCAGTTGAGTTAAAAAAATGATGTTTGAATTTTTATATTCTCAGTGCCTGCTTCTTGTGCTGTTGCAGATGATGGTGAGAGGTGTACCAGGCCCACATTTCCTTCTAATTTGATGTACCTACTTCAACAAACTCTCTCCTTTACAAGTGTTTGGGGATTATCAAAAATTCTGTTGTACATAACTGCTTTCCAAACCACATTCACATGTAATGAAAAAACACAAACAACTGCACTCTTACCTTGAGCAACAATCAATTGTCAAACCTCTGAATGCCCTTGCTGGAACAAAATTCTGGGAAGCTACTTTGATAACCTTATTCCAAACGTCGGGACAGACCTGCAACAATTTGTAAAATCTACATTATATGGTGGGCAACCAATTGAAAACTAATTTCACAATCAAATGAGGAACCTATTCATTTAACCATGTAGATTCAAGAGGAACTTTAATAATAAAATATAGATATTACATTAAAATAATAAATATAAAGATTACATAAGATTATATAAAATGAGACACAATCTACACTTGGTTCATGGAGAAAGCAATTGTAATTGTTTTTGCAGTAGTAAGGTTTTACGTAAATTTAAATTTCTTCAACTATAAAAATTAAAATTTTTTTTGAAAAATTAAAATAATCTTTGTATAGGAAAGAGATTTTCGGAGATGGGTAGAGGCTGGGGATAAGAAAATACAGCACCTATAAAGAAAATTTAAATATAAAAAAGTACTTTATGACCAATAAAATTTTATTTTGTAATTTGTTTTTATATTTAAACCTTTTAAATTTTTTAGGCAGGTATAATTTTTGTAGTTTTTAAAATCGATAAAACCACTTCACTACATACCTACTCCTAAATAATATCTACAGCACCTACTAAATATTTTTATAATTACAGTACCAGAAGATCAAATCATTAAAATCATAAGAAAATAAAATAAACACAATTCTTTATTTCTTTTTCTGACTCCTTTTAAACTGCTCTCCATCTTTTCTCACATAAACTATAAAAAACATGTGCGATCCTTTCAATTATTTAATATTAATTGCAACTATTATTTTTTGTTTATTTTAGAATACCTGACATTAACTATTTAGGATTTTAGGCTTAATATCTAAATCACCTATTCATGAACATCAGCCAAAAAGGATGTACAATTAATGCTTTGCTGATCAGCCATTGTCAGTTGATTACATTGTAATTGTTTCCAATATAGCAAAAAAAAAAAAGTTCCATCATAGTAATTTTATTCCATCAATTATTTTCATTCCAACCACTTTTTTTGGTCATCAATTTTGATTTCCACATGATATATCACAGAAGATAATTTGAAAGAGTTTTTGAAAAGTAAAAATTTTCAATCTTGCAGTTTTTTTTCCACAAGTGTTTTCATTCCATCAACTTCCAACCACTTCTATGTCATCAATTTTGATTTCCACAAGGTATATCACAGACGATAATTTGGAAGTAGTAGTTTTTGAAAAGTAAAAGTGCAAATGGGGAGAAAGTTTAGGAGGAATACTTCCATGTACTGGGAGAAATAATCCTTGTCTGAATAAATCAGAATGCTGACCATTTAGGGGAAAGCAGAAATCCCATTTTGTTGGATTGTGTTGCAGATGACGGACAAGAAGAATTCTTGGCAGTGGTCAGAGAAAGCTACAATATTTTGGAATTTTGGATAATTTTTTCCCAACCTAAGGAAAATATTGAAACAGGAGGTTATTGTTTTCATGTTTTTGTTGCTGATTTTGAATACCAGACATCCAAATGCATTGAGAATACACGAGGAGGTAAGAAGAAAAAGGAACCTCCACCCAAAGGGAAGGGAAAGGAAAATTTAACCATTAAGAAGTCAATCAGCTAATATTTCTGTTTTGCAGAAATGGAGGGGGTAAACGTGTAAAAAGATTTCCCCCTTACTTTTAGATTATATTTCAAATCTTTCTGTTAAAATGCACCAAGCAAGTTGCATATAGAAGACAATGTACAACCATGACGAAAGCAGAGCATATCCCAGACAAATCGATCGAGGTGCCACAAAACAGTATATTGCTACACATTTCCTAAGCTGCAAAGGGAGCATTGGACCTGCATGTAGAATAGACCAGGAGAAAAAGTGCTGGATTGACTGAAAGTGGCAGAAAAATCAAGGCTGCACGCTTGTAGGGGAACAAGAAAAATTATTTCCCAGCGCATCCGCATGCCCTATACAAAATTTGCATGTTTTAAAAAGCATATGCAGAAGTGAACAAATACGGGAACAATTTGAAAAATAAGGGGTAAAAACAAGGAAACAGGGGGTTGGACACTCGTAATTGTCATAATGTAGTGTAAAGATTGCATAGATAGAATGCAAACAGTATGTAGAAAGATGACGGTGTGAGAAACACTTGCTCGCAGAATTGGGGGCTGAACGCTAAGAAGATATACCTGGAACTTGCACTCGTACATTTTTTTTGGAGCATCTGATTAGGAAGGAAGATTAGTAATATAACTCAAATTTCTATTTTTGGTGTATGCAAAATTTGCTTTAATATCCATTTCCAATAAACGTAGGAACAATTTGGGAAATAAATAAATGTTTTTTTGGGCACCTAAATTCCTATTTACTAGAATATACTATAAACTGCTTGAAAGGTCTTTTGTATCTGTGCGATAAGGATGAAAATAGAATATGCAGACACAAATGCACTCCACTGCTTTGATTTTGTGTTAAAAGCCATTATTCCAAATGAAAAAAAGGAATGCCTCTAAAATGTTTGTAAATAGACAGGTTGTATTTAGATAATAAAAGTGGTAGCAGATGCACCAAAACGTTGTCCAACACTCCATATTGATATATCAGAAAGCTAGGATATGAATCAGGAATGGTGCAGAAACTTTTCTGGCACAAATCTGGACAGCAGTCTTGCAAAGGCTACTTCGGCTCCCATCATTCAGAACCCCTCACGGTGTGCCTTTTGTAGAGGACATGCATTTCAACTTTCTGCCCAGACTGGCTCGGGCAGGTATAGATGTAATCTTTCAGAAAAGCTACAGGAATTGTACTTTTCGTGATTTAGAAAAAAGAGAGATGCCATTTTCCAGCTTTAAATTTGCTAATCTAGCTCTCATTTTGTGAATTTGATAGCAAGTTTGTAGTTTCAATTTTACTCTAGGGAGTTTGCGCCAACATCCTCTTTTCTGCCTCCCCTGGCCCTCCTCCCCCCTCCCTTCACGAGTCAAATCCCATTTCACCTTGTATACTAAGGCATATCAACCGTGCATATAACGACTGCCAAAGATGAGCAGAAAACATGACAAATTGCATAATCCTTTATCAGAGCAATGGTGAATAACAACTTACAATGTTTTTCAATAGCATATTCTTTATCTTTAACTATATACTTTAAATTGTATGAAGAGGAATGTGGGGATGCTAAAGGGCAAATTGGGTGTTTCAACCTATAACCATTTACAATCATTGGCTTTCCTAACCATCAACCAAGTTCAAACTCGTTTGTTTCTGCCACATCTTTGGATTCTTTAAATTCTATATCAAATAAGCCGAAAGGAACCACCATAAATTTCTTATCGCAACAAAATTGTTAGGCAACCCTATTCCTTGATCCTAAACCACCTTTCTAATTTAATTCTACTGGCATTCCATCTATGCATTTCTGCATCATTCACTCTTGCCCACCTTCATCTAAGTCTATCAAAAAGTCTCATTCGGTTTCAATTCTTCAATTTAAATTCCTTCGCCGAAAAAAAGTTGACCTTACCATACACAAGCTCATAAAAGGGATTTATTGCAGTTCTCATATAAAGTAACTTAATGTGCCAATGTAACTTAACCAAAATTTCCCCAACCAGAGAAATCAATAAAGTTCAACTCAAGCTATCAATTTGATTTTATCTAGGCATTGACTTGGATAATGGATTGAATTATTTTATGACAAAACTGTTATTCGACAACGAAACCTTCAAGTACATGGTTAATTAAAAAGTTACATAATCCTTAAAAAGTTACATAATCCTTACAAGGCACTTCTAACAGAAAATTTCATTTTTCTATCTAAATTTGTTTTGCTTTTTGGACTTCAAATTAGATTGCAAATAGTTTATATCTTTGAATGCAGACAAAGTTTGAGAATTGTTCACCGATGTGTACATGCATTCAAAGGTCATAGAGAAATGACTACTAATGAAAGTAGTCATCAAAGTGATGACTTGAGAACCAGAACTACTCCCACATAGTGAAAATTCAACTAAAATAAAAAAATCTACAGAGTCCTACTTCCATTTTGCATTTACCTAGAATGGAAAATGAGATGATGATATGACCATACATATAGACTTGCCAATGACTTAACCTGTGCACATGGATGATTAGAAATAACTAGCAGTGGCTCCATATGTAAGAAGAAAGTGGGTTAACTTACTAATTTGCATACTAATTGACCAAGCAGCAACAAGACAATTGAATAATATAATCACTCTGCATGGAAAATCACAGAAGAATCTCATAAGAGAATTACACCACCAAATGATAAGCCTGCATACGAGCATGATTTACAGTAAATCAATGAGACTACCTTTACTTAAATTATTAACATGAATTAAGATGTTTAATGTAGGTGCCAATGACTTTATTTATGTAGGACCATAGTTTACCAGATCTGCATCAAATCTGGGTTGGACCAGATTTTTCTGGTCCTATTGGACCCTCTATTTTTACTTTTTTTTAATTTACTTTTCTGGCAAAAGAAGACTGAATGTAAATGTGATGCACAAACCTTACAAATATAAATTAGGTTATTATTTCATTATCTTTGTCAATTTCACATATTTATAAAATTATGCTCATATATATTCCGAACTGGATTTTCCTAACCTTTTCAAGAATTTTCGATTTTTGGATCATTATGCTCTCGCGAACAGATCCAGATTGCAGGGCTTGGTAACTATGTGTAGGAGTTCCTCAAAGTAAATGCAAAGTGAGTTATCTACAATCTTTAACCTAGCTTGAAGCCCTTACCAGAGATGACAACGTATAAATGCTTTCCGATAGATGTACAGTTTACGGTGGTGTTTCAATCTAGAACGACAAAAAACAATTGCCAAGTTTAAGGTCTGTATGTTGACCTTAAATTTTCAGTCTAAGCACCAGTAGATGATGTTATGTTTAACTTGTAATTTTCCTTCTTGGCTTCATGAGTTTGAAGCAGCCACAATTTCGCTTCAACTCCTACTCCATTAATATATTTCCAAACATTTGAACTGAGAGCATCACTGGTGTTTCTATCTTGATCTTGATCATAAGCATGTAATTTTAGATAGGACAAATTAAGCACTGAAAAAAACAATCCTACTTGCCGCAATCTAATCATAGTTCAGAATGATCATCAATACTCTTTCCAGCAATCCATATATGGTTTTCATGACTTGAACTTATGAGATTTATCTGCAAAACAATTGAGTGTGATCCTCAATCGTAAACTTCTTTTAGCAGACATGTTTGCTACTAAGGAACTTATTAGATAGTTAGAGACTTGACTGTTGTATCTGATAAGTCCAAGGGTCCTTTCCCTTCCTAACAAGAGTCACCACTTGCTGGTTTTTCATGCCAGTTTTTCATGAGCATGGCCCTCCTTTGCAACCTCTTTTTGTGCAAAAACCACGTAATTTCATCATTACAAGAACTGTTGGTTAGACAATTTCATTAACAATTTGATACAGATCACCATTTCAATCTAACCAGTCTTCTCTTAGCATTTTAACCTTAGTGCTAGCCTGGTGATGCAGTCAAATATTGTGGTAGGTAAAGATTTACTTTTATGGCCCAATAAACAGAATGTCCCTACAGGTCTCCAGCATCATTTTCTCAACACTGGTTTGACACCTTGGCTTCTGGACTCCTTAGCATAAAGTGGACTGCCAGAGACAAGGCTAAAGAAACCAGTTTTGTTTGAATTAGGCTTTTCTCCATTGTTACTGAGACCACTTATAAGAGCCCAATATGTGGTAAAATCGGGGACATAGCCCTTTTTCTGCATATCACTCAAGAGTTTAGATGCTTCCTCTGTCTTATGCTCCTTACAATATCTATCAATCAAAACACTGTAAGTAACGTTACTTGGTGTGAGGCCAGTTTCCAGCATTTTATTATAAAGCTGAACTGCCTCTTCTGTTCTCCCATATTTGCAAAGGCCACTAACAAGTGCATTGTAGGAATCGACGCTTGGCATTAGGTTCTTGTCAAGCATTTCTACAAGCAAATCAAGAGCTTTATCCAGAGTGTTTTCTGTACAACATGCATGTATTAACAAATTGTAACTCACATCGGTAGGTGCACTTCCCTTCTTCAACATAATGTCAAAGAGATTGTCTATTTTTTTGAAGCTCCTATTTGCACAATACCGACTCGCTAAAATATTACAACTGACTTCATCCGGAATGAAGCCCCTTTCTGACATTTCTTGAAGTACATTTTCTGCTTCTTTTATCCTCCCTGCAGTGCAAAGCCCTCGGATGAGAGCATCAAAAGAAGTTCTGCCTAGCATGTGACCTTTTTTCTTCATTAGGGTGTATAGGTTTAGGGCCTCTTGGACAAGGCCAATACTACAAAGGCAATTTATAAATATGCTGTAACTGTCATTGCTTAGGCTAAGACCCTTCATCAGCATTGTATTAAAGAGTTCAGAAGCTCTAAGAGCATTTCCATCTTTGCAGTGGGCAGCAATTATAATGCTGTAAGTGGTCCCATTCAAGGAGAATCCCTTCTTCTCCATTTCAGCTAAAAGCTTGTGTGCGTACCATGTCCTGCTAACCAGGCAGAGAAAGCTGATCAGAACATTGTAACTTGTTGTACCAGGAAACCATCCTTTGCTTAGTGTCTCATGACCCAACTTTATTGCCTCGTTTAGCCTACCTTCGAAGCAAAGCCCCTTTATAAGTCTTTTGAATGTCAGAAGACAAGGAGTGAAACCCTGTCTTGACATTTCATGCAAAAGTTCTATGGCCTTGGGTAAATTGTTTTCCCTGCAATATCCCTGTATCAGAGAATCATATGTATCATCTCTAGCAAACATGCCTCTCGCTCCCATTTCCTTTAATAAAAGCATTGCTTTCTGTGCCTTCCCTATCTGGCAAAATTCAAAGATTAGAGTATTGTATGCAACAATGCCAGAGGCATAACCCCTTTTTAGCATTTGATCTCTTAATCTGAGAGCATCATCCACCCTTCCTTGCCTACACAAGGCAGGGACCAATAGTTTGTAAGTGTTCAAATAGGGATGCAGGCCCTTTAGCAACATTAAATCTAGCAGTTCCAATGCATCGGTGACCTGCCCTTCCCTGAAGTACCCTTCAATTAGATGGTTGTATATGGCACAATCAGGTGCCAAATTTCTATCCAGCATTTCTTTGACCAGCATAGATCCAACATGTGTGTTTCCTGTGTTGCACACCTCACTAATAAAAGTTTTGCAAATAAATATATTTGACATGCAACTCTTATTCAAAACATCATCCATCAATCTCAATGCCTCATACACCAAATTTTCCTTGCAAAGACCACCAACCAGTGTTCTATACACATTACATGTAGGAATCCATCCATTACGCAGTGCTAAATGCAATAACATCAAAGCTTGAGTCACTTGATTTCCCTCGCATAAACCTATCAAAACTCTACTGTATGTGCCTTTATCAATGACCATCCCCCTCTGTAACATTTCCTCCAAAAATGACATTGCATTTGTAGCCATCCTTTTCTTGCAAAGAGCAGGGATAAGCACATTGTAAGTAGCCATGTCAAGTTGAAATCCTACATCTAACATTTCATCTAGCAGCTCAATCGCCTTTTTAACTTCAAGTCTGATGCAAAGACCTTTCATTATTTCAGTATAAGCAAACAGAGAGGGCACCTGCCCCCTCTGCACCATTTCACTTTTAAGTTTCATGGCTTCTTCTGTGTTACCCTTACTGCACTCTTGCTGTATAAGCATATTAAAATCGGGAACCACGCCGCCCTCTATAATTTCACCAAGGATCTCTTCAGATTTATCATCCTTTCCCTTTGAGCACAACCCACCTAGAGTGTTATAACTTTCTACCTTAACTGAACATGTCCGGTCATCCCTCTCCAACTTCACGCCGACATGACAAAGACCAGACAGAGAGAATCCCTTTATTAGAATATCAATAACATCAGATGTAAGAGTCCATCCATTCTTCATCATCTCTTCCATAATTTTCTTAGCTTCATGCAAATTTCGCTCCTTGCAGAACCCAGCAAGGAGGATCCTATAAGTCAAGATGCAGGGCACTATGCCTCTGTCCAACATATCATACAAGACCTCCTTTGCCTCTACTGCCATGCCCTTCTTGCAGAGAGCACTAATGATGGCATTGTATGAAACAACATCGGGCTTAAGGCCTTGTTCAAAAATTTGGCTCATAAATTTGAAGGCTTCCTTCAGCCTGTCTTGCCTACAGTGCCAACTGATGAGAATACTGAAAGTGATCACATCAGGAACACAGCCTAATCGGGTAATCTCACGCAAACACAGGCAAACCTTGTCCAAGTCCCCTTCCCTACACTGAGCAGAAATGAGCTTATTGCAAACAGAAACATGTGGGGTGTGGCCTTGTTGACACATATAGGACATAAGTTGCATAGCCTGTGCAATGCTGCGGCTATTATTAATAGTATTACTATAATGATCAATTAGGGTATTGAAAGTAATGGGATGGGGCCTCATACCTGATTCAACCATTTTCTCAAGGAGCTCTTGGGCCTCATGCATTTTTCCTTGTTTACAATATGCTTCAATTACAACCCCCAAACTGTCCACGTCAGCAATCACCCAATTGTGAATCTTCATGTCTCTGTACACCTCCAGGACCAATTGGGTCGGTCTCAAAAATTTCAGCAGGGCATTGTAAGAGGCAATAGAAAGCACAGGGGCTGATCTCTTATAGGTTGCAATGGCACCGTCCACGTCACCTGCTCGAATGTATTCCTGGACGAGGAGATCATAGAGGGCACCATCCACGTCATCGTGCAGCAAAGTCTCTGCCTGTTTGAAGAGGCGTGCACGAACCAGCATGGAGAATAGGACCCTGTATGTCTGAGGAAGATGCCCATCATATCCTTTCTGAAGGGCAGTTAAATTAAAGAAGGAGGATGCGAGTTGGGCCTCCTTTTCCAATTGAGGAAGATGAGTTGTATTGCTCTGAAACAATGGAAGCAGTCTAGCCACATGCTGGGCCTTCAAAGAGCTTTTTCTCCTGTATTCTCTTGCAATGTGTGGAGGTACATTCGAAGACTTTAGCAACTGTTGGAATGAAACATCATTGGCATTTGTTTGTGACAATTTAGCAGCTACAGCTTCCCCAATTCCATTCCAGGGGCTATTGTTGACACTGTCACGAGGGGACATGCATAGCCATCTCCGCCTGAAAACATTGTAATTCATGGCATTTCCTCGTTCAAAAACGATTTTCCTTGGTTAAAAGTAAACAAATCTTCCAAATAAAGGCCTTTTGATTATGGGATAGAAAAGGTTGTAGGCCTCTTAGATAAGTCTATTTTTTATATATTGAGTATTTTATCCCAAAAAAAAGGTAAAGTGATGCAAATTTTCATTGATTTGTTGCCCCCGCTTCTCAAAATTATAGACGGAGTAGCCTTCAACATGGAACACCTCTGTCAGTATAAAGGAAGAAGCATTACTAGTATAAATATTTTATGCTCAATAACATATCAATTGGAAAGTAAGAAGTTTAATTATGAGCCTTGATAGTATATGCATTTAATTTTGCTCGTCTAATTAACTCATTTAATTTCGTTTAATATTTTATTTATCTTGTTTAATTAATCTATTTAATTTATTCACGTTCTTAAATATCCCCTATGTCCCCATTCTACATTCTAACCTCACCTCTTTTGTCTTTTAAATTAATCAATCCCATAATAACCATTCACCAAATATTCCTATTTTTCAAATGTCAAAATCCTAAATATTCCCTCCACTTTCTAATTGCATGCATCCCGAAGAAAGTATAGACATTTTCAATCTCTAGAACCTTCTCCATTCTAGAGTCATCCTCCATTTGAAATTTGAGAGATAATTTTCCCCTCCATTTCCCTCCAACACCCTATAAATGCAAGGTGACCCAAGCATTTGGGACAATCTAGAGTTGAAATGTGTCTATGTTGTCAAGATCATCTCCCAAGTAGCCATTGTCATTATAGTCTTGAGCACATTTACAATCCCATATCCAATTTTAGGCATACGCTTTGTCAATTTGGTCTTTAAGTGATATTACGGAGTCTTGGAAGGGAGATTTAGGAGCAAAATGATAGTAAGATCTTTCCATTATACGCTAGTTGCTCTCCTCCTTTTCCTTTGATGAGTATCTTGAGTTTGGATTGATTTAAATAATTGTTTTACATATTTTTATCTAATTGTCCAAAATTTCAGGTAATATAGATGGATAGGTTTATTGTATAATGGAAATGTGATTTTACGCCAAAATGCAATACACTTACTCTACTATTTTGAAAATTAGGTCAAATAAGATGTAATTAAACAAGGTCGTGAAATGGTAAATCGTGTAGAAGTTTATGCATTTTTTAAAAACCCTTAAACATCATGTAATATGTTGTAAGGCCAAAGTTCATTTTATTTTGTTTTATGCAAAGGCGTAAAGAAGATAAAATAAATTTATTTAATTCAAGGATCCATGGAGTGCATATAGTAATGTAAACATGAAAAATGACCCTATGAGCTTCGATAGTATGAACCAATGAGAGGTTGTGACATGTTGCAATGCAATTGGACACAGAAAAAAAGAAAGAAATACGATAGCTCAATGAAGGCATCTATTGAGGAAATCATTTCATGTGGCAAGAGGGTGTTTTTTGAAGTGGCAAGTTATTTAAATGTGTAGTAAATTGTGATCCGCTAGGTGGAAAATATTCAATTTTAAACACCATAACTTCATGAATTATGGACTATAGGGTTGAAAGCATCGCACAAGATATATTAATCCTACATGAGCAATAGGTGTCAGAAGTGGTAAAATAGAATAAAATAAACACTAATACAAAAATGAAACATAAAATTTTAATCCTAAAAATCATGAGATGTACACATAACAAAGTTAAGTAAAGGAGTAATATTAACATATATGTCTAATAATGTTCAAATTGTTTCAAAATCAATTCACATATTTATGTACATTGTGACTCATATTTGTATCACCTTTGTTTTCATTGCAAAAATAATTATAACAACATCTTCAATGGAAAGCAACTCTTTTGAGACACTATACTTGTTCATCAACTACATCTAGTGATTTGTACGTTAAGTGTTTTAAAAAGGATCAAGGAAAACAAATTTGACTTCTCTATCAAAAGTGCATGCCATGTCATGCTCTTCCACTAACTAATTAATAGTTTTAGGGCATCCTACTAGAATGTCATTGATATATTGATGGCTAAGAGGTTAGCCTTTGTGTTTTCGTATCTAAGTGTGACCATCAATTACTCATTTTTTTTTCCAATTTCCATCTTCACAAGCCATAGGAGGCTGGTGATTTATAGGGATCGTTTTCAGTGGAAATCTAAGTGTAGAAGAGTTACTAGAAGCCACAGATTAAAAATCGCATATATAAATGAATCAAAGGTGCTAACAGATGAAAATAGACAAGTGCATAACAAATAAAAATGCATCTATTAACCAAATTGGACTCAACTTATATAATTTTGGAAATGAGGAATTGGATGACATCAATAGAAGGCATAATTATCAAATGGTTAATCTAGCAAAGAGTTCAATGACATTTCACATGAGCAAAGAGCAAGGAGATTGCATGATAGTTAAATCTTTCATGTCGAGTTTGTAATCTAAAATTGAAATATAAAATATGTTGTTACTTGTACCAAGTTTTATGTGTTCAAATTATGATCATGGAGAAATCAAAAATGGTTTCTAATGTTCACAACATGTAATATATTGATAGCATACTTACACTTCGTGGCACAATGGTTAAGAGTTACTTACATAATTGACTCATCACAATTAGCACTTACATTAATGAGGTTGAATACAAAATATAATAGGCATTTTAAGAGAAAATTAATATATGTCACGATTTTATATTAATTCATGGATTTTAAAAGGGCATGTGATGTAACAAAATTGTGATTTGGAGATCACAATTTTGGCAAGGAGACATGCAAAATTTAATATTGGCATTTAGGTTTTAGAGAGTCAAATGTATTTTCAAAAGTTTAGAGAACTAAGAGAGTTGAATTTGTGCACTATGATCATGAAATGTAATGGTAGACTACTAGATTATCATGTTATATATGCCTCAACATGTTGATGGGGTTGTGATCACAACATACTATCTTTGTTAGATGACTATCACATGCCCCCGTCACATTCACTTGGAACATAAGAGGGTCATCACATATCATTTTTTCTATTTTCATTACTCTTAATGAAATCATCTGCATTCCATGTGTATTCAATGGCAAATTAATTTTTGCATCCCTTTTTTATTTCCTCCCAGTGATTTATGACTAGTCTTTTAATATTTTAATTGATTGATTGTCTTAGTTGGGTGAAATAAGATGTGTTTAAGAGATAATTAATAAAGTATATGATTTGTTATTTATACTTGGATTTTAAAAGTATGTATGATGTGACACGGTTGTGATTTGATGATTATAATTGTAATGGAGACACATGTGATGTTCAAGTTTATCTCAGGTAATGTGTCTACTTTCCTCCATGAAACATGAAGAATCCACCCAGCCATTTTTCATCTTGTTCTTTCTCTCATATGATTTCACAAGTTATTAACTAAATAATAGAGTCCCAAGCAATTATCAGATGATAGATGCCTATCCCCATCACAATCACCTAAAACCCAAGACATTCCTCATATATGCTTTTTTCTGCTATCATTCATCTCCAAAAAAGCATGCACGTATCATATGTATTCAATGCTAAATTAATTTCCGCAACCTTTTTTATTTCTCTTCAATGATTTATGACTATTTATTTTATATTGTGATCTATTTATTGTCTTACTTGAGTGAAATGAGAAATGATTAAAGTGAAAAAGCCATCAGATAATTGTTTCAAAGTTTAAAAGGTGATCAAAATTAAATGAGCATTGAAAACAAATCTCTCATTTAGCTTTGAAAAATCATTGTAAGTGTTGTGAGAAATGTCAAAAAACGTAAAAAATTATAATAAAAAAATACATTACTTTAATGTTTCTACTTTTTATTATTAACTATGCCAACATTTGAAGGGCAATCTTCAATAAATAACTAGTATTTAAAAAAAATGATCATGAGCAAGGTTGAGTATCTAATTAAGTCATTGATCATATGATGTGACAAAGTTACCTTTCATAGATTTGAATTGTTGAAAAGATGTAAGTGAAATTTAATACAATTTGAGTTATTGGTAAGTGACTGTCATTGTTAATTAGGATGAGAGATGCATGTCCTCGTGGCATGCACCTGAAACCTAAAAGGGTCATCACATATCAATTTTGATACTATCATTCAACTTTAGGAAACCATGTGCAAGCCATGTTTATTCAATGTTAAATTACTTTTTGTAGCCTTTTTAAATTTTGTCTCGATGGGTTTATGGCTAGTTATTTAATATTTTGATTGGTTGATTGTCTTACTTGGGTGAAAGAAGAAATGATTAAAGTTAAAATCCATGAGATAAGTGTTTCAAATGTCAAAATATGATCAAACTTAAATGAGCATTGAATTCAGAGATGTGATTTAGCTTTGAGAAATCATTATAATTCATGCATGAAATGTCTAAAACTATAAATAATTATAATAAATACATACATGACTTTAATAAATAATTCTATTATGAACTATACCAACATTTGAAGGGAAATATTTAATAAATAACCACTATTAAAAAAATTGATGACGAACAAGGTTGAGTATATAATTTAGTCATTGATCATACAATATGACAAATTTGCCTTTTGAATTTGAATTGTTAAAAATATGCATGTGACATTTAATACAATCAAGGTTAATAGCAAGTGACCTTCATTGTTGATGAAGATGAGAGATGTGTGTCCCTATGATGTTCACTCAAAACTTGAAAGAGTCATCACATATCAATTTTTCTATTATCATTCATCTTCAAGAAATCATGCATGTGCCACATGTATTCAATTTTGAATTGATTTTTACATCCTTTTTTATTTTTTCATATTAATTTATGGCTAGTTATTTAATATTTTGATTGATTGATTGTCTTAATTAGGGAAAACAATAAATTATTAAATAAAAAAAGTCATGAGTGTTTTAAATTTAAAAAGGTGATCAAAACTAAATGAGAATTGAAAGTAAAGTGTGATTTAGCTCTGATAAATCATTCTTAGTCATGCATGAAATGTTAAAAATTGTAAATAAATATAATAAATATATACATTATTTTAATATGTATTTCTTCTATTATGAACTATAACAACTTTTGAAGGACAATATTGAATTAATAACCATCATAAAAAAATGTTGATGATAAGTAGGGTTGAGTATCAAGTTTAATCTTTTATTGTACATTACGACAAAGTTTCCTTTTGAAGATTTGAATTGTGAAAAAGATGCATGTGGAATTTTATACAAATATAGTTTTTGGGGAGAGTGTCCACCATCAAGTTTCATTTTTGACATAAGAAAAGTTATTTTTAGAAGTTTAAAGGACTAATCAAGTTGAATTTACATACTATGAACACCAAATTCTCTGTAAGATTACTAGACTATCAAAATGCATATGCTTCAATGCATCGATGACATCACTTTACATTATTCACACTCCATGAAGTCTATGAACTGTGTGACTTCTTAGAGAGGCCATGTGTCTATTTTTATAGCATCATGTATTCAATAATCATATGTATATGGTTAAATTTATTTAAAAAATTATGGTTAGAGGATAACCTCCAAGGCCAGTGGATGCATGGATCTATCAAAAATGGTTTATAATGGTGCCTACAAACTTTATTGTGAGCACTTTGGTAATTTATGATTTCTATGGAGTTTTGACCATCATATGATCTCCACATGCTTCATTTGGTGGCACTTCTATTTTCACATAATATCCCAAATTCATTATTCATTGGGTTGAGTAAAAGGATTACAATGAACATTTCACTTTTTATAATGTGTGTATGTGAGAGCATGAGATTATGACATGTGGACAATTTATATTCTTCATTTGAGATTAACGAAGCATAGTTTATAAAAAAATACAAATGATAATGGGCATTATAAAAAGAAATTAATAAAATGTATCGTTTGTTATTAGTTTGTGTATTTTAAGGGTGGTATAATGTGATGAAGGTGGTTTTTACACATCTTAATTACATGTGAAGTTAATATAACCAACATTAAAATTTCCTTATTATGTATAAATCAATAAATGCATGAAGTAGCTCTTGAATATGAAGCACATAAGGAAAGTCAAAATTATTAAATTGAACTTTATATTTTAAGTTAGGCTAAGGAATCTAGTCCGTAGTAGAAACCAAATCATGAATGGTAAGGATACCTTTCAAAAAAACCTTGAGGGTTTTGATACCCAACAATTTAGCCAATAGAACATTAGTACTAGTCGTAATAGGATACCAACAAATGCTATGATCATTAAAAGATAAACTTGTACAAAAATCATCCCCAATCCATTTCATGTGAGACTTGACAACTACAAATGCTTGCTATATGCTTTTGGCAATGAAGGAGCCTTCACTTTTGACAGGAGACATAGTGATGAGAAGGGAGTGGAAACCTATATTCTTCTAACTAGGTTTACCACAATGGGCCCCAGAAGAGATACAATTCCTTAGTAGTATTTTCTAGTTGTCATTACCTTCAATGGTGTGAACCACCCATTTAGCATATAAAGCTACACTCTGTCTGTAAAGGTTAACAATTCCCATGCCTCCTTTATCTTATGGGAGGCAACAAATATCCCACATGACATGATGGAAGACCTTTGCATGTTTGGAATTAGACTAATGAAAATCCCTGAGTATTTTTGCTAAACTATCATAATCCACTTTAGAGGGAACCCAACAAGAGGAATACTAAACATGGGTGGCTACCAAAATATTGACACAAATTTGGAACTTTCTTGCTAAGGATAATGTTTTGATAATCTAATACTCAACATTATTCTCCACTCTTTTAATGACATACTACCATATCCTAGCTAGAGAACTATCGAAGGCAAAAGGGATGCCAAGAATTTTTAATTACTATCTATGCATAATCCATTTCCAATTATAATGGAGAAGCCAATCAAGCATAGGCATCATACTTTGTCTAAAGCATTGCATCTTATTCCATTGCAAACTTGACCCCAAGGCCAAAAAAATATATATCAATGCATTCCATAGCTTCTAGGAAGGTTCACTCTTATTAGATGAGTGCGAGAAAAGTATCATTTGTAAAGTTCCCATTAATGAGTTGGGAAGAACAATCATGCAAAGAGATAGCATGTACCAAACCCCACTCAACTCTAGAGGAAATGAGATATTCTAAAGATTCTATGGAAATAACATATAATTCTAGAGCTAGAGGACATCCCTACCTAATGGAGCATTGTAGGTCAATGTTATCAGACTTGAATCCATTAATGTTGAGGTAGGTTGATACATCTGAAGGAAAGGTTCAAACTATCAGAATCATATGAAATCAAGGTTTAGACTGTCAAATGAAGAATTGGCCAAAACCTAGAGCCTTTAGTATTGCCAAAATAAAAGGAAACTCAATCCTGTCATAGGATTTTTTAAAGTCAAGCTTGAGAAAAATGGTTCTCTAATGAGAAACTCTAACCCATTTCATGCCTTCCCATATGGAAATAAGATTGTCTAAAATATACCTCACTCTAATGAAATTGATTTGCTTAGGTTGAACAATGGCAGGAAGAATAAAATGGAGCTGATTGGCCAGATCTTTGAGAAGGGTTTTGTATAAGACATTCAACAAGGTAATGGTCCACTAGTTGGTAAGAAGCTCTAGATTGCCTACTTTGGGTATAAATTTAATATTATGTTGATTAATTAAATCTCCCAAAGAATGGTTTTTCAAGGCTTCTTTGTAAACTTGAAGCAGGTTGGGCCCAACAAAATCACATGTGGATTTATAAAATTCACATGGAAAATTGTTGAGGCCCAGGGATTCATTGTTACTCATGCATTGGAGAGCCTCAATGAGTTATTGGAGGGTCAAGGGAGAGTCACATAGTCATTAAAAACCTCTTTAACCTTTTAAGGAATGACATCAAAGTATTCCTACAAATATTGAATATGGAACTTGGCCTCTCACCCTCCTTATGCTTATATCTAGATTGAGTGGTGGAATGAGGACATTCTATGCACCACCACTTTCTTACACCACTATGGGAAACAAGTTTCATAGTGAGGATGCTATGCTCAAGGAATTTAGAAGGGTTTCTTCCCTTGATCATTTTGACACTAATTTTTAGAATCTTGATACCTCACTCAAACACCACTTTGAGGTGGAATAAAGCCACGCTACTAGAGAGGCACAATTACATGCCAGGCTACATTGGCTCAAGATTGGTGACAAGGATTTCAAGGACTTCTTTAAATCCCTCAGATCTAAATAGGCTCTTGATCAAATCAAGGCCATCAAGTCAACCCAAGCTAGGCTCACTTCCCTTCCTAAGATATCTTTTGCCTTCATGGATCACTTTGATATTTTAATTAGTCTAGAATGCATTTTTCTAATTCTGAAGGGAATTTGTGACATTTTTTTTATGATCATTATTTTTTTCAAAAAATGACGGTAATATGTCAATATTAAATATGAGTAGGCATGTCCATTAAATTTTTTGTTTTTTTACATAAATAAATTATTTTGATTTAGGTGAAAATTTGTTGTGCATAAAAAAATTTAAATAATGTAGTAATTTCCAAACCTAGGTTGTTGAATTCTTTCTTGTTCACCCAAAATGTCAAAAATATCTCATGCCAAAACTTTCTTTGTCAATTATTGATAATGTATATACCCTAAATTTGATATTAAGCATACAATATTAAATATACATTTTATTTCTCTTTATTTATAACAAATTGTAACAATACACAGTGGCTATGATTGCCATAGCTGAATTTTAGCATTAAGCAAAATGGACACCCATTACAGGAATAATTCATCACCTTGAATTGAACCTATTCAATATGGCATGTCCATGTCAATAATTCATCCTTATCAATTTGTTATCTTTCCAATGTGTCTTACGATATTAACGTTAATCCACTTTTGTAAATAATATAATGCCTCATTATTTTTAGACAAATGTACATTGCAGGAACATGTGTCACTATTTTTCCAAATAAATTGAGATCATGTAGGTTTTCATGATGTATACAACTTTAAAAAGAGTTTTCTAAATTCATCATGTTAATAGAAATTATATCTGACATTTAGAGTATGTTAAGTGTACTCATCTTCCAGGGGAATAGAAATGAATATTATTTCATGGAAAAATTAGAATAGAAAATACAACTAATAATAGTCTAAAAATCCACAATAGTCGAATGGTAAGTGGTCAACTTATCTCAATACTAAAAAGGAATAAATAATTAAAAAAATAAAAATAAATAACTAAATATTAGATAATTATTTATAGTATATAAAAGTATCCCATCCCTTAAAAGTAAAAAATTTAATCAACTAAGTATCAGTTAATTATGTTTAGTCAATACAAATAAAAATCTAAAGGATTATTCACCATTATTTAAGTGTGTTTCTACTCACATATTTTTATGGTTCAAGATTGGTCTCCATGAATTTTTGATACCGAGGCCATTATCTCTATTAAGATAAACCATTATTTTGTCAATTTTAATAGTTTGTCTTATTTTTCTTCTCCAATAATCATCCTCTTTGACTATTAATCTTGCTTTGGTGATACTCACTAGGTGTTTAGTATTTTGGTAGTTTTATGCTAAAGTATAAATTTAAACTTGAAAGTCAATAATGTCTCTAGAATGTTCTTTTAGTTTAGTTTGGACAGATCTAACTATTTCACCTAAGTAGGGCTTACCACATGAACAAGGAACCAAGTAGACACCCTTTTTATTTTTATGACTTAGAGGATCTTTGGAAAATTTGATCATAATGCAAAGGTATTATGAGCTTTGAAATCAGTTTATATACTAACCCTCCTTATAATTATTGATAATTTTTCTGAGATTCCATTTACATAGGAAATGGTGGTCCGAAGAGCATTCAAGCCTTCATTATTGTGTTTTTTCTTTGAGTTTCAACATTGCAAAAATATTTTTTAATTTCCCACTTTATGTACCCATTATCCATTAAGACATCCACGAGGTGAAATTTTTCATGCTTGACGTGCTCTATTTTATAAAATTTAATGGTCCTAGTTTCTAGTGAACCAAGGACATCTACTTTTTGTCAAGGGAGATGGTGGAAGTTAACTTGAAGGTACAGATCAGTATGAGTTATTTTTATATATACTTCATGGGATGAGGATCCATCCATTTTATTTGAGATAAGGGCATCTAGGAAGGGTAGTTTTTTTGTTTTCTTGTTTATCCATGGTGAATTGTAATGATTGAAAAAATTATCAATATCAACATCACCATGTGACCATTTAGCATTCATATTATCTACATATTTGTCCCACCAACCTAGTTATATAGGATAAGGCTTTAAATATTTTTTCTAAAGTTATCCATAATAAGTTGGCTACAATAGGTGATAATGGTGATCCCATTTCCACTCCTTCAATTTGTTTTTATATTTCCCATTTAAAAGTGAAAAAATTAGAGCACAAGAAAAATTCTAATAAGTTAGTTAATTGGGTATCTGTGATGTCTCGGATAACTTTCATAGTTTCATCAAGAGGTATTCTAACATATAGACACACAACATCAAAAATAACCAGGATATCACTCTCACTCACTCTTCGATCTTTGACCTTACAAAAAATGTGTTCTTAATTTTTTATAAAAGGATAAATATTACCTACCAAATGCTTCATTTTCAAAGTTACTAAATATTTAACAAGAGGGCAAGTGGGTGAATTTCTAGATTGAAAACCAATATAATGGGGATGCCATCTTTGTGAATTTGGGTGCTCCATAAATTCTTAGGATGATAGGTGATTTTTGGATAAGTCATTACTTTTCTCTTTCATTAATATATAAGTTTTTTATTGATTTGGTAATGATATTGATCACCTTATTTAAAGGGTTCTTTGTGACATTATTATAGCTCCCATTTGAATTTAAGTGTTCTAGCATTTTGGTATCATAATCACTTCCATCCAAAATGACTATCATATTACTTTTGTCTAATTTGAGGATAACAATGTCCTTATTCTTCTTAAGATTCCAAAGGGAAACTTATTCCTCTTTAGTAATGTTTTTCATCGATGGGTGAGATTTTCATAGAGAAAGAGAACATTCATCTATTAAATATTTCATAAATTAGACTTCTTAATTATTAACTCCAAGTTCAATGCCAACAATAAATTCCTCAAATGGGATATTCAAAGGTGAAACTTAAAAACCTAGGCCTCTGCTTAAGAGATTACTTGTTGAATAATCCAAATGTAGTCTAGAATAATTAAATACATTATTAGTAATCATATTATTTATATTTCTCAAGAAGTTGATTTATCATTGGTGGTGGATTAATAACATTTGCTTCCTTATTCATCTTTGGTATTAGATTATAATTAGATGCTAATTTTATACTATGAAAATGCTTATGTACATTTCCCAAAGAGACATTACTAGATATATTTGTGTTATTGCTAACAATCATTTATATTTCAATTGTATCATTATCCCTCTATCCATAGTGACTAACAGGTTGCTAAAACATGATAAAGATCACCTTATGGAGGTCTTAATGGAAAATGGGTAGAGAAAGTGGAAAATTGAAATTTATTTTTATAGGGCTAAAAATCAAAGACAAAAACATAATGATGGAGACTTGAATGCTACTAAGATCACCATTTCCTATGTAAAGGGAAACATTAAAAAGTTAGCAAGAATTATAAGGAGGGATTATATATAAACTACTTTAAAACATCATAATACACTTCAGACATTGCTCAACTTTGATGAAGACCCTCTAAGTCCTAAAAATTAAAAGAGTGTATGCTTGGTTCCTTGTTCTTGTGGTAAGCCATATATAGATGAAACATGTAGATCTATCCAAACTAGGCTTAAATATAATTCTAGAAACATTAATGAATTTTGAGTTGAAATTTCTACTTTAGAAAAATGCTTCTATAATACTAAACACCAAGTGATTATCAATGAATCAAGATTAATTGTAAAATAGGATAATTATTTGAGGATAAAAATAAATGAAACTATTGAAATTGAAAACATACCGGTTAATATTAATAAGGATAATCGTATAGATAGGTTAAGTTTTAAGTTGAGTTGAGTTTAATGGGATCTATATAATGGGGGGACCATATATCCTGATAGTTGAGGGAGCCTATCTATATATGGGGATTTCTTCCCCCCCTAGGTAATTCATAGAGACCAATCTTGAACCATATCAATATGCAAGAAAAAACACACTTGAATAAAGGTGAATAATCCTTTGGTTTTCTATTTGTATTGACCAAAGATAATTAATTTATACTTAGCTAATTACATTATTTAATTTTAAGGGAAGGACCACTTTTATATACTATATAGAATTAACTAATAATTAATTAATTAATTAATTAATTAATTTTTACTTAGTTGATCCCTTTTAGTATTGAGGTAATTTGACCACTTATTATTCTATCATTGTAGATTTTTATACTATTATTAATAATATTTTCAATTTTATTTTTTCCATGGAATAATATATATTTCTATTTTCCTTAAAGATGAGTAAACATAACAAACTTGAAATGTTGGATATTAATTCTATTAACATTATGAATCTAGAAAACTCATTCAAATTGTCTACATCATGAAAACCTACATAATCTCATTTTAACCATATATGGAATGGTAATTTTTAAAGAGTCGAGTCTCTTTGAGAATTTAAAGATGAAATTATATAGAGAAATAGTATATTTGGCTTTCCTAAAGCATTATATAGATTGTAAGGTCATTCCCACTTTTGAAATTTCCTTGCATCACCTTATGGATAGGAACACAAAAGTATTTTGTACTACCAGCCTTGGATTAATTAAAATGAAAATTCATAGGGCTAGAAAATATTCAAGTAACAATTCATAAAATTTATATGATCTCGACATAAATGAATATATGACGTGATATTTGGTCTCAAGTGGAAAGTAACATCATAGTTAAATTTGAGATAGAGTTTAATAGAAAAAAAACTAAGTAGAAAAATAAATTTGATAGACTTACAGAAAAAAGATGAGAGAGGCAGAAGAATTAACTATTTGAGCCCATAAAAGGCATGCTCAAATGAACATAAATAACATATCTAGAACATATTTAAAAGCTTAGTCTATGAGGAGTTCAAATTATGTCATTCTAATGTGCACCAATGAAAATCCATCAGCCTCTTTACCTTTTTTTTAGTTACTAATTCTTTGTCACTCAAATATGATGATATCAACACTCCTATTATAATATACCCACACATAGTTGAATTTACTAATAAAATTATTTTAAATGTTGAGGAACAACAAAAAAAATGATGAATAAAAGAATAATGCTACAAATGAGATATCTACAATTACACTAATTAATAATTTGAATTCTCTATTACTAATATATGAAAACACTTATAACATGGTTTGTCCACATGTAGTTAAAATTACTATTGATATTATTATCAATAGGTGGTGAGCAACATGATAATAAAATGGATAGAGAGATAATTATACAATTAAAATATACTTGATTGTTAGTAATAACACAAATATCTCTAACAACATCTCTTTGGGAAATGTACATAAGCATCCTCATAGTATAAACTCAACACATAATTATAATAAATGACTGAGGGGGAATAAGGAAGAAAATGCTATTAATTTTTCATAGATGAGAAATCAAATTTATTGAGGATATATAAATAATTTGATTAATAATAATGTATTAAATCTCTCTAGCCTACATTTAGATTATCCAATAGGTAATCTCTTGAGTACAAGCCTAGGTTTTGCAGTTGTGCCTTTAAAAATCCTGTTTGAGGACTTTATTATAGGAATTTAACTTGGTGTTATAGATTTAGAAGTGTAATTTGTGTAATAGCTAAGAGATTAATTTTCCCTTGATCTACAAATAACTTACCCCCCAAAGAAAAACATTACTAAAGAGGAGCAAGTTGTCATTCACAATCTTAAGAAAAATAAGGACATTGCTATCCTCAAAGCTATTGTCACTTGCACAACATGCCCTAATTTATCATTGAGAAATCATGGTACCCATTTTTTTGTGTCCTAAAATTTGGTTATGTTTTCTCAAATTATTTTTCAAATGTTTTGGGGGTGTTGTTATTTTCATTTGTTACCACTAGGCACTTTTCCAGTGTATTTTTGCACCAACAAATGAAATAATTTCTCATGAAATTTTACATGATGGTGGTCAAATGTGGAAATAATTTAAGTTTAAATAAATTATTAAAAAATTAATTCCCTAAGTTATAAATATGCAATGATGAAAACTTATGTTATTTTTTGCATCTTCCTAGTTACCAAATCTTATTAGAAAGTATGTTTTGAAAGTTGTTTTTCATGGATAAATGAAGTCAAATTATATGATTTTTTTTCATGGTGATATTAGAAAGTCATTATAGTGAAATGGTGAAAATATGTGTATAAATTCACTCCCACATGCAAATTGTGTAGCAATCAAAACTGTCTTATGTGTTGATTTCTATGTCTTCCTAGTTACCAAATCTTGTCAGCTCACACTCTTCAAACCTATTTTATTAGAGGTAAATCATATGCAATTTATTTTTAATATTTCATTATCATATCCATATTTAAATAAAATTCATGAATGAAATAACATAAACTCATTTCTTGGGTATGAAATGTGTAGTGATGAAAACTAACCTCTACGTTGATTTTTACTTGGTCATTTTTTGTCTTTTCTCAGTTTTCAAATCTGACCAAAAAACACTTTTCAAGAGGAATTTATCATAACCAAATGATATCTAATCATATTGAAAACTTGCATGATGGTATTCAAGTGTGTGAAAAATTTAAAGGAAAATAAATTCATAAAAAATTAATTCTCACATGCGAAATTCATGGTGATGAAAACTTGATTTTACATTGAGTTTTACTTGGTTATTTTAAATGTTTCTAGTTTTCAAATCTAGCCTGTGTGAAATTTTAAAACCTATCATCACATGATCAAATGAAGTTGAAATTACTTGAAATTTTGTATGATGATACCTTGATGATATTAGAATACAATTTAATTATTTTCAGTTATTGTTTATTCTAATAAAAAGACATGGTTGTGCATAATGACCATTTCTAGATGTTTCCTTGATCAACTTTTAATCAAAAAGCACTTAAATGGTAGTGCATAGGCATTAACTTTATCTTTTCAAAAAATTAAAAATACCCTTTTGAAATGTATTTCCAAAATATTTCTAAAAACATAAAATATGATGGGTATTGATCATGCTTTATCCTACAAATTTCTTTTTGAGATTATTCCGAAGGTGTTGATTTGTTGTTCATGACTCCATGTTGGTATTTAAGTCATATCTTTTGATCCACAACTTCATGTTCAAAGCCATTTATTGTGTTGGAAATCTGGTTTCTCCATCTTTACAATGGTGTTAGTTTTAAATCAAATAAATACAATATGAAAAACCTATTAATGATTTAATTTCATGATTTTATTGTTTTACTAACACATTATGCATTTAATATCTATGGATTTTATCAAGGAAATGTGATGCTTCATTCTTTGTGTTTTGCATAAAAACATCAAGGTAGGATTATTTATCTTGAAGATATGAAATAAGATTATTTATCTTGAAGATATGCAATAATACTCCCTTGTTACCAACATTTAATATATAAAAGAGGTGCATTCAAAGATGAAGATTTTGTATCGAAGATGTGCACATTGGGAATTTAATAATTTCACATGTGCCTTGTTACCATAATTTATTGATGAGTTTATTATATTATTCATGGTATTTATTGCCTTGAGATGATCCATTTGCACACTAAATATGGGACTTTGATCTTGACCTATGCATTGAATATTTTACACCCACCTCATGAGAGGAGGGTTTTTCTCCATCTGTGGGTTGAGTTCTATTTAAAGATAACAATAAGATTGAGTTAGGCATTGGTTCATTAGAGTTAGAGAGTAGATTAGAGGACCAAACACCTTTTTTTTATAAAAATTTCTTGCTTTATTAGTTAGTTTTTCTTGTGATCAATGTTGTTGTGAAGCATTTTTACATATTTCCCCTAATTGTCATGGATCCAAACATTATTTTTGAATTAAATATTTATCAATTGAAAGGTTATGAAAATTTATGTTCATTACTTGCATATGTATATAATGATTTTATCTATATTTCTTCATATCTAATCACCTTGGACTCTCACATCATCTTTGTTCATGGCTATGTGCATGCTACTTAGACAACATATTGACTCCATAGAATTCATCTAATTGAATGAATCAAATTTATCTTCACTATAAAATAGGCTTACATCTTTCTCTTTCCCCTTCTATTTTGTTATTTTTATACATCTATTAAAGTAGGTAGAGTTTATCTTGAAGTTGCAATCCATGTTTACAAGATTTATCTTAATTGAAAACACTTTTTATTTCTATTTATGTACTATTCAATCCATGTATGTAATGAACATTTATTAAATCATTTGTATTTCTATGTCAAATCCAAACCAGTAATTTTCTTGGTAAAAAATCAGCAAGACATGCATTATCTATCATTTATCTAATTTTATTACAAACATGCCCCTTGAAATGGAATAGTTTCATATAAACTACTAGGTTGCCTTGCAAGCCAAGACTTGATAGTAATAGACCTTGGGGATATTTTGTCTCCTTTAAGGAGAGGTCAGATGGAATTCCACTCTACTTAATTTGGTGTGCCAAATGACCCATCAAAAAAAGAAAAATAAGGTAATATGACTTCCATTTTAGATGGAAGTGATTATGATACCAAAATTATTAAAAACTTAAATTCAAGTGGGAGCTCTAATAAGGTCATAAGGATCCCTTTGAATAATGTGATCAATACTGTCACCAAAATAATACAAAACTTATCTATTAATGAAAATGAGAAATAAATAATTATCCCAGAGGTACCTATCATCCAAATAATTTATGGAGCGCTAATAATCCATAAGGATGAAATCCTCATTATAACGATTGTACTATAAAAAGTTAGCAATAATTATAAGGAGGGATGCTATACAAACTACATTAAAATCTCATAATATGTTTTGTACCTCTCTTGAATTTGTTAAAGATTATCTAAGTTCTAAAAATAAAAATGGTGTATACTTGGTTCCTTATCCGTGTCATTTTTCCTACATAGGTACAATATGAAAATCTCTCCAAACTAGGCTTAAAGAACATTCTAAAGACAATAATGGGTCTTGAGTTGACATTTTTGTTTTAGCAAAACACTCACATAATAATAAACACCAAGTGAGTATCAATGAATAGATATTAGATTTAAAAGAGTGTAAATACTAAAATATGATTATATGTACCATCTTAGTCTTGTACACTTGAAAAATACCAAGCAGTGCTCTACCCTTCAGTTCTAGGCCCTTCTATTGTTGAAAGGCTTACATTTTCCATCTCATTATTCCTAACTAATTATCTTATGGAATGACCCTATCATTATAATGACACATATACCTATACATTACATATATATTAAAACATGATTTATATCCTTCACTATCAATTATATACCTTCACCATTTTTTGACCCTACCAAACACTTATATTTTACAAAGGGACACTAGCATCGATGCTAGTGTCTATTTTGTTTATCAAGTGTTTGTACCTCAACATTCATCCAAATCAAAAATATTTCAAAACATATGGGTTATCCTATTTATATTATCTAACCCTTCTATGAGATTTTTTCAAAAGGTGTCGTATAAATATAAATCAAAACCTAGTCATTATCCATATAACAAATATCAACAAAGCTTCAATTTAAGCTTATTTAATCAATTTCACAACTGTGCTATACTACCCTATGCTTTCTATTTAGGAGTGGTCATATTAAAGGTATGAAGCATTCAAATAATAACCCATAAGAAATATTTGTCAAGTTAAAAGCTAAATCATTACATGCCCTTGCATATAACATATTACACCCTTGTGCATACACAAGACCACACCTTAGGGAGAACTAAATATGTATGAGGCCTTCATTTTATTATTATATATTTAGGTGTTAAACCTTAAATTTATATGTGTGAAATAATCTAGGGTTAAGAATATAGAAGTGAATAAACACAAGGGTGATAAATAGATCTATAGTAGGCCAATTAATTTTCAAACTCAAATGAACAATATTCTAAATTTATAATACTGAGATATGACAAAAATATAAATTAAAACTATTGATTGATATTAAAATAAATATAAAATAAGAGTACTTAGCTATTTTACTATGAACATGTAGATCTGGGCTAAAACAAGCTACAATTAAACTAGATCAGGATCCTGTAACAATCATCATATTCTATAATTTTGCATTTTATGTCCTTAGATGCTTAGGTCAGATATATATGGTTATGTCAAAATTGGTTTTTGAGTTGGACACAAATGTCCAATATAAGATAGTGAATAGATCTAGATGTGATCACCTGGAGCCTTCTAGGTTTTATATTGCCTTTCTTTTGGTGTGTTCAGATTATTCATACAGGATATCACTCTTTGTTAAATGATCAAACCCTAGCTTCCTTGCCCTTGGAGTGACTATGGGAAAAATGGGTTAGTGGAAACATGATGTTATGTTTTCCCAAGGACCCTTCTATCAATGGGTGTTGCCCATATAGCCAATACTTTGAAGAAGGCCTCAAAATTATGTAGTTCTCCCTTATGTGTTAGCTCATGTGTGCATAATGATGCAATGTGTGGTAAGTAAGTACATAGAGTGACCTAACTTATAACTTTATAAATGTGGCTCATGGGATACTCATTTAGTACTACAAAACTGTAGGGATACTAATCTTATGCCTGATATGGAAATAGGGATGAATAGGGAAAGTTTGCTCACTTGAATACTTACTTGAGTGCTTTTAGTAAGTTATCTTATGGGTTCCCAATAATTGATAGGTAAGGAATAAATGAGGGTTGATATTGTATATATACCAATTCCTTTTGAAAATATATCAGACTAAATCACTTAAGATGACCTTTAAGATATGTTTCATTTGAAAATTGGATGAATTATGGGCACTAGACACTTAGTTTGAAAATGGACACTAGCATCAATGAAATCATTTGATTGGGAAATTAGTGTTTTGGAAGTTTTAAAATAGGTACAAGTCCAAAATTGGTAGAGAGTAATCATAATTAGGTTTATATCATTTTTTAGAAGGCCTGGTCATCAGAATAATAGTGGTTAGACTAAGAGATAATAAATTTGGCATAAAGAGACAGTGAACGTGAGCCTTTTAATAATAGGAAGGTATTAGAATTCAAAGCTACAACCTTGGTAGTTATTTTCCAATTGTACAAGACTGAAGTGATACATAATTCAAATTTAGTGTATACATTGCCCCCTTTAATCTAGTCATGAAATTGATAGTTTAAAAGAAATAAATGTGTACCTGGGTATGTATAACACATCATTCCTTTACATGAGTCCAACTTGAGTGATTTGATAATGACTAACCTATAATAAAGAGCATGTTACAATATATAACTAGTGCATATATTCTAGAATTTGAAATAATTGAAAGTAAAGAGAGCAAGGTTAGGAGTACACATGTGTAGTGATGCAACCCTCTTACCCTTTTATCAATTTAATTTGAAGAGATGTTTTCTTATGAAACCTTATATCTAATATTATGATAATTTATAAATCTGCAAGTATATATATATATAAAGAGTTTGGAGGACAACATGCCCCCGACCTTGGTAAAAAGGTGAGTTGCCACATGACCATTGACTATATCTCAATCATGGAACCTAATCATACTTATAACCTAGAAAATGTGAGTAATCTAATCAAATAACACTATATATCTAGTGAAACTAGATGATTTAATCAAGCCTAACTTATAATCTTGGTAATATTGAGTGAGTTGGTCACCTAAACCTTGATAAAAGATGAACCAAATATTGTAGTATATTAGAACAATAAAGTCTATATAATTCCATCTTAGTTATGATAATAGTCCATAGTAGTATTTAAAATCTGAAAGTTGATTTGATTTTGCAATTTAAGGTGATATTTTGCATGGCTTATGCACCTCATATATGTCTCAACTTGAAACCTAGGTATAACATTGATAAAAATGTATAGAATGTTCCCACAAATGTGTATCTAAATCATATAACTATGAAATCTGGATAATTTGAAAATTTTCAAGTGTGGAGGACATGTTCCCATGACATGCCCCCACTGAATCTATAGAATCTAAAAATGAGTGTAAATGCAAAGAACATGTTTCCACAACATCCCCCACTAGAATAGGATATGCTTAATTCTAAATAAGTGTGAAGATCATGCCTTTTTGGCATGTGCCCACTACAATATGAAACTATGAAGGTATGGAATCCATGCCTCTATAACATGTCCCCATTGATATTCCCCTATTTTTGAGGTGAGGGGAAGTATAAACTAGTAGTTACTTTACCTCAAGAGGATAAGATAATTGTATAATGTGTATGGATCATGTAACATATAAGAGTAACATGTCTAGGTATATATAATAATGAGGTACATAGTTTATGATCACCTCAAGTCCTAAGATTCATGATGTAAATCATGAAAATATTTAGATAGTAACATTACAAGTTTAATAAACAATCAAACACACACATATGAGCACTCAAAAGCAAGACAAAAATCAATGGTCCAAAGATACCACATACAAAGTATATGTTCTAATGTCTCACAATATAAGGGACATGACTTAGTAAAATATACACAAATTATACAATAACATGTTAAAATGTCAACATAAAACAAATAATGACATATGCAAATGTCAAAATAGGCAACTATAGGCATGAAGGCTACAATAAATTTGGCATATATAAATTCTTGAACAAATCATCAACTACTATAATAGGGAAATTATCTTTGATGGTGTACTTATTGAGTTATCTTTAGTCTGGGCACATCCTCCAAGTTTCAACCTTATTATGCACCATGACCATTGGAGATGAACATTCACTTTGACTATGTCTAATAATACCTACCTCTATCATCTATTGTACCACATTTTAAATTTCACTTTTATGGGCATATGGATACTAGTATGGTCTGATGTTTGGTGGTTTAATCCCTAGAGTTACTCATATGACATGATCATGTTTTATTCTTGGTGGAAGTAATTTTGGTAAGGCACTAAAAATAGGTGGGTGTTCATCAATAATCATTTATAGATCAAGATTCATCGACACCTTTATTGGTTGAAATTATATAGAACACAATCGTGCTACAAAACCTTTAGCCCCTTTTCTAAGAATCTTTGTCATTTGATGAAAACTAACCAATTATGGATATTTTTATTGTAATTCACGTAGTTCAAATATCCTATCTTTAGAATGAAAGTGCTTGAATAAATCATATAAATTAATCTCTATTATGCCCAAAGTTATGAGCCATTGGAATCCAAAAATAATGTCAGTTCCATCCATGGGAATAACAAACATAAGATAATCTAGCTTGTAGTCTCCCATAATAAGCTTAATACTATGGCATTTACTAGAATAATTTACTATGCCACTATTTGTAATCATGACTTGAAATTCTAGAACTAGGTAAATGAATAGTTCAAATGAGTAGCTAATTTACTAATGATGAAGTTATGTGTACTCCTTGATTCAATCAAAATTTTGACCTTCTGTTTCTTAAGGAAACCCACAACATTAAGGGCTTGAGGAGTGATAATAATTTAAAATGTATGACATGAGATTGTAGGGTGGGAATCTTCATGTACCTCTTATGTTTCTTCCTCATCCTCACTTGAGGAAGCATCATCATCTTCATCTTCATTAGAAACTTCAATGTAGGATAACTTATTCTCAACATGTTTATGCCCTTTGCTCCACTTATTATCAAAACTAAAACATAATAATTTTGCACACTTCTCTTCAATTTTTTGAAGGGTCAATATTTTAGGCCGAGGAAATGATGGTGTTGAGGGTTCACATTCTCAATCATTAATGAAAGCCTTTCATTTGATCAAATATATTTCCTCTACCCTCTGTGCATATAATATGGATTCAAATACTTAAGTTGGACTATACATGAGAACATCCATTTGGATTATATCTTTGAGACCACCCAAGAATAAGTCATTCATGTTATTATCATTGATGTCATCCACACACAAGGATAGATTCTAGAATTGATAGATGTAATCCTTGATAGATCCTATTTATCACAACTTTCTAACTAGCTAAAGTAGTTTTTAGATATGTTTTTGTGATAATGTATCTGAAGCTCATTAATAAACATAAACGAGTTCATAGTAAAGCCCTTCTTTTTATTCTATGCACATAACCAACTATACCAAATGAAATTCTCATGTTCAAAATATAAAGATTCCATGACCACATTTTGTGCACCAGGGGTTTGATGTAGATCAAATAAATTTTCCATTTGATTTATCCAAGTGAGTGGATCCTTACCATCAAATTTGTGCACTTCCACTTTTGGTAACATGCTCTTCAACCCCATGTTTAAATGTTGATTATTATAGTTGGGAGAACCTAAATGGAGTGGTAGAGGTTATTTTTTTGTGGAAGATAAGATAAAAGAGTCCCATTGATAAAATCCTTCAATGCATCCATACCATCCTCCAACTAAAACTTCAATGCCTCAAGATCATCCTTCTTCACCATACTTTACATATCTGATTGTATGTCTTGTACATTATACTCAAGGTGGATCAATCTATGATATGTTATCAAAAATATAGTAAATCCTCTCTTTGAATCCATCTTTTATTTTTTAGGATTTTATTTGGAGTTTCAACACCCTTGCCTTGGCCTCTAGTTTGTGGTCCTGCCATAAGAAGGCTTAACAATGTCGATCTTGATTATTATCTTTGATCAAATTTGACCAAGCATTTTTTCAAACATTTTAGCCTCTAATCATAAAATAAAAATTAAAAAACCCCAAATATAATTTTTTAAGATTTCTAAAAAATGTAAATAAATTAGAAAAAAAGCCTTAAAATGCATCTTATAGAGCAAAATTATGAAAAAACCTAAATTAGGAATAAATCACACAAAATAGATCCCCAAACCTAATTTTATACTAAGATGTCCTCAAATTATCCAAAAATTCCTCAAAAATAATTATAGATAAATTTGTTATGGATTGTGAGGTATAAGTGATTCTTTAAAATAAAATAATTATAGATAAATTTGCTATGAATTGCAAGATATAAGTGATTCTCTAAATTTTGTGTTTCACTTAATCAATGATCCAAATCACATATTTGATACCACTTGAAATGAAATTACTTCACCAATAAATTATAATAACATAATCGATCATAACATGATTGAAATATAGTAGAATATATGAATAAATGACAAGTTACTTCGAGGGGGAAACCTCCACAAGCTTCAAAAAGAGTAGAATTCATAATATGATGATCAAGTACTAATCCCTACCTCTTATTTATAGTATTCTTAGGATATGGTTACTTCATAGCTTGACCTATCTAACAAAATGAGATCCTAGATAAATTAAATATGATAAGGAAGGGGGTTATATAAGCCACAAGTTAGCTACACATATCCCAACACATGTTATAAGATAAGGGTGTAGCAATTTTTTTTTTAGTATTTTAAAAATATTTGGAAAGACAAGACTATCCTATGGTCTCATCCAAGGGATGGTCATTGGTATTTACCCACTTAGAACTTGATGAAATAAATTGGTGGTACTACTAAGGAGCATATATAGGTGTAATATTTCACACTAGAGGATATGTGATGTTTTGCATATGTATAATAGGACTATGTGGGCATGAAAAATGATATAAAGAATGGGGATTTGTGGAAACCATAATTGAGTGCTCTATGGTTTCTTTGGAATAGAATAAATAATGTTTGGTTGCTCTGAGTTACTAAATATGTTGTCTAGTAGTAGATGAAGATTTCGTGGAATCCACTATGTATCTCTAATGCAATGGTCTCTAAAGTACTGTCCACCTAGGAAAGGGGATTTCCTATTGCTTACCCTTTCACAGATGATTAACCTTAGTAGTTTTGATAATTAACTTCTTGGGTATAAACTTATTTTGTTCAAGTGGATGTTCATATAGAATTATAGAAACTGTAATTACCCTATTGACATGAATGTATTTAACACACCTATGCACTATAAAAGGTAATGTGCATAGTGTATGTATCTAAGATTATCCTAATAACATCTCAAAGACTCCCATGAATGTTATAACTGATAATGTTGTGAACACGTGTTGGGCCAACCTATAAAGGTAAATCAATCTCACCAAAGACCTATTATGAAGTTCCATAAAATTTTCTATCCAATTTGGTCAAAGGTTGTAAATCATCATGTGTATATCTCAAATGCATAAATAATGTCATGGTGAAAACATTATCAATAACACCATTATCAATCATAACATTTTGTATAGGCTGGTGATCAAAGTATGCCCAAATGAATAATGAATGAAGATCTGGGTCATCATCCATAATCTCACTATCATCAAAATTAATATAAGGTATCTAAACCATGGGAGGTGTATGCCATGTATAAGTACCAATAATACCATATAATTGGTGTCTATACTGAGGTGGAAGAGGGTGTATATTATATGCCATTTGTACTTTTGGGTCCTTCTTAGAATGGTCTTGCAAAGGATTGTTAAATATATTCTAATTGTGGTGATCACTAGGTTGTGAACTTGATTCCTTCGGAAGATAATCAAATGTAATTTTTTAGTCATCTATAAGTTCTTGGATCATATGCTTCAAGGTAAAACATAGGTTTGTACAATGCCTAGGGCCTTAGTGATAGTCAAAATAAGCATTTGAATCATATCCTTTGGGTAGAGGTCAGCTCATATCAACCTCTATAGGATGGGGGAGAGATATGAGGTGTCACTCCATAATATATGGATGTAACAAAGATGAAGACTCAATTAAGGGTGTAAATTATCTCCTTAGTGCATTGGATAAGATAAGCTGATTAAGTTGTTGTGACACTACATTAACCATATTAGTTGTTTTCTTTTTAAGTTATGTAGGTTTTACCTTATAACTTTATTTGATAACAAACTTGGTATTTGATGTAGTTAGTGTGTTTGATACATATTTAAGTTTTTTCAATGAGATAAGCTTCATTTCAAGATCACAAACAATATGGCATATGTCATCAAAATTTTTGAAATTTTTGAAAATAATGGACTCATGTAATGAGGTAAGTGAAATTTTCTCGAATATGTCTTGAATCTCTTTATCTACTATTGGATTGGTCATTTTATCCAAAATTTTCTTGTATCTTAAGACATATTCATTAATAGATTCATTAGTTCCATGTTTGTTTTTCTTTTCCGTAATGTTGATAGAAAAGTATGCCAAAAAACTAATCTGCATGAGGTTTGAATGCCTTTATTGATTGGATTGGTAAGTCATAGAACCACCTTAGTGCATAGTCCTTAGGCTCTTTGGAAATAATTTAGTCAAAAGTTTATCATTGGAGGGATAATCAAGGGATACCGCATAGAAAGATCAAAGATGTTATTCAGCATCACCCTTGCCATCATACAATTTGAACTTAGGTGCAACACAACTAGTTGGAAAGGGGTGGAAATATATTTTAGGTGCAAAAGGGTTATGCAAAACTCATTGTAAATCAATAACATAAGGTGATTTTTTTCAATTTTTATAACTATATATTGCAAGAGTTTTATATTTTAGATAAGATATTGCACATCTTGATTGGTAAGGTTTGAAGTTTTGGAAGTCACCAAAGGAGCTGTACCCATAGTTTGAGTGGATATACTCATTAAAACTAGTAATTGGATTGATGTATTTATGTTTCCCATAAGATGTAGCAATATAAGGATTTTCTTTGGGGAAAAATGGTGTAAATGCATATCCCATGCCCCCATTATAAGTATTATCAATGATGTGCTCAAGTGGAGGGTTATTGGTATATGGGGATGGAACATAACTCTAATAACATGATCAATAGATGGACCTAGTTGTTCATCTATATATATATATATATATATATATATATATATATATATATATATATATTAAGTTTCTAATATGGTTCTTAGGTTTTGATAAAGATCATCTAGGTTTTTATAGATACTATGTCAAAACATAGAAAGATTTTGTACTTACTCTTGGTCTATTTTTTCATTTTCATTATTTTCATTAGATTCATTATGTTCATGATAGAATCATATTTTATGATAACCTCTTTTGTATGTGGTTTATTTTCATTAGTATAATTTTCATTAGGTATATGATTTATTTATTTGTTTGTTTGAGCTATCTTAAGTGGATAATGGGGAAGCTCTAGGTGTTTGATAGAAACACCAACCAATCTAGGGCTACACTTAAGTTGCATAGAAATGATAAATTAAATCTAAAAAAATACAACAATGAAAAACCTTAGAAGGTTGAATACCCTAGGATAAACTAGGTTTTACATAAAGAGATAGGCTCACCAAATGTTTAACCCTAAATTTAGATGTGTGATATAGTTTAGGGTTAATGATATATAAATGAATAAGTACAAGGGTGATAAATAGATCTATAGTAGGCCAATTAATTTGTAAAATCAGGTTAACAATATTATGAAATTATAATATTGAGATATTCTAAAAATATAATTTAGAACTATTGATTGATAGTAAAATCAATTAAAAATAATAGTACTTAGCTAGTTTACTATGCAGATGCACATTTGGGTTGAAACAGGTTGGAAGTAGACTGGATCAGGATTCTAGAATAATATTTAGATTCTATAACAATCTTTAGTTTCTATAATTTTTCATTATTTGGCCTTATATGCTTATGTGAGGTTTGTATTTTTACATCAATGCTGGTGTTTGAGTTGGATGTAGGTGTCTAGTACATAATAGTGACTAGTTCTAGTTACAACCACCTAGAGCCTTATGGGTTTCTTCACCTTTCTTTTGGTGTGTTGAGATTAAGCACATAGGCTGTCTCTTTTTGTCAAATGATAAAATAATAGATTCATCACCCTTGGAGTGAATGTGGGAAAATTGGGTTAGTGGGGTTATGGTGTGATGCAGAGCTAACTCACTTATTCTATCCAACTCTACCTTTATCCTTCATTCACTTATTCATGCCTAGTCCTTTTAGACAATCATGCAAAATGATTATAATGTTCCTTCAAAAATTACTCATAGAATCATACTACACTAGTTCAAATGATCTTTCTAATATCAACAAACCATTCAATAACATTCACTAAACTAAAAATAATCTTTGTTCATGTACACACTTTTACCTTCATGGTGCACTCTCCATTGGTCAATGCCAATATGATCTTTCAATACTTCATCAAAACTACATGATGATTTAAATCACATAAAAACTCATTATTACTCATAACACTTTCTTTACAACCTTGCTCATGCCACTAACTCAATCCCTCTGTTCACTTTCTTCTCATTAGTTCCTTCCTAGCTTTGTTTATGGGTAAACCTCCTTGTTAGGAGCATATATCCAACCTTCACAATAAAATAATTACATATTCAAGGACCCTTTTTGGTGATACAAATCCCACCTAAACCTTTTGGCATTAATCTCAATGCAACATGTAGTTGCTTCTTTAAGCCTTTCCTCAATTAGCCCTCCATATGAGCAAATCTCCTTAAACTGAACTATGTATGAAATTTATTTGCAATATATTGACATTTATAGATACCCATTTAACTCCTTTAACTAAATCAATCATTTTTAGATCTCCTTCTTTGGATAAATTCACTTTTCCTATACTACCCTTATTCCTTTAGCCCTTCTCTCGGCCTAACATTAGCACACAAGCCTATTCCCATACTTATCCATATCTAAAAACTTTGAAACCACTTTCATCAATGAGGTAACATAAATTTGTGTAAGATTACAAATTTTCTTGTGTTTTCAATGGCTAAATCTCCTCCAATGGACTAAACCCTAAAAACCAAGGTTTTTAACAACTATCAAGGCTAAGAGTGCATTTAATTGCATATCTCAATCTAGAAACCATTTAAAGATAAACCAATGGTTGGGTTAGATCTATCTATATCCCCTTTAATAATTAATTTAATTGTTAAAATTCAATAACCAATAGTTCACTCACAATACAAGATCTCAGTCTATTTTCATTGTATTCTGGTAACAGGGAATAGGGTATTCAAAGTTTCATTATATTTTCACCACCAATAGTATTTATAACCTATAAATAGGCTCTCATCATATTCCCTAATCAAAATAAAGCATTTCTAATCTCATTATAATCCAACACAATTTTTAATACATCATAACTCAATCCTTATGACTATATTCTGACCTTTACAAACATGGTACTCAGGGTTTTATTGTTTTCTCTTCACCAAATGTATTTATAACCTATAAAAAGTTTATCATCACTTATACTAATATTTATAAACTAATTCATGTCACCTTTGAATCAAATAAGACAATTCTAAAACCCACAGTGTATAAAATTCAGGGTTTATGGACTGTATGCCACCAACGAGTAAGAATTATAAACAATTTGATACTTACAAATTTAGACCTCCTATATGTCACAAAAAGATCCTTTTAAGTCTTCATACCTATTTCATATCCACATTATCCATAAAAATCAATGAGGGAAAGATCAAAGCACTCAGAGTATCACTTGAACAAAGATTAAATGCATGCATTATCTGTTACTGGACTTGTTTATCTCATCAATGATAACTTCTTCCAATTCAATTTAAAATTCCCTATATCATATTAGAAGAAATTATTTGATCATAACAAGATTAAAAAATAAGGAAACAATTTACTCACCATGTTAATTATCTTAGCACACAATGTGCTCTGTCTAACCATGCAAAATTCAATCACACCCAAAATTTTCATATTACAGTCATTATTCCTTCAATCAAGTTTTATTTTCCACTTTCATTCCTCAACCTCCTTGAATGAAAGGTGTAGATCACATTCAAAAACTAAATAAATACTATATATATTACTTACTATGATCCAAAACTCCTAAAATAAGACTCAACTGATTTTTGATCAAGATTTTACAAGTAAATCTTAATCCAACTTAGGGTGGTGGACTGCCACCTCACACTCACATGACTTATGCATTTACATCCATCTTTATGACCTTCATGAAACCACCAAGGCCTATTATAATGTTTGTCTTCCATTACATATCATCTATATTCACTTGGAATGATTAAAACATTATACAAATTTGAAAATCCCTTTTGGTGAGAAAACCAATTCAAATTCAAATTCAAATTTGTACCTACTTAAAACACCTTCTAGACTATTTGTGATCATTCCAAGATGCCCCTGCATCATGGAGTTGAGTTGACCCAAGGACACCTTTAATAATTAACACTATCTACATAACCAATACTCTAAAGATGGCCTCATACTTATGTAGTTATGCCTACATGTATTTTATGTGCATAAGGAATGTGTGATAATCAAGTATGCATAGTGACCTAACTTGTAAATTTACAAACATGGCTCACGGGATGTTCCTTCAGTACTTCAGACCTATGGGGATGCTACTTCTATGCATGATATGAAAATAAGGATAAATAGGGAAAGTTTGCTCACTTGAATGCTTGATTGAGTGATTTTGGTAAGTTGCCTCCCAATATTTTATAGGTGAGGAATGAATGAGTGTTGACATTGTATATATACCAGTCCATTTTGAAAATATCTTACACTAAGGTACTTAGTCCAAAATTTAGGATACTTTTCATTTTAAAAATGGATGGCTTTTGGGCACTGGACATAATTTGAAAATGGACACTAGCATTGACCCAGATGTCTGACTGGGATGCAAGTGTCTATGAAGTTGGAAAATAGGTACATGTCTAAAACTTATAGAGAGTGATAATAATTAGGTTTATACCATTTTGTATAAGATAAAAGGCATGGTCATAAGAATAATAATCATCAAACTAAGAGATAATTAATTTGGCATAAAGATATAGTGAACACAAGCCTTTTGATAATGGGAAGGTCTTATAACTGAAGGGTACAAGCATGATATGTATTTACTAAGTGTACAAGATTGAGGTGATATAAAATTCAAATTTAGTGTCTATAGTAGGCAATGTTCATTGAAAAATGGGTCCTTGAGGTTAGCTTGAATTTGTGATCCCACTAACCTATTTTTGGAAAGGTGATATAACCCAAGGTGAAGACTAGGGTTTGAACTATACATAATCATACAAATCATGTGTACATGATCTAGACACATCAACATTATTGGGGATTAGTACTTACATTGGGCAAATTATTATTTACTATTTATCATTTACCATATGGCTAATACATTTATTATTGGTTAGTGGGTTGATCATATAAATTGCTAATAGTAAACAATATATTACAGTTAGTTTATATTTAGGTGGTGAGATATTCAGGAGATATTATAATCTCCCTATTTATAGGAAATATATTTAATATATATGAATTGTGTTGGATGAATTTAATAGATTGTGTAATTAAGAATATATTGTGTGATTAAATATATATCTCTCTATGTTTGGTTTCAACAATCTTTGTATGAGTTAATCTCTAGTATAAGCACATCCAATACCTAATAGTGGTATTAGAGCAAGGGATTTCTTAACAAAATGGTCTTTTGATTGGTAGAAGGGAAGTCCTATTGTTTACTTTCCAATATGAGAGTTTAGATTAGTTTTATGATCTGTTTGTAAGAATAGATTATAGTTTTAGCATAGCTTTAGTATTTGGGTCGTACATCTCTCTTAGATCTAGATGAACTATTTGAAGTTTTCAAGAGTTTGGAAACATTGTTTGCATTGGAGGGAACACAAAGTTTTGCACAAATATCTTTGCATCAATTGGTCTATCCAACTCAACTTTATTGTAACGAATCATGCTATCATCTACATTGAAAAATATTTTTTTGAGAAACTTGTTTATAAAGAGATTGTGAGAGACAAATTCTAAAGCTAAATATCTAAGAACTGTTATTTGACAATCTAAAGATTAATGTCAATGGGGAGTCCTTTCAATATATGCCAATTTGTAGTGAAATTCATATTCAACGTTAACTACATGTATTTGGTATTATATGTAATGCTGACCATTGTCTAATTTTTTACAAGTCTACACCTACATCATCTATCTGATCTATGTTCTTCTGCCAAAGCCAATGTGCATCATGAAGATTGCTTGACATTCTCAAAACCTTCTGTAACCACACCTATAGATATAAATATGTCCAATAATTATCTTTACCTGCATCAAAATATGCATTCTACATCAAATTTTATTGATGCAACACCAGTTCATATGTGGACCACATGCCTTCAATTATAGCATCAAATCTTACCAACCGTGCATTGAACTCAACAAAGGTGTAATTTGTTATGTTGCCCATGCATATAAAGGTTACATTAAATAATATTTTTGAGAAATTTAGTTATAGGATTTTGATATTTTATGATTTGTTTCTTAGAATTGTGAGTCAAGTTCTATTTAGAATAACATTGGAAATTTTTTAAAAGTCTCTAGTTTTTTTTTAGCTTAAAGAGTATTTTAGTTTTTCTCAGGTATTTCCCACTTTATTATTAAATATAGTTAGTAGTCTAGTTATCAAAAAATATATAGACATAGTTTTTTATGTTATTTTTAAAAATCTAGTCGAAGTAATTATGTCTATAATATTATGTTGTAATGTATGTCAAAAGAGTCAAAGTCAAAATACCCTTCATTATAATGGACGTAATATCAGGCAACCCCAACATCCAATTTATAAGTCATATGTTCAAATTAATGGGGGGGAGTATTTTCATAAAAAATGACATGCATATGAGCTTCAAATCTCTATTGGCTAAGTAAGTAACAATATGAAGGAGGTTAGAGGCAATAGAGGAAGGAGGTTTTCAAAGCCTCTCGTTAGTCACCAAGGATGGGGCCCATGTGATGTGGTGATGTCTTTTTCAGTTGTGTGGTGTGATGGATTTATTTTTGAGTGGTGTATTTTGTATCAAATTGGCTTAAGCCAAAGACATTTTTTAGTGGTGGTGAATATTATCTATGTTGTTTTTGTTTGAGTGGAAACAAACATGGACAAAAACTACAAAACAAGACAATGAGGATTTGGTCCTCATACTATTTTCTAGTATTATGTAGTGTGAAAAATAAAGATATATGTAGTAAATTCCTATTCACTAGTGAGTATTCCTTGTGTATCCCCTATTGTGGAAGAATTAAAAAATGTTACTATAAATATATTGTAACACTCATGGATTTTGTACAAGTCCATGCAACATGATTGTATGCATAAACTTGTGCAACACACCATAGTTGAGGTCAGCTCCATTGGCAACATGTTGTAGTGTAAAAATGATATATGCTTTACCATGTAAAAACTAAGGGTGGGAATGTTGGGGATTAGTATTTACATTGGGTAAATTATTGTTTACCATTTACCATTTGCCATATGGTCAATACATTTATTATTGGTTAGTGAGTTGATCATATATATTGTTAATAACAAATGATATATTATGGTTAGTTTATAGTTAGGTGGTGAGATATTCAAGAGATATGAGAATCTCCCTATCTATAAGAAATACATACATACATACATACATAGATACATACATACATACATACATACATACATACATACATACATTCATACATACATACATATATATATATATATATATATATATATATATATATATATATATATATATATGTATGTATGTATGTATGTATGTATGTATTTATGTATGTATTATATCATATGAATTTAATATACTATGTAATTGAGAATATATTGTGTGATTAAATATATCTCTATCTATGTTTGGTTTCAATAATCTTTTCATGAGTTAATCTATGGTTTGAGCACACCCAATACGTAACAAACATAAAGGTGAAAAAAAACCCAAATAGGTCCATGCAATCACTTCTCAATATACCAATTATTTTATAGATGATAGAATCATTAGCCATGGATAAAATCATCTGTGCCAGTGTCTACAGGTCGACAAAAGTGTCCAAAATTTGATGATGGGATCTTACATATCAGTTTATCTATTTCCATAATCATTGAATTAGTTTCTAAAATATTAAATAATATTTATAGAATCTGACAATGGGATCCTAAGTATCAGTTTTTCTATTTCCATACATGCTCATCTCAGATCTACCTATACATCTAAAAACTAAGTACTATCTCTTATTTATGTTTCAATGACATTGTACTTTCCATATTTGGTAATTTTATAGATTCATTAAATTATGTTATCTGAATTAATTTAATTGGATTGATTTAACATAGTTTTATTCATCCATTTGATTAAGTTATTCTGCCCCTTTTACCCACACACATCTTAAAATGGGTCAAATAAAGAAGATGAGTATTGTAATCGAGATAATGGCCTTAGCATTGGCAATTTATGGATACTAATCTTGAACCATATTGGTATGCAATAAGAAACACACTTGAATAATGGTGAATAATCCTTTAGTTTTCTATTTGTATTGACTAAAGATAGTTAAATAATACTTAGTTATTTTTTTTACTTTTAAGAGATGGACCACTTTTATATATTATTCATAATTAACTAATATTTAGTTAATTAATTAATTATTTTTTTCTTAGTTGTTCCCTTTTAGTAGTGAGGTATGTCAACCACTTATTATTTTACCATTGTGTCTATTTAGATTATTATTAATGGTATTTTTTTTATTATGATTTTTCCACAAAATAATATTCATTTCCATTCTCTATGAATATGAGTACACATAAGGTATTCGAAACATCGGATATTGTTAATATTAACATGATGAATCCAAAGAGCTCTTTCAAAAACAATATCAAATTCTTCATTTCACAAATGGAAAACAAAATTAAATAAGTTGTCACTAATAATCTCCATTGTTACGTGTAACTCTAAATAGGCCTATGCTTTGGAGATTTTAAAAATGAGGCCTAACTAAGATTCAAGGGTCATGAAAGTGTGCAATAGTTGAACATGTATAATCATAGTATTTTAAACATTATTTTATTCTAATGCAATGGTTTATAATGACTTTAAAGAGGATTCATATCATGAAACGAGACATAATATTGAAGTGTATCATATTCAATATTGTATTGAATCTAGTTACTCACCCTTGTCACCCACCATATCTGTATTGATATGGTCAACCAATTAGATAAAAACTATATACAAAAAATATCACCTTAAAAACCCAACTTCATTTTCATTTGATACAAGATCTGAAAAAATTCTCATATGTTGAAAATATGTTTCAGTGTCATGAATGTTATGCAAAGTGTATAACATGTGAGGATCCAATTATAATTTCAAAGAATTAAATGCATCAAGATACCCTTTATGCAATAAATTTAGAAAATTTTATATTATGACATTTAAAATTTCAATAGAAGTGTATTGAAAATGCAACAAAACAACAAAGGTATCAAATAAATAATCACTGAAAATGTACTTGAACATAGGCTCTTTGTAAAGATGATGTTGAACCATCACATTAATTATCTACATCCATAGGGGTGCATGATTGCTTGGTTACTTTCTCTTTCACAATTATATTTTTAAATGACATTTTTTCTTAAATCCAAGGAAAATATGTAAAAGGAATTTGGAAAGCAATATAAAAATAGACACTTACAATGCACAATGTATTTATTAAGTGGATATGATTATTGAAACATAAACAAAAGAGAAAAATTAAATGGCTATGTTTTAAAAAAATAGCCAATGATGTAAGTAATTACAACATGTTTGAAACAAGAAACACCTAAAAACAACACATTAAGTATAGGTGAAAATCTAACCTCAAAATTAGAAAGTGACAAAATCATTAAACATATACCATCCATTTTTTTTTCGTATGTCTATTATATATAAAAGGAAAAAAATTTCAAATTAAACCTTTTAAAAAGGTGTTTTATTTCGATATTACATGAGATTTAACTATAGATAAAACATGGAGCCCTTAACACTATCAGCCTATGTGATTATTTCCATATGGTTTATTTAAAAATTACACATGATTTTACCATCTACCTACAATATAGTAAAACATAAAAAAAATAACCATGTCTACATAGAGGTAAAACTAGGTTTTTATGACCATGACTTCTCTAATATCAAGAGAAAAAAATTGTGACATATGTGTAGCCTAGAATGTTGATGGATTCATGGAGATCAATAGAATTATAAAAAAACAAAATTAGGGCACCTTATATTCATGACCCAGTGGCCCCCAAGATCATTACCATGTGTTTTCGTATGATATAACATGGGATCTCACCACCTAACCATGATATACATTCCCAAAAAACTTATGGAGTTGTTAAAGATATCTCAATCTAGAGATACATAAAACCATATTTTTACAATGCCATGACCTCTATGACATCAAGGGTAGTAGGTTGTGAAACATGCATGGAAAATATCCTTAGAAAATTCATGAAGTTAATTTAAAATTAGTTTAAGAACTATGCAAATAATATTTTCTTTTGATGTAACACAAGATTTTACTAGTTCATAGAAAGATAAAAAAATGTAATCAAGTACTTAGTTTAAGATATAGATAAAACTAGGATTTAACAATGCCATAACCTATATATCATCAAGAGTGGAAGGCCAATATTATCAACTAATTGACATAATTAACTGAAAACAACACAATAAAAAAAGGGAACCTTGACTATGTCATCCTGTGTCCATATGATTATTGGTAGGTATTTTGTCCTCCAATATTACATGAGATTTTTCCACCTACCCACATTATATAAAATTATAAAAATGAATCTAGGTTTACACAAAAGTAAGGCTAGGGTTTTTCAATTCCACAACCTCTCTTATATTAAGGGAGATAATATATGATACATGTACGACCAAAAATATCTATGGAATCATAGAGTTCATTAAAATCATCATAAGAACAAAACATAAAGTCTATGTCTCTATCACCCCATGTCCACAAGATCATTGCAACTTTTTTTCCTATGAATTCACATGGGAGTTTACCACTTTATTGTAATATTAAAAACATGAAAAATTATCCAAGCCTAGACAAAGATAAAATAAGAGTTTTGATACATTATGACTTATTGTGACACAAAAGGCAACAAATCCTAACAGATATGTTGCTAAGATTGTCAAAAATTCCATGAACATCACTAAAGGTATCCTAAGAGCATATTTTCATGAGCTTCTCATGATACTAAAAAAATTAAAATTTATTCATCTCTAGTTATAAATAAAACCACAATTTTTGCAATGCCACAGAGTTTGTGATCTCAAGACCAACAAACACTATCACACATATGTGATCAAACATTCACAAAAGATTCACAAAGTTCACTAAAAACAAAAAAATAACAAATGAGAAACCCCATAAATCTATCACTCTTTTTCCCTATGATTATTTTCACCTTCATATGAGCAAAGATAAACCACCAAATAAAATGAAAAGTTCATTTCACATAACATATAGGACTATTATCACAAACATTGAAAAAATGCAAGAGGTATATTTTAAAAAAAAAAAACATGTGTAGAATTATCATTTATAGGGGAATACCACTTAATCCTTTAAAATATATGCAATCTTAAATCTAATTATAGTAGGGGTATTGTTTACTAAAAAATAAAAATCATCATTTAACATTATCCACTATAAAAATAAACCCAACTATCTTCACCTTTGAAAAATTATAGATTATTCCAAAAAGGTTAAGGTTATTCTTAACTCTTAGACAACTCTATTAGATCAACTTAATACAAGCAACATCTAAGACAATGTTTTAGTGAACAAGATACAATAAAACCTAACCACTAGGATACATTCAATATGCTAGAAACATTAATCATAAGAATCCACATGAATGTACCTAAAAATAAGTCTTCACTACAGCCAAGGACAAAAAATACCATTAATATTGAAAATGATGACACAATATTTTCCCAAAAAACTATAATCTAAAGGAATGTGTTTCCACATGGCAGCTCTTCACTAGAGAAAGGGGAAAAAAACTAATTTTAACTAATTGAAAATAAGCCTACATGGTTAGGAAATTAAAAATTTAACCCATAAAATGTAAGATAAATAAACAATTTAGAAAAAAATATTTATTTTCCCACCATAATATATCCCAAACATTACATTTGACAGCTGCCACATCATGATTGTGTAGGAAAAACCCACTAATAGAAAAATTGAAATCTAAATAGTCTATGTTTGATAGGATAATAAAATAATAAATGAGAGCTAATTTATAATAAATAATATTTTAAAAACTATAATAAAATAAAAAAATATTTATAAAAATATCTTATTTGTCACAATTTTTGAGATAGTCGTTAAAAATAGATAACAAATAATTTTCTTTCTAGATGACATGGCAAACAAAACCCAAAAAAATCTAGATGAACAAAGACAATTATTTTCAATTCACTCTTTTGGAAGAGTGAAGATATTTAAAAAAAATGCAAATATGTAAATTCTAATTTGATGATGATGTTCATTTGTTAAAAATCTTTGAAAACCTCGCCCACTTTTCCAAAAGCATGCATAGATCTATGGGGAATTGGTCTCCTTGTCCACAACCCTAATAATTATTCACCAACAAAGAAAAATGGGGGATTGATTGGGGAGCCTATGTTATCTTTCTGTTATTAGTAGGCCTCTAATCCATTTTTTTTTTGGAAAAAAAACACACAATACAAGTAAAAATATAATCGATGAATGCATTTTGTAGTCCTATAAGACTTTTTTTTTGCAAGAATGAATATGTCACAAAAGAAATAAATGATTTAGATTTTACTTAAAATTCAGCTCTAAATTATTAAATTAATTATTATTTAAATTTTGAAGTAGATTTTAGAGAATATAATTTGTGTCTTGTTCAAAAAAGCATTGCCTTACATAAACAAATGCACCTATGTATTTATAGAATTATCAAATTTAAAGTCAGAGCTTATTGGAAATAAAGCTAATGTGCAATGGGTGAGAAAGGCCAAAATATTAGGAACACAAGGCATAAAAGACCCAAATAATTGTCACAATGGCCCACCCTAGAATCATATACTGTATGATCTAGGTGCCCAAGAATCTTACATTATATGATTTTGGGTAAAGGGCCCACAACCCAATAAAATAAAGAAGGGAGAAGAGAGAAAGGAAAAAAATGAAAAAGGGACATGGGACAACTAGAAATATGGGTAAAAAGTGATAATAAGAGCTTAACATGAACCAATAATCCATAAACACAAAAATACTCTAAAATAATTTAATTATCCATATAATTACTACTCCCAGACCAAAATTATGTGTCTACATAATGCCACACCTTGATGTGTGTGTGCATACATATCAATGTAAATTTAACTTGTAGGCTCAGAGAAGCCACCTTAATTTCTTCAAAATTTGTAAGAGTCCTCAAATTCAATATCAAAATAATAGTGCATTGCAAGTCAAAGGGAGAGAGATCACCTGATTTCCATTGTAGAGGGTCCTAAAGATCTTAGAGCTGACAACCATGCTCCCATATCATAGGATATGGAAATGCATTCCCCTATAGACATGTCAAGAACATGTACATTTGGATAAGTTTATAATAATCAATAAACTATTGAAATCAATAAAAAGACAATTTAAACTATTAAACCTAGTCTTGGTTGGTGGTTTGGTATCAATCCCAATGTGAGTCTTTAGCATTTTGGAATCTAGGTGAGTGTAATGTGATTCATATATGAATAAAATTTTCATGAATGTGTGTTTGAAAATATAACCTACTAAAATAAAAAAATTATAAATTATAAATTATGTAATTTGTGTGGTTGGAAAATATGAAAGTTCTTTTTGTCAATCAGGAGTGTAACCCTTGTGAGAAGGTGTGCCTCTTCCCACTCCTATTAAAACAATGGAATCTATCCCAAGTTTGGGTGAATTTGAGTTATAGATATTCTCTAGATAGAGGGCTAGTTACCTTGATGCATTTACTTAATTTGATACTAATCCTACTAACTACTAATTTTTTGACTAAGGGAAAGGGTGAAGGGATAATTATTACACTGGAATTGACATGAAAAATTAAAAGAAAGGCAATGCACCAATGTTTGTGACCACTTTTGCTTGCAATTTACACTCTTAGAAAGTAAAGAAACCTATACACATTCTCTTCACTTCAGGTATATGGCTTCTACAATAATGTTTCACATAAAGTTACTAACAACACTCACTCTTTGTATGGAAGGAATGAAAGTTTGTTGAATTCACTTCCAAGTTTGGACTAAGATTGAACCTAGACACTTAGTATGACATGTATAAACTCACATATGTTGTATAAAGGTACAAAAACAATACATTAAAATAGGAAACATACTGATTCATTATGTTATATCAATTGAAATCACACATACATTTCACACAGTAACCTGAAAATAGAGGAAACTAGCTTCTTATTTCTTCAAAAGGTATATTATAAAATTGTGATAGCCTTTAAGCATAGACAAAACAAAACGTGATGTATCTATTCTATAAAAAAGATACAAATATTAAAAGAGTAGGAGAGGGGAGATAAAGCAACCCCAAAATAGGGGTGACTCACTTGTCCTCACACCCTTCAAATCCTACGTATTAGTTCCTAGATTTTATCTCTCTTCCCTTGATAAAAGTGGTGTAGGAGCTAGAGCTATCCTTTTTTGGAAGGATTTAATATTCCTTGGGTATTTATTAGTGAATTTTGACATATTGGAGTACCTATATCCTTGCTTGTATACCATATATACTAGCTTGTATGACTTCCTTTATAAATAAGTCTTCTTCCATAAAAGTAGATCTTCAAGTCCTCATAAATTATTCAATTTAATACTTATTATAATCCATTTATGAGATATATCCACCTTTTTTGGGTTGTTAGAAGGCTCTTGAAGCCTCTTTGACCTTTTCAACTTAACTTGGCATAGGAGAGAGGAAAGGTCTCTTGAGATTGTTGGAGACTCCTTCAAGAGATTGAATATTTATTGAAAATAATTCTTGACTTGTTATTACTCTCCAAGCTGTGTATAAGGTAAGAGTCACCTTGAAAATCATGTTGAATAGCTTCTATGTATTGACTTAGTTATTTGATCACTTGAACTCCTCCTTTTGTAACATGGCATATAAAGCTGAAAACTTGGTTTTGTTTCCAAGAAAGCAATTTTAATACATGGATGGCCTTTAAAAATCATATCAGACCTGAAAAAAGTCACTTGAAGCCATCGAATAGTTCAAAAGATTTGATTTTGCACCTTTAGCTTGTTTTTCACCTGATTCCTTATAACCTTTAAAATAGGTAAACATCCTTGTGTGGAAGACTGTAAAGATGGTAATGGATAAATAATGTCTTTTATGAGGATTTAGTAATAAATATCCATTCCAAGTTTTAAGACCTAAATTTGAGTGGAAGTGTCCTTTTTCTACTATTCTCTCTCCTTAAATAGGCCTTAATTAGGCCTCCTTGCCTAAAAACTGAGTTTTGGACCAAAATCACTCCCACACATTTGAAAAATACAAGAATAATTTGATTCAATTTACCCATGCTAATACCATGCTCCATATCAATTTTTAGATCCTAAGACCCTGTACATATATGTGAGTCATGAAATGGTCAAAAACCCTAGTCTAGGTGCTTATATAGGCATGAGAAATAGTTTGAGTGTTTTTCCAAGAAATTTATAGGTTTTGATGCTTTAAATAGGTTAATTTAGGTATAAAACACCATATTAAAATTAAATATCCTAAGGATAATCCTTTTAAATAACTTTATAGGCTTGTGTATAGGTCTTTTAACTTACAAAACTGAGTTTTCTTCACATTTTGACCAGGTTGTCAACTTGTAGAGCTAAAAAACCCCTTAATAGGACTAAAGAGGTATTGTAAAGGTTTATTAACCATTATTAAGTATCAATGGACCTATTTAACTTATTTATAGATGAATGCATATCTTTTTTCTTTCCATAGACACCTACAACCATGCTTTTAAGCCTATTTCATACACATGTACCATCAAATGTACCATCAAGTACCATAATCAGATGATAATAATAATTTTATAGGTGATAAAATTAATTTTTAAGCTTAATTATTCCATTTGAGTGAATTATAAACACCTATTCTCTTGTTGGGTCATTTAGGAGGGTTTAGCAAGGGTTTATGGGGCCTACCATCTTAATGATGGTTCATAAAGCACATGGGACTAAATCAAGAAATACTACTAGAAATTTGGATTAGGGGGAAAAATAAAAAAATCCCATATGGTCCTAAATTCCCATGCAACATGTCATGAAATATTTGAGCACAAGAACATGAATTTTGATTGGTTGTCTATGCATTATATGAGGTTGAGAGAGAAACATGCTTGAAAGTGTAATTTTTGAGTTTTATTATGAGTGATAATGCCTCAATAAGGTATAAAAAATTCATCATGACCAAATATAATGATAATTTTCATCATGTCTACCCTTATTATCCTTTGTAACATCATTGACTCATGCCAGGGTTCTTAGGTAAATCAATGTTAGTGACCCTAACTGTCTAAATTTGAGATATTATCATTATTAGAGGAGTTGTAAACTTTATAAAACATCATATTTAATTTATCAACACCTTATTATGTCCTTATTGGTTCCATATTACATGCCGCAAACACACTTTCATCACAAATTCATATGTATGCCTATGTGTGTAAATCTAGAACTATTTGGTGTAATCAAACCTTTTGAGCCAATGATGACATGATCTCTTAGTCTATAAAACCTATTTTATGATATTTATGAACCTTTAGATTAATTTTTGAGTTAAATACATCTTAAAACATCCTAAATTTCCTTCAAATTTCAATATTTGCTTTTAAAGTGCTATTCCAATGTACTTTTAGCTTTATGACCTGTTAGTACATCCTCAAGGTGATTTTGAGAAAATAGTCTCTAATAAATGTATTTTAAAATGTAATATAATTATATAAAATGCATATAGGCCTATCCCACATTATTTTCCATTTAAGACACATGACACTATTCATAGGATTAGTTTCTTAGCTTGAATGACTGTAGACTTTCACTAGGTGTCAAGACTATGTTTTGGAGTTTAAGGAAATATTCAACAAGTCATTAAATACTTCAAGGGTCCTTGTAATATTATTTAGATCTCATAAACTTATTTTTAACCTTTAAAATATTGATAATATTTTATATCATCTCTTGAATTCTTCTTTCTCTTAAATTATACCTGTAGGTCTTCCTTAGTTGTAGGCATCCAAAAATGGTTTGTTGGATTAAGGAAACAAGTCAAAACATTTCTCTCCTTGTACACATTTAAGATACTCCAAATTTTATGCCTATGGCCTCACTTGGTCTTCTAATAATCATTCATATTTCTCATCTCCAACCTCTTAGAAATAGGCTTGATTGTGTAGTTATAGGCTGAGTGAATGTAAGTGCTTAAGACGAGTATGATTTTCCCATTCACTTGGATATTATTTAGGTATTATAGACCTTTTAATGAATTCATACACTCATTTACCAACCTAATCTCTCACCTTAATACACACATTCACTCCCATGCTTGTATGTCATTATGGTTCATAGTATGAATGTAGATGATCATTTAGTCCTTTTTGCCTCTATACATATAGAGGAAGGTATGATAAGGTTGATCAAATGATAAATGTATATTAATACTCTCATTAAATCTCCATTAACTTGAATTAAATTTTAAAAACATCAAATTAGTATGAAACATCTTGATTATTATGAAAAATCTTGATTAGAATGAAACCAAAACATGATTTTTACCTTAAACACTGCTAAACAACCTTAAACAATGTTAAGGTGTGCTTCAAAGATCTCATTTATGATCCTAATTAATATAGTGTTGGCATATTAGACCATTATTTCAAGTGTTTTTTTGAAATAATCTCATATTATCATCACTCCATTGATCTTATATCACCTTGAATATCCATTTGACACCTTCATAGTTCCTTCTTAGGTGCACATAGTTCATATGAATTTACACAATCTATTTGAAGGCAAAATGAATTGAGGTGTGTGCCCTCTTAGGTATTTAGATTTTTTGTAGAACCTTGGTAATAGGATATAGGACACAATATATTGATTCAAATCAAACATATACATTCTCAATGTTTGAAAAGCCTGTATCCATGACTTGCCTCATAATGACCTCAAAATAGGTTATGTCACTATTACAACCTTGCTATAATCTGCACTCTTGTCCCAAATCTAGTATCTCTTCACTTTATTGGATTATTTGGTGATCATATTTATCAATTATAATTATTATGATTAATATATTAGTTTCTAAACATCCCAATATACATCATAAAACATTTCCCTTTCTCATCTCTGTATGTAATAGGCCTGAGTTATGGCACTTAGGCATAAAAGGCCCGATTTGGTCTTTTATTCTCATAATTACCATTAGTCATATTAAATATTATTAAATAGTGATATGAAACTACCTGACTATCTTTCATAAACCATTCATTATATTCATGACCTCTTTGATCATCCTTCATTTTCCATGTTGTTCTTTACCTTATTCAATCAAGTCTATGGGGAAAAGTTTATGCTGTCAAATATGGAGTTAAACCTATGAGTGATTTATTGAGTCTAAAGAAAGAATAATATATTAAATTTAATGTGAATTTATTTATTAATATGGATCAATTTTTTCTCTCCATTTTTATACCTATGAAGATCTTATGCTGACCCGAATAAGATCTTTTTACATTAGGAAATCATGTTTTTATGACTATACCTAGCCAAAATAACATTATACTATAGGCTATATCAATTAATTAATATTTAAAAATGGAGGGATATGATTTTTTTAAATCAATAGGTGTATCATTATTGAAATATAAATTTAATAACCCTTGAATATGAAGACACTCAGTTACCAGACAAAATGTGTTTCCTAGTTGCTGGATTTGATAATCAACATAGGCAACCAGTTTTATACCAAAAGACCATTATCAAAACAAGGTAATTGATGATTAAAATATGTAAGAGGTCCTATTTTACCCTAAAATCACCCCACCATAACCATTTTCCTCTATCAAGTTATGAAGTGGAGAAATAGAGGCAACCCTAGACCATGTCTGGACAAATATGACATAATGACCCCCTTACATTCTTAATGATTGTTCATAAATATGGGGGATGAATTTGAAAAAAAAATTCCAAAAAATTTAATTAAATTATGTTCCTTATCATTTCCCAAGATATTATGACCTGAACTTCTTTCTCTTGGCCATACTAAGCAAAAATTGTTGACCTTCCTTGAGCTACCAAAGAAGCTGATATGAGAGATGAATGGGTTTTATTGATTTAAACACCTAAAAATAATTCAAAACCATGGATTTTACCTTTAAGAGTATAAATTAAGTCTTTAATATTATTAAAATTCAAATTTACCTTGAAAAATTATACTAATAGCCTCAAAAGGGCCCTATTTAGCACTAAAACTACCATAACCACTTAATAAACGTGATGAAACTATTGTAAAAGGTGTTAATAATACCTTTAAATGTTTTAATAGATTTATCATGATGTTTTTAAACCTTATTATGATTATTTAATACCATTACCTTGAAAAAGCTTCTATAGAAGCCATGAAATGATCCAAAAGACAACCAACTGGGTGATGATATTAGTTAATAATATCAGCAACCTATTTGATCACTTGTATAGCATGACATGACCTTGAAACATGCTAAGAGACCTATCAAGACACCCTAGATTTCTTCCATAGGTTGAAACTCACTGAAATAGGTCATGGAGTTTTAAGACATACACATAGCTATGATGAATAAAACCTTAAACTTATCAAATTTACCTTAAACTCTGCTAACCAAGGTTTCAAGTGACCATTTCAAGGAAATAAAAAGACCAAAATAATGATCAATAGGATAAACAAGCATGAAAATAAAATTTTCAAATTATAAGGGTGACACTTTGACCTAGGAGGTCAAACTTATCAACATTTTGGTGACTCAACTAGGAAACATGCCTACTAAGCTTATGAACCAATAAATTTGGACTCATGAAGTCTCTCTCACACTCTAAAATCAACATGATTATAACTATAAATGAATAAAATTCTTGATTCGAGAAAAGATAATTGTTTTCTTCCCAAAAACAAGAAAAAGAAGACACACATAACAAGGGGAACTAACTAACAAGACACATGTGCTAGCTAAGCACTTATTGGAAATAAAATATAAACAACCTAATGTGTTGAACATAACTTAGAGGGAAAAAAAAAAATCTAACTATGTACAAAAGAACTTATCTCTTAGTAGCAATGTTTCAGATGTATCTCATTAACTGGGATTGGGAGATATTCACCATCCATCTTGGTAAGTTGTAAGGCATTATGGGATTTGTAGCTTTAAATTGTATAAAGGACACTACAAATTGAGTCAAAATTGGTGTGCCTTCTTGGTTTATATCTATCCTCATCCCACTTGAGCACCGAATCACCTTCCTTGAAACTCTTTGAAGATGCTCCTCTATCAAAGGTTTTCTTCACCCATGCTTGATGCATCATCCATAGCCAACATGGACTAATTTATATTTTTTTATAGATCCATAATCTCTACACACCTCACCTCCATAGGTTCATTCTCCAACAACTCTAGTTGATGCATTCGTTCCAAAGTAGGGAGGTCAAGTGAAATTGGTAACCTTGTTTCTCTTCCATAGACAAGCTTGTATGGTGAATTAGCTATAGACATTTTGAAGGTGATTCTATCAGCCCATAAATATGAATTGAGCTTCAAATGCCATGTCATTTGATTATCTTGAATGGTTCTCCTTATGATAGTTAATAGGTTCTTATTAGTGGACTTAGTAAATCCATTGCCTTGTGGGTAATAATTTGATGAAGTACTAAGGTATACACCATGTTGGATAGCCCATTGAATGATCTTATCTCCCAAAAATTCCATGGAATTGTTTGAAATGATATTGGAAGGAATGCCAAACCTTGTAAGCAAACCTCCATAGAAATCTAACACACTAGATTCATTTTCTTCATTTAAAGCCACCCCCTCCTTCCATGTGGTGAAGTAATCTATCGTAATAAGGATCTACTTATGTTTCAATATTGAAAGTGGATTGATGAGGCCAATGAATTCCATACCCCATTGGAAAAATGGATGATCCACTAAAATAGGTTAAAGATGTAATGTATCAAGTTTTTCTTTTCCTATAAATATTGCACATTTCTTGTAGTTTCTTACCCAAGCATGGCAATCTTTGAAAATGTTTGACCAGTAATACCCACCCTTCATGATATTAAGGGATGTTTTACTTACTAAGAAGTGTCCTACACCTTGTCCATCATGAAATTCCTCAATAAATATTTCAACTTGGCTTGGATCTACACACCTCAACAACATGCCATTGATATATTTCTTGAAAAAAACTCCATCAATAAGGAGGAAAGGAATAGAATGCAATATAAAATGCCTTCTCCTTGATGCACTTAAATTGGGAGGATAAATAAAATCTTGGAGGTACCTTACCATGTATTAAAATAAACTTGATGATAATGTATGATGAGATGTAATTTATTCATCATTCAGGACTAGAACTGTCTCTTTGTTCTCTTGCAATTCTTGGGTTAGGTATTCACACAATCTTTTGCCTCTAGTCAACTTATTCACTTTTATCTCAACATCATACTCCATCACTCTTGTTATCAAACCTACACTCTTCTAACCTATGTATTTGTTCAACAATAACTCCTTGATGCTAAGATGAGTAACCATTAGATAGATTCCATTGGTAGATAACAAGTGTCTAAATTTATTGAGACATCTAATTATTGAAAGTACATGTTTCTCTACATAGGTGTACCTTATCTCATATTATTTCAAGCATTGAATGAATAATGCTATGGGTTATTCTAAGGATTTTTGATTCTATTGCATTAGTATACTTGAAATTATGTCCACATTATCATATGCATACAAGATAAAATACCTTGAAAATTTTGGATTAATGAGAGTAGGAACACTAGCTATTGCTTGTTTGATCTCTTCAAAAATCCTCATGCTATCCTTGGTCCAAGTCAAAATCTAATTTTTATTAAAAATGGCTATAAGTGGATTTGACAAAGTTGTAAAATCAGATATGTATCTTCTTATAAAATCTATTTTGCCAAGAAAACTTTGTAATGCCTTCTTATGTTTAGGCAAGGATAATGTAAGAATGGAATCAATCCTTTTAGGATCAATGCTCAAACCATGTTTATAAACAACATGTCCAAGTAACTTACCTTAATGGAATGAAAACACACATTTATTGGGGTTAAGTGACACCTCATATTTTCTACATATCTCAAACACCTCCTTGAGATGAAGCATGTGCTCACTTGCATTCTTTGAAAATATAGTTACATCATCTAGATATACAAGGATAAACCTATTAATTAGACCTTGGAATGACATATCCATGGCTCTTTGGAATGTTTATCCAACATTAGACAATCCAAATGACATTTTATTGTAGGTAAAAATGCCCCACTTGGAAGTGAAATTTGTCTTAAATTGATCTTCCTCCTTCACAAGTAACTAGTTATATCTACTATAACCATCCAACAATGAAAATCTTTCCAAACTATCTACTAGTTGAAATATTTGCTCCATTGATGGTAATGGATTATGTTCTTTGAGTGAAGCCTTATTCAAATAAAAATAAATAAACACAAAGTCTGATTTCTCCATTTTATTTCTCATGGGAACAAGGTTTTCCACCCAATTAAAATGTTTGATGGGGAAGATAATCACTTATTCAATCAGCTTATGAAATTCAGTTCTCATCAAAGGCTCAAGCTTATGATTGATTGGTATTTGCCTTTGTCTTTTTGATTTTTTTAGAAACATATAGCTTAATGGTATGTTGAGCTATTCCAGGATCAAACCCATTAAAATCACTATACTTCCATGCAAATACATCAACAAACTCTCTACATAAATAAACAAATGACTCTTTTTGATATGGAGAACATACTTTACCGAGTTTGAGAGTTTTTTATTTTGCTATCTCAATATTAGATAGTGTTCTTTGTTAGATAATGAATATTTCCTTTTCCTCACCTCATCATATCTACTTAATATGTTCTCAAATATAACAAGACCTTTGGGAAACTTGTTGGACTTGAGTTGGAAAATTTGATCACCATACTATTGTAAGAGCTTTTATTGATTTTTAGAAGAGAATTCAACCTCCTCTTGAAATAAGTGACTAATATGGTTATCATCTTCAAAAACTTACCAATGCTCATGATTTTTAGGAATAGAATGCTTCACCACAATCTTGATATGTGACTACTTTTTTTCATTCCTTACATCAACTAGAATGTTGAATTGAGCTCCTATGGCAGCCAATCTATCTTCATGTTTGTTGTTCTCTCTAGGCATTGATCAGATATCAAAGGCATCAAAGTCCTAAAGGAGATCCCAAAATCTATGTTTTCAAGACCTTATCCAATAATTATACATACATTCAGCCTTCTCACTTGGTGAACCATGATTTGACTATCACCAAAAGCTTGTAAGAAGTTGATTCCCATATTCCTATCCCATTGCAAACCATGAAATACAAATTCATACTTTGATACATTATTATAAAAACAAATTGAAACTTAATAGAAGAATAATACCTTTTTTTAGTGGGTGATATGATCATAATTTCATCCCCATTACCATGCTTGTTCCTTGATCCATCAAAGTAGAGATGCCAAAGACCATCTTTCAATTCATTTTCCTTGATTATAGTTGGCATTTATGCATCATTATCATGTAGACAATAGACACCAAGTCATTATTTTATCATTTTTTAGGGATCATGTTCATGAAATTTATAGGCCCATTCATCAAGAAATAAATCAGGAACTCCTTCAAGGGGTGAGTTGGCTTTTACTACACTAGCTTGTTCTACCTCACCAGAGATGACATAGTTAGTATTCACAACACTTGGCATATATGGTTCCAAATGAAAATATATAATAGGTTCAAAGTGAATTTTGACCTTGGTTCCATAACTCATTTTAACATTAGATAATTCCAATTAGTCAAAAGTTGACCACTTATCTTTGATGTGAAATCTCGTGATAAATACATGGTAAAATATGGAGGTAGGTCCACCACCACTACATCCTACTGAATGGCTACATTTGGGAAAGTATGTAGAATTAATTTTAGGTTCATATTCATTCCTAAAATCTTGGTTGGGGATCTATCAAGATAAAAGATAGATTTAGTGTTTGGCTCATACACTAAACCCAATTTGTCTACAATTTACTTAGCCATCACTATACTACTAGTTCTACTATTAACCATACAATTGTGGACTAAGGTATTGACAAAAATTAAAGAGCGATAAAAGGGAGGTGTCTTATTTAGTTTTACCTCATATTTTTTCAATTTTACCTTCTTTTTTACGTATATACTTGTTTTATTTTCTGATCTAAATTGGCCAAAAACACACTCTCCTTCTTAGTTGGTTTTGTAAAAAAACTGAGGGCTAAAAGATCTTGAACGAGGATATCTTTTTGTCCTAAGATTTATAAAGAATCCCACTACTTATTTTGATATTTGCCTTTTTCATGTGGTCAAAAATATTAAAAGGAGATCTTTGGCTACACCTTTGGAGCAACTAGATGATCTTTCACTTGAGGTACTTGGTGAGTTTTAACAACCTACACATTCTAATTTTTTGAGGTGTTAATACAAAAAACTGATTATTATCACATTTAAGAACAATATAAGGAATGTTTGGAACATGATCTACCTCTTAATTCTCATCAATGGCCTTTTTCTTAGCTCTAGTCATTACTACAACTATATTGTTTGAGGTACTAGATTCACCAGCCTAATTTAAGGCCACATGATCATCAATTTGGAAGTTTACAAAGGTTGAATCACGTTTCCCTTGTCCATGATGAGCTATGCCTTATTGTGTAATATCATCACTATGTTTAATTTCTTGAAAAGAAGCTTCTTCTTGGGTCATTTGAGGAATCACCATAGATTGAGTTATCAATGCTTGATGCTGAATATCATTTGGATTAGATGGCTACCAACATGACTCTTGAATCAAGTTATTTTGTGTTGGTATATGTACAATATATTTATATGAAAAAAGAACATTTGGATCAACCGTAACATAAGATTTGGCTTGTGTGATAGCTCCTTTGAGCTTGATATAAAGGTCTTTACTCTCTGAAGCCTTGATACAGAGGTTTATTATCTATGAAAGGCTGATAGGTGGGCTGATTAGGTACTTGTTAAGGATTATTATCTTGGTACTATTGCATTTTTAACTAGACTATTTCATTTTCAAAGGATTGAAACATTCCCTTGAGTTCTCCAATCTCACTTGATTGACTAGGAGGGGCTATAATTTGAGCTTGAGGGGCTGGAGTTAGAGCCATTGAAGGATATTAAAGGGATGGAATTAGATGTGTTTATGGGAAAATAGGCATAGGAGGTGTAGGTGCCAACTTTATAGATTTAATCAAGCTATTTTATGTTCTAATATCCACTTCACATGCATATAGAAGTGTAATGTCACCCATAGACTGAATCATGATAGAGATATCAAAATCTAGAGCTCTTAAGAAATACAAGAAGGCATACTTAGGATATGACCTAATAATAAGAGTTATCTTAGTCCATTTATTCTAAAACCTAAGGTTAAAATCAATCATGAACTCATGGGGAACCCTCTTGATGGTTATGAGTTATTCAACCAGGGATGAGTGATCTGATTTATCCTCAAACTACCTATAAAAGGTTGCACCTAAGTTATCCTAGTAATCAATAGAATTAAAAGGAAGGTTTATATACCATTGCAATTCCTTTCCTTTGAAGGATGCAAAAAGTAGAGGGATAACAACGTTCTCTTGGACAACATTATGAATAAAACATAGGTTAGATACATATTTAATATGCTTAATAGGTGTGGTTTGGTCTTCTTAGAAGAAAAAAGGTATGCTTTTAAGAGTTGAATCTGGGATATCATCATACTAATCAAGATTTAGTGGTATTTCTCTATTAAAATAAATAAATACCCAATTCCTTTTGATATCCATTTGGATAGTGGGGATTGAATTGTCTTCCACAATGGGCTGATTTGGAGATTGAAACAATTTCCTAGGATAAGGATTTGTTCTTATGAATCTTTTTATTTCATAAGAATTGTAAGGCAACTCCATAAATTTAAAATTAATACATTTGCTTAAAGATATTTTGGTAACCTTTGGCATGAAACTTGTGTTGGTCTACTGTTAAGAATCTTGCAACTTCCAAGAATCTTATAGTTTAAGAATGTTGAATGTCCTCTACTGCTACAAATGTCTTTATCCAAATCCAAACTTTAGCTATGGAAAGGAATATAGGTCCCACTAGGTGTGCAAAAACTATTGTCAATTAGGAGTGCAACCCTTATAAGTTGTGCCTCTTCCCACTCCTATTGAAATAATAGAATCTCTCCCAAGTGTGGGTGACTTTGAGTTAGAGAGAATATCAAGATATCAAGTTGGTTGCCTTGATGCACTCACTTAATTTTATCCTAATCCTACTAACTACTAATTTTTTGACTAAGGGAAAGGGTGAAGGGATAATACTTACACTAGAATTGACATAAAAAATTGAAATAAAGGTGATGCACCAATGTTTGTGACCACTTTTTCTTGAAATTGAAACTCTTATAAAATAAAGGATCTTTCACACATTATCTTCACTTTAGGTATATGTCATATGCAACAGTATTTCACATAAAGGTACTAAAAACACTCACTCTTAGGAATGAAAGTTTGTTGAATTCACTTTCAGGTTTGGACTGAGATTGAACCTAGACACTTAGTCTGACCTATAAAAACTCACATATGCTGTATAAAGTATAAAAACTAAACATCAACATAGGAAATATATTAATTAACTAGGTTATATCAATGGAAATTACACATACACTTCACACAAAAACCTAAAAAATGAGGAAACTAGCTTCTTATTTCTTTAAAAGGTGTAGTACAAAATTTTAATATCCTTTCAGCATAGCCAAAGCAAAAAGTGATGTCTCTATTCAATAAAATAAGATAAAAATATAAAATGAGTAGGAGAGGGGAGACAAAGTATCTCAAAAATATGGGTGACTCACGTATCCTTATACCCTTCAAATCTTATGTAGTAGTTCCTAGATTTTCTCTCTCTTCCCTTGACAAAAATGGCATAGGAATTAGACTAGTCTTATTGAAAAGGACTAAATAAGTTTTAAGCATTTATTGGTGAATTTTGACCCATTAAAGTGCCTATATATTTGATTGCATACCCTATATATTAGCTTGCATGTCTTCTTTGATGAATAAGCCTTCTTCCATGAAAATAGGTCTTCAAGTCCTCATCAATCATTCAATTGAATAATTCTCATCATCCATTTATGAGGTATCTCCACATTGTTGGGGCTGTTAGAAGGATATTGAAGCCTCTTTGACCTTTTCAACTTGAATTGGTGTAGGAGAGAAGAAAGGTCTCTTAGGATTGTTGGAGACTCCTTTATGAGGTTGAATGTTTCTTAAAACTGACTCTTGACTTGTTCTTACTCTCCAAGTGGCATAGAAGGTAGGGGTCACCTTGAAAATAATGTTGAATAGATTCTATGTATTGAAGTAGTTGTTTGATCACTGAAACTTGTTGGGACCCTATTTTAACTAAGTATGGATCTGTGCTAATTCAACAAACACCTCAATGTGAGGTGATCATTTGAGATGATTGTTATTTTTGATATCTTTTATGCCAGTTAGAGTAATCAATGCACACCTTGCACTAGATGGAAGGAGTCTAACTAATTAAATGATTTCTTAGGCATCTTCAAGGAGTGGTAGTATGTGGTGATCATATCATGAAGGTCGTAAGTTATGGAGCTAGTGGAATGATTGTTAAAAGCTCCAACTCAAAAATTTGTGTGCGTAGCTCCACCATAGTAGAAGGTGTTCTTGTAGCCTATAAAATCAAGATCAAAATAGTGATCAAAGAGATGTGAATGAAATTAAATAAATATCTATATAAATTATTTCTAAATTTAATGGCCATTATTAATATTAAAACTAGTTCAGATGTCATGACGGCTCTGTTTATGTAAGCCCAAACTCGTATGTGAGCCCTTGGAAAATAATTGATTTAGCAAAGATTTTACTATATATTATATCCTCTATTTTACATAATATGAGCTATGATTTTTATTTGAAGCTTTAAGTATTAAAGAATAATGGTTACAATAATACATGGTACCCTTTGATTGAATGTCTTTCATGTCACTATTGAATTATGTAATGGATATAATAGTTAAAATGGTTTAATCTTAATATATGAATGTTAAGTTTAAGTAAGATTTTATTTTAAATAATTAATGGCATCCCTGTGTAAAATATGACATCATTATACTTTATAGAATGGCCTAAGTATAGATAAAAACCCATGCCCAGTGATGATATCCTTATATGAAGTGTGAGCCTAGTATAAAATTGATGTAAAGTAGCCCCTTGACCCTTTAAAAGAGATTGAATGACACTAATCTATGTGAATTAAAGGCTTATGCCCATGAGACTATAAGACCAAACCAATATGGGCTTGGACCCTTTTGACTAGAAGTAGTTCCCTAGATAGGATTTATGCCTATAGACCATCAGCCTAGCCTGCAAATTGCTTTCACCAATAAACCTACCAAAGCCTCTATTGAAATAACCAAGTCCTATAAGGAATGAGTTATGTCATGGCACAACTAACCCAACATGATCCCTAATTATTTCTTTGATACACTTTGGGTAAGCACATAGGGCTTGCACCTTATGTGAATTGATGCCAGCATAGTTGAGTGAAAAATGTTGAGCGTGTCAGGAACATACTATGTTTGCACCTAGTTGTAATGAGTTTAGAGATGATATAGACAAATAAATATATGCTTGACCCCATGAATAAATGAAGTGACCCCTTTTTATACAATATTTTGGTTCTATTATTAGGACCCATGTTGAATTTTATTATTATAATGGTGAGATAGAACAATGCTCTAACTCTCTCTCGAGAACATTAAGCACTGGTTGTAATAGGTAGAAGATAGATTTTCACTAAAACATCCATACTATAAAAGACAAAATCTATGGAAGTGGGTCTAGAATAACTTCTATGATGCTCTATATGAGGTCTTCTTTTATGAATAACCAGAGTATGTGTACTGATGTTTAGCTGCCTATGTGACCCATAGAAGATGAAGCTATGGGAAGCACCTTGAGTGGATAAAAGAGTACTTAAAGAAGTTTGAGAACATAGATGCCACTTGGACTAGAGATGTAGACAAATGGTGGCAAGGGTAATTGAATAGTTACATTCTTGAGTTCACAGTGTTGACATACTCCTACCCTAAGGAATAAAAGTATCAATTTACCTAGAGGCACATTTGTGAAAGAGTTAGGTACAAAGCTTAAGAAACTAATGGTGGATTATGGATTTGAAATCATGAGAATGGAAGGATAAAGTAATTTTGTGTATGATCAGTACAAAGGGGGAGAAGGGGATGTATAGGTGAAGCATAATGGAAGGGGATGAGTATATTGACATTTGAGAGCTCAGGTGATAGAATTATAATAAGAAAAGGCACAAGATGATAGAATATGTAGAACCTAGAAGTGTTGAGAGAACCCATAGTGAGCAGGAAGGGCATGGGGAAGGAAATTTTGAATTACAGTAGCACTAAGAGGGGATAAAAATTAAAGCCATAGATCGAGCTTAATAGTTGATAGGTTTATAATGCTCTAGGTTTCTATATAATTTGACCACTAAAGATGCACTAAATGCACTTACCCCCTTTGAACCTATGACACAAGATCATGTGATAGATCCCCAACAAGAAGAAATAAGAGTGATAACTAACCTTTTATCAATATTAACTTTGACCATTTTTTAGAATTGGAGTATAATTTTGATATTGAATGAATTATTCCTTACAAGGAATTGAGTGAGAATACCTCAAGACCTTTGGGTGCTAGCTCAATAATATAGAACATCAACACAAGCATTTTAGTTCAACTAATGTTAGTTACAAAGACTGGTAACAACCCATAGAAAGTGGCCTAGTGTCACAAGTAAGTAGTATTACACCTTTGACATCAATGGCACCAGTAGTAACATTGAGACAAATGCCTAACCCAATGGCTGGAGGCATTGGAGCCACTACCAAGATAAACACTAGGGGAAATCATGTTAGATGCTAACTACACCCCCATAATAAATTTACTATAAGATGGCCATGCACCTGTTAGAGTATTGTAGCATGGAAAAATTCATAGACCATGTGCTAAAATGTGGACTATAATGACATGATCAGGTTATCACCTAATTAGAGAAAAAAAAATATAGTTTGTGATAACTCTACTTAATCATGCTCATACTTGGTATAGGAAATTTGATCCTAACTAGGCTATGATTGACTTTGACACCTTAAAGGAAGTATTATTGAAGGAATTCAACATAACTGAGTTTGAATAATAGAGCATCACTATGCTCAAGGAGATTAAACAAGGGTTCTCATAAAGCATGTGTCTGTATGATGCTAGGTTCAAAATTCTTCTTTCCAAGTTTTATTATGACAGTCACCCTTCTCAGCATGCGTAATGGTTCATTGGAGGATTTATAATACCATTATAAAGAGCACTATACATGAAGACATTCAATAACCCTCATGAAGTGATTGAAGCCATGCTTAGATTTGAGGCAATTGGGAGTGCTAATATTGGAATTATCCCATTCATGGAGGCATAGATTGCATCTATGGCCAACTAACTCCAAAAGCTCATCACTATTTCGATATAAGATGCTCAAAATAGATTATAGTGCATCAACTATGAGATAGTAGGCCATAATAGGGATAACTTCCCTCAAAGGAATGTGTGCACATTGCTTCTAAACTATGAGATCTATCATGAGGTGCATGATGTTTTCAAATTCCCTTTGTTAAATCATGCCATTCAGGTTAACAAAACCATTTATTACTAGTTATGTGATGCATAGATTCATACTACAAATAACTATTGAGTGATCAATGAGATGCATGATAATATGGAGAGAGGTGCATGTCAATCAATTGTAGTAGTTAGAAGGAAAAATAACCAAGGAAATGAAGGCTATGGCCAATAGAATGTATGCTATGGGATGCAAAAAGGTAACAAAAGGTGAGGTGGAAGATGTAATGAAGATTCCCATTGTGTTCATGTGAAAAGTGTAGTTTGATAGATTATTATTAGCACAACTTCCCTACACATCCAACATGTGGGTATTATTGAGGAACACATAAGGTTAAGGAATTCCTTGACTTGTACAGGAAATTGACCCAAGGTAGGCTTGGCACAGATAAGGGCATAGGAATGATCAAGCATGAGTTAAAAGTGGAGAAGTAGGTTCTGAAGGTGTAACTAAACCACACAAATACTATCAAGGTGTGACTATTTGTATTGGATTTACCACTAAGCTACCAATTACACCAATGATTGAGTTGTACCTATAATATGGTGAATAAAGTTACACTAAGCACATCATGCAGGCTGAATGAACCCAAAGCTGCACCTTACCTTGACCTTACATGCCAGAAGGATATTTTGTAACAATCCATTAGCATCATTTAAATTTTTTAAGGAGAGATCCAATTGGTGTAAGACCTAGAAGTGTAGGCTTCTACCATTTGCAAAAATCAAGATAGCTAGGAGGTTAAGATACAAGAACTAATAGAGATATTATACCTCCTATAGATAGAAGGGATACTGCCCTTATTGAAGAGCTTTCTTTTAGATTATGTTGAGTAGAAGTCAATTGAGGTTACTGCACCATGCATAGAGAGGATGTGAGAAGTCAGACATACATAGAATGTGGAGTATGATCAAGAACTCCTGGTGAAATCCACCATTGATGGATGGTCTATATGCGATGTCCTCATGGACACATGCACCAAGGTCAATATCTTGATAAAGTATTCATGTGAGAAGATGGGTAGGCTAGCATTGAGGCCTTACCCTCATGTAATTTTCATGGCCTATATATCTAGGATGAAACCAATCATAATTATAAAAAGCACCATTATAGATATCATAAAACATCATTATAGATATCATGGGCATTGAGTTCCATGTTGACTTTCAAGTGATCGAGTTGGCTGAAAAAGATAATTATCCAATACTCTTGGGAAAGCCAGATTACTACATAAATGACACTAATATGGACTTTAAGAAGTGATATATGACCTTTGAAAATGGAAAGGAGAGGGTAGTGATCCCCCTCTCAAGTGACCAAGGACCCCCTTATGTTGAAAGTGTTAATTTTGAGGATGAGATCAACCATATCTACAATATGTTGAGACTCTCAACCCCAATGACCAAGGAGTGCTTTCTTGGGAAGATGGATAGTTAGCCTCGAACACCATTGACATTGCTTAGGACTGATGGTTTGAAGAAGCTTATGATATGACTGGTCAGAGATGTTGCTTAGTAAATATGAAGGTGCCAAAATATATGAGGATTGGGTGGGTCTAAATTGATTGCACATTGAAGAGATGGGTCCCTTATGATAGAAAGAAGGGAAAGAGAGAATTTTGATTGAGTAAAGGTAAATTTTTCATGCTACCAAGATATGAGGGGAGTAATCCTATGGAAGAATATGGCTACAACCTTGAGTCATAGATCCCAAAGGAGGTAGATAGGATGGACACACTAGTGTATACTTTGAGAAGCAATATCGCTCATTGGTGGGTAGTGTAAAGGCCTAGCTTACCAACTTGGCAAGATGTAAAAGCAACCATCTACATTAGATTTGGGGAAAGCAATGAGGACCTAGAAATTTCTACATACTCTAGCGATTCAAGCCTAATAGTGCACATGCACTTGTGCAAAGAAATATGGACCAAATTTAGTGAAAACACCCCAAGAACTTATGGGTACATGCCTTCTATAGAACCTTGAAGACATGGGCATGTACATGGTATGTTGTCAAGGAAATGCACCATGAAATAGCCAGTTGGGATGTCCTGAAGGAGAATTTTGTGCACACCTTCTCCTTTTCCTCACATAACCTAGAATTGATCAAGCCATTTCAATTAATTTGAAGGGTAGTGATTGAAGACACTACAATCCTAGAGGAACACATAAAATATATGTTCAAGGAGAAAGTATTTTGTGATATTGAATTTATTTAAGGAGAAAGTGCTCAACAGTGACTCTAGTGATGAAGACACTAATATCTAGAAGGCATACAACTGGACATCCTTGACATGAAAAAATAAGCTTGTGCACCAAGTGGAGGATAACACCCCTGATGAAGAAGACCTTACTCATCTTCACATAGAAAAAACTAACGTAAGTAGGCAAGTTAAGGAATCACATCAAGAGATAAATGATCCCTAACACATGCCACTAAAAACTGTCTAAATAGACTCAGAAGGGGAACCAAAGGTGTCTACTCTGGGTGCATATTGGTCTAACATAGAGTTGGCATGAATTGTGGACCTCCTGAAGGAGTTTTAAGACTTGTTACATCAAAATTATCAAGACATGATGGGCACACAACCATCCTTTGGGAAAATGAGTATAAATCTAGTAGATAGTGAAAGACCTATCAAGAAATTCTCTTACAAAATGAACCTCAATCTCTATGCCAAGGTTAAAACAAAGATTCATGGGATGTTGTCTATAGGTATCATCTACCTTATCTAAGAATTTGAATGGGTGAGCCCCATGGTTATTAGCATCAATAAGGATGGAATATTCATATTTACATTGATTATAGACTGTTGAATGCCACCTACATCACTGACCCCTTCTTGACTTCATTCAATGATGAAGTCTTGGGTGGCATTTGAGGCTATGAGATTTACACCTTCACTAATGGGTTCTCAAGATACCATCAAGTCAAAATTAAAGAGGAAAACAATCCCAAGACAACCTTTGTGATATAATGGGATTGTTTTGCATATAACATGATGCCCTTTGGACTTAAAAATGTGCCAAACATGTTTTCTTGAGTGGTGATTACCACATTTAAGGATTTCATTCACAATTTTCTTCAAGTGTATTTAGATGACTGGACTATGTATGGACTAGTGAAGAATCATTATGAAAACATGTGCCTCATGTTTGAAAGGTGTAGGAAATTACATATATCCTTGAATCTCAAGAAGTATGCCTTCATGACACCATTTTGCACCTTTCTCATGCACATCATATACAAACATGGTCTGCTCATCGATCTCATGAAGATTGAAATAATTCTATAGCTCTAGACCACTTCTACGTAGAAAGACATTCATGCCTTTCTTGGTCATTGGGACTACTATAGAAAGTTTATAAGGGGATATGAAAATATTATGGTGCTACTAGAGGATCTCTTGTGTAGGGATGGCCCATTCTATTAGGATGTAACAAAAGAGGATGCCTTTGAAAATCTGAATCTCAAGTTGGATAGCGTACCTATTTTACAATTTCTTGATTGGACAAATCCATTCTATGTCCATGTTAATGCATCTATATTGACCATTAGTGCCATACTGACACAACCCAATGAAGTTAAGGATGAATCATCCTATCTCCTTCATAAGTCAAAAATTAACCTAGGTAGAGTAGAATTATATGATAATTAAGTGCGAGGCACTAACCATGGTCTACACCCTATATAAATTTAGGAAATACTTGTTATAAACCCCATTCATATTTTTCATTTATCATGAGGTACTTAAGTACCTCATGAATAATCCCATTCTCCATGGGTGCATCTATAGATAGATAGTTCTATTTTAAGAATTCTAGTTTTCAATTGTAGTGAAGCCTGGAAAATAGAATTTAGATCCAGACCATTTGTCCTACATTAACTCTAGCAATACAATAATGCATATTAAGGATGGCATTCCAAATGTGTAGATCTATAGGGTCTAATGCATCCTTTAAAATATGGTGGAGATAAACACTTTTCTAACATCTAGGTCTGCACCCCAGACCATGATAACCAAAGAGAAGAAACAACTCATAGTTCATACCACCCCCTTTTAGATCATCAGTAGGGAGTTATAAAAATTAAATCATGATGAATTATTACAATGATGTGTCTTAGAACATGAAAGGGAATTTGTCTTAAAAGAGGTGCATGAGAGGGTAACAAGAGGCAATTAAATTGGAGACATAATGAATTACAAGGTGTTGCAATCAGGCTTATGGTGGCCAAGTCTATTTCGATATGCAAAAGATTTTTCCAAGGCATGTGACATATGCCAGTGCATAGGGAAGCCCAACCAATGAGATGAGATGCCTCTCATCCCCATTCTTTCCTAGGTGCCATTTGAAAATTGGACCATTAATTTTATTGGGTCAATCGCAATAAGGTGTACAAGCACAAGATATATTCTAGTAGCTAGTAATTATTTCACTAAGTGGGCTAAGGTAGTGCCAATGAAAGATTACAAAGCCACCACAACCATGAATTTTAGATGGGAGAACATCATTAGTCACTATGGGTGCCCACCTAGTTTGACTAAAGATAGAGGCACACACTTCATCAATGAAACTATGTAGGTCCTACTAACTGAATACATGGTGGTGCACCACAAGACAACACCTTATCATCCACAAGTAAATGACACAATTGAGGCATTTAATAAAATATTGGGAATGTGACTCATAAAGATATGCGATGTTGGTTATAAATATTGGGATGATCAAGTATCATCAGTATTATGGGAATACCACATAACCTATAAGTGCTTGAATAGTCTACACCATTTTAATTGGTGTTTGGAACTGAGGAAATTCTACCAATGGAATTCATGGTTACATCATTATGCATTATGCATATTGGTCATCTAGATGACCAAGAATCCTTGAACATAAGGTTGGAAGACTTCGAGCACTTAGATGAGATGTGCACCCAATCAAGATGGAGTTAATAGATAAAGGTGTGCTAGAAGCTCTAACATGACAATCATATTAAGTGAAAGGTACTGACGTAAGGAACATTAGTCTTGCTTTATGACTACAAGTACCTCAAAAAATAAGAAAGTTATAGATCAGGTAGATAGGACCTTACATCATCCATAGTATATTGGAAATTGGTACATGTAAGTTGCACATGTTATTTGGTAAAATGCCCCCTAGGCATTTCAATGATAATTAACTGAAGCCATATAGATAATAGGATAGTGCTTGTGCTATTAGACACTGAATTCCTAGTCAAAAGTTGGTTGTGTTGTGCTGACCAAAATGAATTTTAGTGCAAGCCAAATATTTCCTTATACATTATGTTTTTTTATGTTATTATTTATATTGGGTGAATAAGTGGTGACTTGAGGCCCACATTATATCTATTATAGTGCTTCCACACATAATACTATTTGGGTGAGTTGAGCAAGGTTGATTTCTAAGCACTTAAGGCTAGATACTTAAGTTTTTGGGTACATGGAGTTTGATAGAATTTTAAAATATAAGTACCAAGTGATAAATAGAGGTGCACAAGATACTAGTACACATGAGATGAAAGGGGGTACACAAGATGATAAGTTCACAAGAAACCTAGAGAATAAATAACTAGAGGATCAGTGCAAGGCATTTGTATGGGGTAGGATAAGCCAAGGCAGAGATGAAAACACAGATAAATTGACTAGTAAAAGAGAAGCATGCTTGGTAGAAAGTGTAGCATTAAAAAATGGAACTGTGGAGGCTGAATAGCATGCATGTGAGGCACTGGACCCAGGTTACCATAAGGAAGGTAAAGGTCATTCCAAGATGAATGAAACATAAGAGGAAAATCATCTAGATAAGCTAGCATCCACCCAATAGTAGGTGGGAGGTGACTGTTTGAAAACACCTATCACTTCACCAAAAATACCATTTACAAAATTTAATGAGGTGATAGTAAAGGCACAAAGATCTATGTTACATGCAAAGGTGGTGGATTTTCATAGATTTCATGGGTTTAGTGGATTTCAAGAAATCTAGGCATCACCATACCATTACTCACCTATAATTAAGATGGTAGCTAAGGTTAAGGTATAAAGAGGCCAATGTCACATTGGTTTAGGTTACAAACCTTAATTAATATGAACCAAACATGTAGAGCAAAACTAGAACTGAACCATAGTCAAAGTGAAAAAATTCTACCAAAGTGAAACCCTAAGCACCCACAACTACCAAATGAGAATCACTAAATAAGAGAGGATATTGTGTTTCATTTGAAATTGAAATAGAAGCATGGGGAAAGAATTACCAGAGAACTAGATAATAGGAAAATTGAGAGATTCTAAGGTTGCCACTAATGGTGAACAAAGCTTGAGAGCCAAATTCATATTCATAGACCTTGAAATTGTGAGAAGCACTGAGAAACATTATAGGCTTTGGCATAATTAATAGACCATGATTTTACACGAGCTAGTTCAAAATGCAGAAGAAATGCATGAGTTCTAGTCTACCATAGGTGCATAAGGATACCAAATAGGCATGAACAATAGGGAAGATAACAACTAAAAATAAAAAAGTCCATCTAGTGTAAGGGGTTACTATCATCAAGGTTGATCCCAAGACACTCACCAAAATATCCTAGAGGGAAATGCAATTTCCCCTAGAGGTCCTGATTGGGGAAACTTAGGTGTCCTTCACACACACCTATAGGCTGAAATAATACAACCACCGTACCTTGAGTAATGTGTAATAGATAACATAAGTCTAGATGGTTGACATGGGGGAAAATATAGAGGTAGGTGAAACATTGTTCTACATCTCCATTCAAGATAGGGTTGTGACCACTGATGTAACTTAGCTCTATGAGTTTCCATGTTTTGGGAATCTAGAGGAACTCATGTAGTTCCTCCTCTTACATATCCATAGAGAATGGTTCTACTTTACAAAGAGGTGCATGTGGATATCAACATGCCTAATTGGTAGAATCATTAGGATCCCAAACTTTGGCACATATATCTATTGGATGATGGTAGATGATGTTGAAGTAGAAAGGGTTGAAAAACTCCTTGGGTACTACAAGGGAAGATTTGTGTTCCAAATAAAGGATATATAAGACCCTATCACGAGGGCCATAATGTGCCTGATGAGCTTTAATCTTTACCTTGGTGGGAGATGGATAGACATTAACAAGGCATACTTTGCATTACTCACCACATGGCATAAGGAGTCAAGTTTAACATAGTGAAATTCATTGCTAAAGAGATGGTGAAGAATGTACTTAAGTATCACAAGGAATAGGAGACCTTCATGTGGGGGTTATTATTAATACTAATAATCATGGAAGAGATTGACATACTTGATGGAGATAAAGACAAACTCTAGGTCTTATTGATGCATAAATAATCCTTGGCATTGAAGTACCAAGAATTCACCTACCTACCTTCCTTCTCCTAGAAATATAAGACTTGAGTGATGGGGTGGTGTACCTAATACATTGAGGCATTTAAGATATAATGGTGCATCCTTAAGGAGATTCCCCAAAACCTATTTGTAATAGCAACCTTCACCATCATGCAACACTTCTGTGTAGTGTGCCTATCACACATAGATGACAAATATTTAGTCTAGATCAAAATCCCTTATGCATTTTTCATGAAGTACTTCAGGGATATACTAAGAAGAATTCTAAATGTGCAGCAACTAGACATCTTAGTGAAGATTATGGACTTGGAAAGTATCAAGTTACAATGCCAGTATGTGCACCTAGGAGGGAAAGCTACAAAAGATGAGGAAGATGAATCAAATCACATAGACCTCCATGCCATTTAGAGAGAATTCATCATGGGGAACATCTTCAATATTTACTATAAGATGAATCCAAGGAAGAAGGGTACCAACCTAGAGAAGGATGATGATCACCCCTCATATCAATGACTAAGGAACACTAGCACTAGAAGCATAGAAGAAGTCTCCCTAGAAAAAGTGGTGAGAGACACTTGAAGAAATTTAATAGCACCTCATATTAAGGATCACATATAGTGAAGAAGTAACCCCCTCATATCCAAAGAAAAGGCATGTAACTTTCATGCTAGGGACTACTTCTAATAATAAGGAGAAGAAAAATAAGTCCAAGGGGCTCATTATGATTTCAACAATAACTTTGGTAGAAATGGAGGTGGAAGAAGCCCACATGTAATAAATTGAGGAAGAAGGGACAAAGGTCTATATTATCTAAGAAGAAGTAAGATAAGAGCCCAACATTGAATAAATCTAGAAGGCCCTCCAAGGTGGCACTATTTTCATGCTTGGAGAAGCAGAGAAGTTAGCAAGTGCTTCATTCGAAGGGCCCTCAAAAAAACCTCTACAAAATAAGGAGGAAAAGAGAAAGGTGTGGAGGAAGATAGGAATGAGTGGAGTATAAATTCTAAAGGTGATGGTGCTAGAGAAGAAAATAAAGGCCATGAAGTCATATGACATGGCTTAGGAGCATATTGATGGAGTCAAAGCTGAGGAAAAGGTGACAAAGGAAAAAGAGGACACATAAGAGAGGGCCAAGAGAAAGGTGGATAGGAAAGAGAAGAAAAAAGATGTTTTCATAAGCACACAACCAAATGAGGAGGGTGAAGAGAAGGCACTTGACATCCCCACCAATGAAGTAGATCAAGCTATAAAGTAGGCATGCCCTAGTAATGAAGGGGAACCTAAAGAAAAACAAGGTGATGTTGAAGACTTGAAAACACAATAAATAGGGAGCATTGAAGAGATCTAGAAAAAATAAGAGGGCAAAGCTAGAACCAAGAGACAAGAAGTGGATAAAGGAAAAAAGTCTAAAGAAGAACCCCTATAGGAAAAAGAGGAAGAAACCTCTAAGGAAATCATCAAAGAAAGTAATAATAGTGATGAAAAGGAAAAAGAGCAAATAGAGTTGGCTATCACAAAAGAAGATGATACTGAGTTGAGCCTCAGAGAGAAGGCATAGAAGGGGTGGACATATGAATATTTTTACATGTTTGAATACATGCCCCTCAAAGCTACCACCACCAAGATGTGCCAATAGATTTCCTTTACATTTGATCACTATATGGATGAGCCTCACTTTGAGGTGCCATATAAAGCCATTTTGGGTACAGAAGAACCTGAGGAAGGGCATGACTCGCTTCTCATAAATCCCCACACCATGAACCTAATCAGTTTGGTGAATGCACTCATCTAGAAGGACATTAAATTCATGTAGAAGATCGTCATCAATGATTTTAGGGTAGAAAAATGGAATAAAATCACCTAGGATGCCAAAAAAAAGCATAGGCCATAAAGTTCAAACTACAACAACTAGATGAGCACATAAAGGCCACCAAACCATACCTTTTGGCTGGTGTTGATACATCCAACCTCTCTAAGGTTGATAAGTGTGCTAGTAGAGTAGATGTTCTCAAGAATGAAACTAGATCTGAGGTCAGAAGAAGAAGAAGATCCCTATGATGCATTATAAAAATAGCTACCTACCAAGATCAAAAAGGTAGAATAACTCTTTGTAAAGTTGTAATAAGGCATAGATGCAACTGATTCCATCTTCATGAACTTCTCCAATCAAGCATCAGTCATTGATGCAAATCTCAAGTAGTCAAAGGGGGAGAAGGAAGAGTGATGGTGTAGGTGTACTCTACAAATAGGGTAGAGTGCACATAGATAATGGGTAGGGTTAACATGTTGAGTACATAAATAAAGGATCAGGAGTATAACTTAGAAGAAATCTTCTATGCCTTGAAAAAAAAGGCTTGTGACTAAGGAGTAATCCTAGATAGATGAGTCAAAAAGGCTAAGTAAAGGCTAAAAGCTTTTAGGAAGGAGTTAGATGGAACTGACATGATATCACTTAATGCTACTTCATAGAGATATATAGTGCCATAGAGGAAATCAAGCTCTCTATTAAGGGATTTAAAGACTTTAGCATTGAGATAAGGGAGAACACACCTGAGTTTTATGCACTTAAAGCTTTGGCATCCTAGTTTAAGGACATAATAGAAATTTTATATGGGGTAATGTTAGGCCCCTATTTTGAATAAGTATGAATCCATGCCAACTTGATAGACACCTCAATGTGAGGTGATCATTTGGGATGATTGATATTTTTTATATCTTTTGTGCCAGCTAGAGGAATCGATGCACACCTTGCACCAACTGGTAGGTAGATAACTAATGCAATGATTTCTTGGGCATATTCAAGTTGTGGTAGCACATGATGATCATAATACAAATGGCATAAGGTAATAGAGCTAATAGAATGATTACTAACAATTCCAGCCAAAAAACCAACATGTGTAGCTCCACCTTGGTAAAAGGTGCTCCTGTATCCTGTAAAATCAAGATCAAATTAGTGAGTAGAGAGATGTGAATTAAAGGCAATGAAGCTTTATAGAAATTAGTTTTGAATGTAATCATCACCATTAATATTAGAACTAGCTTATATGTCATGATGACTCTGTTTGTGTAAGCCCAAGCATGCATGTAAGCCCTTGGGTATATAATTATTTTAACAAAGATTGTACTCTATCTTATATCCTCTATTTTACATAATATGATATTTGAAGATTTAAGTAATGCATGAGAATGGTTGAAATAATACATGGTGTCCTTTGATTGAATGTATTTTATGTCATTATTAAATTATGTAATGAATGAAATAGTTATAATTGTTTAATCTTAATTTATGAATATTAAGTTTAAGTAAGATTTTGGTTTAAATCGTTAATGACATCCCTGTGTAAATTATGACATCAACATACTCTATGGAATGGCCTAAGTATAGATAAGAAACTATTCCCAGTGATGATATCCTTTCATGAATCATGATCCTAGTATGAAATTGATGTAAAGTAGCCCCTTGACCCTTTAAAAACACCTGAATGATGCTAAGCTTAGTGAAGTAAAGGCTTGTGCCTATGATACTATAAGACCAACCTAATATGATATTGCACCCTTATGACCAAAAGTAGTTCCCTAGATAGGATTTATGCCTATAGACCATCAACCTAGTCCAAAAATTGCTTTTACTAATGAACCTACCAAAGCCTTTGTTGAAGTGACCAAGTCTTATAAGGAATGATTTTTTCTATGGCACAACTAGCCTAATGTGGGCCCCAGTTATTTCTTTGTTACACTTCAAGTGAACGCATAAGGCTTATGTGAATTGATGCCAACATAGTTGAGTGACAAATTTTGAGCATGTAAGGAACATACTATGTTTTCACCTAGTTTTAATGAGTCTATAATTGACTTATACAACTAAATATGTGCTTGACCCTGTGAATAAATGAATTGACCCCATTTTTTACAACAAAACTCCTCCTCTTGTAACATGGCATAGAAAGGTGAAAAATTGGTTTTGTTTCCAAGAAATTAATTTTACTCCATGGATGGCCTATAAAAATCATAAAATACCTACAAAAATTCACTTGAATCCATCAAACAGTTCAAAAGATCTGATTTTGCACATTTAGCTTGTTTTTCTCCCAATTCTTTATAGCCCTCAAAATAGGTAAATATTCTTGTGTGTAATAATTTAAAGATGGTAATAGAGAAATAATGAAATAATTGAGGACTTATTATCCCATTAAATATCTATGCCAAGTTTTAGGACCTAAATCTGAGTGGAAGTTTCCTTTTTTGTTATTCTCTTTCCTCAAAAAAGCCTCAATTAGGTTTCTTGCCTAGAAACTGAGTTTTGGCTCAAAATCATTCCCAAACATGAAACTTATAGGAAGTATTTGATTCAATTTCCCCATGATAATACCATGCTCCATATAAAATTTTTAGCTCCTGAGACCCTATATGGATAGGTGAACCATGAAAAGGTAAAAAACCCTAGTGTAGGTGCTTGTATAGGCATGCGAAATAGTTTTAGTGTTTTTCCAAGAAATTTATAGGTTTTTATTGTTGAAAAAAGTTAATTGAGGTCTGAAACACATTATTAAAATTTAATATCCTAAGGATAGTCCTTTTGAATAACTTTATAGGCCTGCATATAGGCTTTTTAGCTTATAAAACTAAGTTTTCTTCACATTTTGACCAAGTTGTCAACTTGTAGAGATAATATAACCACTTTATAGGCATAAAAATGTGTTTTGAATGTTTATTAACCTTTATTAAGTCTAAATGGACCTATTCACCTGATTTAAATACCAAATCATATATTATTTCTTCACATAGACACCTACAACCATACTTTTTAGCCTATTCCGTACACTTGTACCATCAAATGTAATATCAAGTGCCATAATCATATGATCATAAGAATTTTATAGGTTTTAAAATTAATTTTGTGGTTAATTATTCCATTTGAGTGAATTATAAACACCTATTCTCTCATTAGGTCCTTTAGGAGGGTTTAACAAGGGTTTAAGGGGCTTACCATCTTAACGATGGTTCATAAAGCATAAGGGACTAAATCAAGAAATAATATGATAAATTCAGATTATGGGAAACACTCCAAAATCCAATATGGGAATGATTTCCCATGAAACATGCCATGAAATATTTGAATATAAGAACATGAACTTTGACTGGTTGACTATGCATTCTATGAGGTTAAGAGAGAAACATGCCTAAAAGTGTACTTTTTTGAGTTTAATTATGAGTTTTAATGCCTAAATAAGGTCTAAAACATTAATAATGACCATCTAAAATGATCATTTTCATCATCTCTTCTCTTATGAGCCTATGCAACATCATTGACTCATGCTAGGGTTCGTAGGCAAATTAGTGTTAGTGACCCTAGCTGTCTAAATTTGAGATATTATCATTGTTAGAGGAGTTTGAAACTTTATATAATGTAAAATTAAATATATAAAAACCTTATTAGGTCCCATATTACCTGCCAAAAATACACTTTCATCATAAATTCATATGCAAGCGTGTGTGTGTAAATCTAGACCTATTTGGTGTAATCAGACCTTTTGAACCAAGGATGACTTGATCTCTCAATCTATAAAAACTATTTTATACTATACATGAACCTTAATATTAATTTTTGAGTTAAATATGTCTTATAATATCCTAAACTACATTTAAATATCAATATCTACCTCTAAAGTGTTATACCACTATACTTTTAACTTTATGACATGTTAATACATCTTCAAGGTGATTTTGAGAAACTGGTCACTGATAAATGTCTTATAAAATGCAATATAGTTATATAAAATTCAGATAGGCCTTTCCCCCCTAAGTTACTCTTTACGACACATGACTCTATTCATATGATTGTCTTCTTATATTGAATGACTGTAGACAATCATTAGGTGTCAAGACTATGTTTTAGACTTTAAGGAAATATTAAACAAGTCATTAAATGCTTCAAAGGTCCTTGCTATAGTATTCAAATCTCATAACCTTATTTTTAACCTTTGAAACCTTGCTAAGATCTGATATCATCTATTGAATACTTCTCTCTCAAATTATGCCTGTAGGTTTTCTTTAGTTGTAGGCATCCAAAAATATTTTGTTGGATTAAGGAAATAATTCCTCAAAACATTACTCTCACTGTATTAATTTAATATACTCCACATTGTATGCCTATGGCCTCATTTGTTTTTCTAATCATGATTCAAATTTCTCATCTCCAACCTTCTAAAAACATGTTTGATTGTGTATTTATAGATTGAGTGACTGTAAGTGATTGAGATGAGTATGTTTTGACCATTCACTTGGATATTATTTAGACCTTGTAGACCTTCCGTGACTTCATACACTAATATACCACTTGAGCTCTCATATTAATACATACATTCACTCCCATACTTGTAATAGACCTGATTATGTCATTATGGTTCGTAGTATGACTGTAGATGATCATTTAGTCTTGTTTGCCTCTATACAAACAAAGGCAGGTATGATAAGGTTGATCAAATTAAAATTGTATATTAATAATCTCATCGACTCTCCATCACATTGCATAAACTTGGAGAAACATCAAATTAGTATGAAAAAACTTGATTAACATGAAACCAAAATATGATCTTTACCTTAACATTGCTAAACAACCTTAAACAATGCTAAGGTGTGCTTCAAGGACCTCATTTATGATCCTTCTTAATACATTGGTGGCATATTGGACCATGATTTCAAGTTTTTTTTGAAATATTCTCATATTATCATCCCTATAATGAGCTTATATCATCTTGAATATCTATTTGAGACCTTCATAGTTCTTTCTTAAGTGCACATAATCCATCTAAATTTATAGTCTATTTGAAGGCACAATGAATTGAGGTGTGTGCCCTCTTATAAATTTAGATTATTTTTAGAAAATTGGTAATAGGAGAGAGGAAAAAAGATCCTAATTAAAATAAAACATCTACATTTTCAATGTTTGAAAATCTTGCATCCATGACCTACCTCATAATGACCTCAAAATGGGTTATGTCACTGTCTGCAACCTTGCTATAATCTACACTCTTGGCCCAAATATAGTATCTCTTAAATTTCTTGGCTTGTTTGGTGATCATATAAACAAATAATTATGATTATTCTCAATACATTAGTTTCTCAACATCCCATTCTACATCATAAAACATGTCCCTTTCTCATATCTTCATGTAATAGGCCTGAGTTATGACACTTAGGCTTAAAAGGCCTGATTTGGTATTTTGTTATCATAAGTATAATTAGTCATTTTGGAAATTCTCAAAGAGTTATATAAAAATACCTAATTCTCTTCCATAAACCATTCATTATCTTCATGACCTCTCTGTTCATCCTTCATTTTCCATGTTGTTATTTACCTTGTTCATTGAAGTCCATGGGGAAATGTTTATGCACTCCGATATGTAGTTAAACCTATGATTGATTTATTGAGCCTCAAGAGAGAATAATATATTAAATTTCATTTTAAATTCATTATTAATATGTATAAATCTTTTATATCCATTTATATACCTATCAAGATCTTATGTTGACCTAAATATGATCTTTTTACATAAAAAACTCATGTTTTTATGACTATACCTAGCCAAGAGACCATTATACTATAGGCTATCTCAAGGAATACATAATTCAATATGAAGGCATATTATATTTTTAAATCAATAGATGTAACATTATTTAAATATAAATTTAAGACCCCTAAAGATGAAGACAGTACTAGACAAAACATGTTTCGTAGTTGCTAGATTTGACGATCAACATAGGAAACCATTTTTATACCAAAATACCATTATCATAACAAGGTAATTGATGAGTATAAAATTTTAGAGGTAATATTTTACCTTTAAATCACCCCACCATAACCATTTTTCTCCATTGGTTTCTAAATTTGAGAAATAGATGCAAACTTAGACCCTGTCTAAATGAATAAAACATAGTGAGTCCCTTACATTCTTAATGATTATTCATAAAAATGGGGGAATATATATGAAAAACTATGACATAAACTTGAATTTAATTAGGTTATCTATCATTTTTCAAGAGATTTTGACTTAACCTTCTCTCTCCTAGCTATATTAATAAAAAATCATTGACCCTCTTTGAATTGCCAAAAAAGTTGATAGGATAGATGAATGGGTTTTATTCATTTTAGCACCTAAAACTCATTAAAAACCATGTATTTAAACTTGATGATGATAAATTAAGTTTTTATGATTTTTGAAATTCAATTTCACCTTAAAAACTCTTACAGATAGCTTGGGATAGAGGATAGACATTAGTTTTGGGCCTCTGAGCATTTCTCAATTCTAGTTCAAATATTCAAAGTGGGGGCATGAAATATTTTTCTCTTAATAGCATATAGATTCAATACACACATTATAGATTATATGATTTTATGTGGGATAGAGGGAAGACATTGGTTTTGGGCCTCTGAGTATTTCTCATTTTAGTCAAATATGGTTAGTAATGTTTTTTTGAAGTTTGCACCTATAACACATTTTTCATACATTTAAAGCCCCTTACATTCTTAACAATTATTCATAAATATGGGGGAATGAATATGAAAACCTATGACACAAACTTGAAGTTAATTAGGTTCTCTATCATTTTCCAAGAGATTTTGACTTAACTTTCTCTCTCCTAGCTATATTAATAAAAAATCATTGACCCTCTTTGAGTTGCCAAAAAAGCTGATAGGATAAATGAATGAGTTTTATTCATTTTAGCACCTAAAACTCATTAAAAACCATGTATTTGAACTTTATGATGATAAATTAAGTCTATATGATTTTTGAAATTCAATTTCACCTTGAAAACTCTTACAGACAACTGGGGATAGAGGATAGACATTAGTTTTGGGCCTCTGAGCATTTCTCAATTCTAGTTCAAATATTTAAAGTGGGGGCATGAAAGATTTTTCTCTTCACAGCATATAGATTCTATACACACATTCTAGATTATATGAGTTTATGTGGGATAGAGGGTAGACATTGGTTTTGGGCCTCTGAGCATTTCTCATTTTAGTCAAATATGGTTAGTAATGTTTTTTTTTGAAGTTTACACCTATAACACATTTTTCATACATTTAAATGGCTTATGAACACATTTTTTAGTAGTTTCATCAAGTTTCTTAAGTGGTTATGTAAATTTTAGTGTTTCAAACTTACTATGATGATTTAATTCCATTAATTTGCAAAACCTTCTATGGAAGCCATAAAATGATCCAAAAGACAACCAATTAATTTATGATGTTAGTCAAGAATATCACCAACCTATTTGATCACTTTTAGAGCATGAAATGAGCTTTACAGATGATTTGATACCTATAAATACACCCTAGACTCCTTTGATCACTTGAAACTCACTAAAACAGGTCTTGGAGTGACTAGACATATACATAGCTATGATGAACAAAACCTTAAACTTATTAGATTTACCTTAAACTATACTAACCAAGGTTTCAAGTGACCATTTCAAGGACGTAATAAGACCAACACAATGATCAACATGATAAAAAATCATGAAAAGTAAAGTTTCAAATTATAAGGTTGATAGTTTGACTTGGGAGGTCAAAGTTGTCAACAATTCCCCTATATGAGTTCTCCCCATCTCAATATTTACACTAAATAATAATTCCCATGTAGAAATCCAAGTCTTAAAATATGTGTTATATCTTACATGCATTCTCAATCAGCGATAAAAATTCTAAGCTACGTAAAATTGATGTAATGAGATATATTATTGGTTGCAAAATATCCTAGAGATATATCATGATGGGAACAAGTATTGTGTGTTGAGTATGTCTTGAAACATCAATGTCATTGTCATCACACAGAGAATAAAATAGTGTAGAAATTGATCGAGTCCTGGGATATATAAGCAATAATGGAAAATATTTACCCTAGTTTTGAGATGTGGGATAACCTATGAAGCATATATCTCAAAATAAATGATTATGTGCATCATGTGTAAGTTATGAAATTAAAGCACTAATGCCTAACATAGTAGGATATCATCATGAAATATTATATTTAATAAATAAAATTTCCCTCATGATCCTTTAGTGTAATTTATATAAGCATAAGTGTAATATACTAAAGATGGAAAAATGTAAGTAACAAAATCACAATATTGATATTCCCTTAATGCCTAATATGTAATCAATAGAGAATAAAAGATAGTAAGCCTTACGTAGGAAAATGCAAAAAAAAAGCAAAAAAAAGTATGTTTCAATCAAACAACATGTGAGAATTGTATAAGGACATAAATAATATCACCATCATATAAAAAATGAAATCAATAAATTAATAAGGTAACATGCCCTGAAAAAAGCAAATTAGTACCAAATATATAAAAGGAAAACATATAGATAAAGCCTTTCCTTAAACAGATGCATGATAGGAATCATGGAAATATAGGCAAACAATAATAAGCATATAAATAATATGGATAATGCCATATACGATATATTTTGAATAATATATATCATATCACAAATCATACAAGAAAATAAAGTAAACAAGAAAAATAAGGAAGACACACTAAGCATATAGTGTGCACATAACATGCAAATAGAATAAAGAAGGTAGATAGATCACTTAAAGTAAAAAAAATAAAGGGACATAAAAATTAAATAATGTAGCACACATATCAAAAATAATCATGCACATAATATACATAAGTATTCAAGGAATCATATTAAGGGTGAAACAAACAATATCACATTCAAATTATGCATATAAAATAAAATAATCATGTCACATAGAGTAAGCCTAAGTAACAAGGAAGTAACACAAAGTAAGCAATTAAAACATAGAAAATAAAAGAAACATAAAGAGTATAGAAAGATAAGCAAGGAAAACATATCAAATATGAAGTCACACCAATAGTAAGCACATGAAGCAACATTGGTATCATAATAAGTACAACATGAATATAAGAAATAAAGGAGTAAATAAAGGTACCAATATGAAAGACAAAAAAACTTGTATAAGATCACTTGAAAGTTTTTAATCTATTTTAATTGAATGAACTCAAATGAATATATATTAAACTATTGAAATGGAAATGTTGGAATATACAGATCCAATATTCAAATATAGTATGCTAGAAAATTTTACAAAATTTAGAGTTTGATAAAAACAGTAAATAGTCTTAATAATGTGAAAGCCTACCTGAAACATATTTAATGCGGACTATGTTGGCTAACTATGACTAGAAACTACTTAAAAATACCTAAAAATAGTGTCACATCCAAAAATATATCTTTAAAATTGTGAAGGGATAGGGCCATAGAAGGGGGACATGACCATACTATGGCCTTGTATGGTGAATACAACCATGTCCTATTTTATTATGCATTTGATTTATCAATATGGGCCTATGTGCCTAAATGAGTGTTTCTTGATTTTGTGCAAGAGCCAAATAGATGTGCAAAAGACCTAAAAAACACAAACCCTAGCTCCTACACATAAAAAAGATATAGATAAAATACAAATTAGAGAAACACGTAAGGGGAATAACTGAGGTATCTTTAGAAAACCTTGCATAATGTGAGTGCTTCCTACATAGTAAAATGGTCCTAAGGCATATGTAGTTTTCTTTCCTAGGGTGATTGTGTGATCCATGATTATGCAATTATATATAAGTAACTAGAATATTAATTAAAATGATTGAAAATGGATAAACTTGACCAAAAATAAATAATATTTATAATTGGCCTAGGAATGTTAGAAAGTAACAAATTTGAAATTGGAATAAATAGTGTTATTTTGCTCAGTGCATAGTAATTTGAAATTAGCTTGCTAGGGGGTTTCAATTGAATACCTTGATGAAATTTTATAGGGGAATATTTATAATATTTTCATGAACTAAATTTACAAAATGTGTGTAATATTCAATTTGAAACATCTCAATTTAAAAAATACAATTCGACTAGGGGATAAGTTCATGCTAGGGGACAAGGTCACAGTGCGACCCTACCCGACCTAGTACATGCCTATCTTAGAAAGGATTGAGAAGCGCTTGCAAGGAGTTTAGGGATGAATGTAGCTAAAATAGATATGTCTATATTAAATTTTTAGTGTTTACAAGACAATGAATCCTTTCTTAATATTGCGAGTTAAAAAATGTCAAATAAGCCAAGGGTAAGGATGTCAAGAATGAACATTGTGAATCACTTAATGATTAATTTTGTGTGTCCACATTTCCCCCCACTTTATTATAGTGATGAAAAAAAGTGAATTAATAGATTAATGTTGATATAAACCTAAATGTGCATACACACTTTTTCTTTTGATGTAAAAAATTATAGTGAAAGAAGCCTCAATGCAAAACCTGCAATAATGCCAAAAAAGTAATTATTGTCCATATTCGAGGATTAAAAATATGAAATTCAAAGATTTCAAAGAGAGAAAGGAAAATATACATCTGAGATAGTATGCATTTTAATTTCCATATAAATTAAAATTAAAAAAAAAACACTTACCCCCTTGTTAAGGCATTTTGGACAATTGTTGAACCTATAGTGAATTGAGAGTGATAAAGTCTCCATTTAAGAACCTTTGAATGATCTTGAGTTGGAAATATTGTATACTCCAAATCTCATTTGACTATGTAGAGTACTCTATAAATTGAAGGGCTAGAACCACCAACTATGACTCAATACATATTGAAAAAGTGTAAGGTGTAACCATAGACATTGTGTGTCTTTAGACTCTAATGTAAACCACTTTCAATATGAAGATGAATCACACCATTGAAAAAAAATATAGATTATATTTGAAACTTTACATTTTAATTTTTTTTTTTGAATTTATAAAATTTTAAAATGCCATGTAATAACTTGAACATAAATGAATATTAGAATTGATATTGAATATTATTTTGATTTTTATACTATTGAAACCTGTAACTATAACTATTTGAAACTTGCAATTTGTAACTATAGGAATGAGTGCACATGCATGTGACATTCCCCCATATTATGAAAATTATAAATAATGCTATAATTTTGATACTGTATAATGCAATAAATCTAAAATTTATATTAAAAAATCTTGACTTCTCAAGACAAGCCCATTGTGATGCCCCCCTTTTGAGATGAGAAATGTAGCTTGTAAGTCACTTAGATCAAAACAAGAGTTATGTGAAAGATTTAATCATGTAGTAAAATTTTAAAATTTAGATGTATTTGCATCATAGTTTTGATTATAACATTAAATTTGTATATGAACACATATTATAAAGATTTATCATTTAAACATTAAATATGATGTGCATGATATGAATTATGGAACTAAAATAGTATAATATATAAGTAATGTATGATATGAATCATGGAATTTTAATAACATACAAATATATATGAGCAATTCCATATAATGTCAAACAATTTTCATATGAGGTCACACATAAGGCCCAAAGGCTAATACAAGGGACATGTAAATGTTGCATAAGAACACAAGGCTAAGGGTTCCACACAAATGGCATAATGATGCCATACCAGAAAAAAAATTAATATAAAAGGCCAAGGGTCACACACAATAATCAATAAATTTCTAACCGATCATGTAGTAAATTAAGAGATAAACATAAAACAAATGAGTCTAGTATACATCCACATATGGATTCATATCATTGTTAAAAAATAACATCATGTAACACATATATAGTATGAGTGAATAGAAAAACATTATATGATATGTAGCTCAACATGGTAGAAAGGTTGTGGATTAATAAAACATATGAATTTTTCATGGAGAATAAATATATGCCCCTAACTTAGCAAGGTTGTTAGGTAATGAGGGAAGACCGACATTGAAGCCATGTAAATGTATGCCTTTTATCACACTCAAATACCTCATGAGAAGCAATGTGTATTTGAAATTTTAAATATGCTATATTATCACATATAATAAATAAAATATGAAAATAAGTAAGTTAGAAACAATTGAAAATTCTTTTTAGGTCCTGATTTTGATTTTTATAAAATATTTTCATGCTGTTTAAGTTTTACCATATATGATTTTTTTTGAATTATTTGAAGGAAATATTAAATAAAAATATATCTAGGTATACTAACAATGTAAATGCATGATATTTATTGGTTTTTAAATAGGATTTCATTAAAGTGTGGCTAGTTGATAAACATCTACCTATCCTTTTGGTGATTATGAATGAACCCAATGAATTAGGTTTGATTTTTTATTTTTTATCCTTTTCAATATTGATATTCAATTGATTTTATTTAATAACAAGATCACCAAATTGGAATTCAAGATTATGATTTTTCTTTCCATATGCTCATTTATGTGCTTGATAAAATTTTAAAAGTTCAAGAGCTTATGTGTTTTTATTAATAATTTCCAATTCATGTATACAATTGTGTTATAGTTTAGTTTGTAAGTCTCAACCACATCTGGTCATTTATTCTCCTCAAAATTTAACAAATAAAATATCATAATGGTATATCATGCAAGGCAAGGAACCTTATGCACTCACTTAGGGTGTAGAAAGAGGGAACTGAGGTAGGTTAGAGTTAATTACATTCAATGGTGAGTGGGTTAGTATCTAGTTTGACTAATTCAAAAGGATACTTTACACATGGTACTACCTTCTTATTGTGCTTAGTTTTATCATAGGTATACTTCTTCGATAAAAATTATGATAATAATCTATAAACCATGACCAAGTAAGAACACTTCACAATCATAATAATGTCATTCTAGACTTAGATATTCATTACACAATTAATCATGTGGCTTTATTGAATAAATTATCAATATTGCATAATGGTTCATGCTATACAAGGCGATTTGGCACTTAAAATACCATTTATCTTGGGTTCAGTCCTAACTCTTAGCCTAATATAATAACACAACACTTTTTATATATAGTTTAACAGTTTGTAATGCTATATCAACTAGTGAGCCTTCCAATAAGCTAGTTAGCTAACCACTTCTAACCAACCCACTTTGCTTCTGGGTGTCTAAATTTTATAGACTCTTATCGACCTTTCTTGAAAATGGATACAACTAATTGAAGTTAATTCACCATTCTCCCATTTGGTATTTTAAATGTATTATGTTGCTTAATGTCATATACCTCACCATCCTCCATTGTTGCTTCATAACTTTTTGACAATATCTAATGTCAAACCTTACTTCCATGATCTTCCCCAGTAATTACCACTGTAGTTCCTAAGTCCACACAGTTACTTGTTTGAATACTATAATTTTGTCATTTAGGTCATGTCAGTATGGTTTTTTTATAGCTTTTATATGCTGGGCTAGTAGTATATTTTAGGTGCATGTTTAGGTTATTAGTTTGGATTGCGCACACCTTTCCTTAAGTAGTGACACTTAAATATCTTCACCTATTATTTTCCTATGTGTGTTGATATTTTGGGACTTATCTAATATCATAGGTCAAAATCACCCTACACTAAACTAGTTGTCCATCCTCAAACAACTATTTCATCTTTTGCTTAATTTCCTTATGCAATCCATTTACATGTGAAGTTATACCACAATAAATTGCTTCATCTAGATTTACACTTATATACAAGTTGTTTCTATTGGCTCCTCATGAGATTATTTTCATCTTCATAGGTGGTAAGTGAAACATCTAAAATCCTTTCCTACATTCCCTTCACATCTCATACCTCTCTTTCTAACCTCTCCATATTAGCTCAAACCTTTCCTTTTTGGTAGAGCATCTATCTAGAGCATATAGGTATATCCTCAAAATTTTGAAGGTCTGGGGTCCTCTTGGCACCAATGTACCACTTACTTTCCAATGATCACTTAAAATTATTTTTAAGGCTTATCTGGCCATTACCCTCCACTTACTTCTCAAAGCTCTTCTCCCAACAACCTTCCTCTATGCATCCTTATACAAGGGGATCTGTATCCTAATAAATTCCATTTAGTCTATTTGACTCCTTGTATCCATTTTATGGATGCAAATCACATGTTATGAGGGCCAGTAATATGGGCCAAGTTGGAGAAGATAACTTAGGTGTTTATTGTTGCCTACATGTGACTCCCTCATAGTGTACACTTGAAGTAACCTCATAATTTTAGGGTAGCTACATAGGTGGCCTCAACCACCTATGTAGGGTATCTCCTTACCTCCTTCATATCCCATGCACCCCTATAGACTTCTTAATATTTCTTGATGGGTATAACTAAACAATATTAAGAATGATGGTGTGGAGCTATGATGTCTCCTTTCTTTGATACACCATTAAATACACTCTTTGAAGTTTTGCCATCCTTTAGGTGCACCAATCCACCACACATTCTCTTGGCTTGTGGTGTTAAACCTATCATAACCTCCTTTTATTAAAATATGCCACACAAAAAGAAACATGTGTATGTATTTAATATTCTCAGCTATGGGATATCCTACCCATAATATTTAGAGCATGCCATTTCTGCCTATATTTCTCCAATACCCTTTGAGCCTCTTAGCTTCTCCTCACAACAAGAACCTCTCAGCTTTCTCCATTATCATTCTAGTAGATAGTTTTATCAGCACCACCCATTTATTTATCATAAGCTATCCTTATAATAAATTATTTTAGTATGTCATGTCATGGACCAAGTTCCCATATTTATATCAAAAGGATTAGGTAACCGATTGATCTAGTGTATGGCTCGACAACTGTCTATGTTGGTGTAGACTTTTGTCCCACTGGGTTTTATCTACACAGTCTAGTCAAGCTTGTTTAAGTTTAATAAAGGTCCTTAGGGGAAAATAATCCCACATGCATGAGGATGTTGGTACATGTCTATTATATAACTATATAAAGACCTTCTTATGTACTTTTTGGCTAATGCTTATTAATGTAATTTTCTTATTATGAAGACTAGCTTCTTCCTTTGGATTATTCTTTTCAGTTTCACTATTTTATACATGTTTTATTTGTGCATTCGATCCTATTTATTAGATCCTAAATTTTGGCCCACTATGACATAGTATCATATTTTTATTGGTAGCCAAATCCATTGTTCTTTTTGTGAGATATAACATTCAACTTGTTTAGGTGTTTTTATTGATTTTAGTTTTCAAGGGTTTAGTGGGATTTCTCAAAAATACATGAAAATCTATAAACCTTGGGTCTCTAAATGTAAAATGGAAAGTGTCATTGGATTTAAAAGGTGTCAAAACCCTAGGATTGGCTATAAACATGACCTAGTTTTGTGATAGCCAATTTTTTACCACTTTTGGAGGGTTTGAAGGCATTTTTTGAAAATCCACAGATTCTGTACTACATGGTACTCAAACTAGAATTTTATTTTTGGGTTTGTTTGGTTTATGAAGTTTCTCTTTTATAGTTTTTTTAGGAAACCATAGATATTTTTCAATATTTGAGATTTTCCTTACTATTTTTTTTTGCCATTTTTTAGCTGGTTTCAATAAAATTACAATTTTAAACAATTAGAAAATTTTTAGCCTTTTTTCCATCTACATGTCCCTCCTCTGTGTAGTGATGTGACCTCATAAATTTATGCAAATTTTCACATCTTCAAATATTTATTTTATTATAGAGTTCACAAGGAAATTAGGAATGATTCTAGGAAATTTTTGGCTTTTTTTGTTCGCCCAACCCTCTTACTCCCACTTCTTATGGGTTATTGATTCTAGTGTACCACACTACATGGCTTCATCATAGGACATGTTCACATCCTTGGAGCCTTGTTTTATTACTTCCATTTTATTGGGTGATGATACTTACATAGAAGTTAGTGGGGGTGGATCTATTATTGTGAATGATGGGACATTTCATGATGTTTTATGTGTTCCCTCTTTATCCACCAATCTCCTATCTATTTACAAGATCACTTACATTGGTTTAGGTAAGGCAATTGATTTCACGCCCAATTCTATGGTTATTAAAGAAGCTAACAATGAATCTATTATTGCATTTGGGAAAGTAGATCACCAATCTAGATTATATAATTTCTCACATTTTGCTCCTAATTAACCCTCTACTGTATTGCTCACTCATTTAGATGAGGTGAGTAAACTATGGCATGAGTGATTTGGCCATCTAAACTATCGCTACCTAGAGGAAATGACTCATCAAGACATGGTTTTAGGGTTTCCATGTGTCAAGTTTTTTAAAGAGATTTACAAGGGTTCCATTCTTGGTAAGCATCCTAAGGAGAAGTATGACAAGGGCAAATCATAAAGAGCTAAACTAATATTGGCGATTGTTTAAAGTGACATTTCTAGTCCATTTCCAAAAACTTCATTCAATAGGATAGAGTACATACTTAATTTCATTGATAATTTTTCAAGTTATACTTGGGTGTACTTTCTTAAGAAAAAAATTAAGGTCTTTGATCATTTTTAGGACTTCAAAGCACTTGTAGAGAAATATTCAATTAAATTCATCAATATTTTATGCACTAATAATGGTGGTGAGTATATAAGTAACCATTTTAAGTAATTATGTGAATCAAAGGGGATTTAAATATAACTTATAGTTCCATCTAGTCATCTATAGAATGGTGTTATATAGCACAAGAATAGGTTCTTGAAGGAATTGGCCAACTCTATGCTACACTCCAAGTCTCTTGCATCTTAGTATTGGGCCAAGGCCATCAACTATGATTGTTACATCCAAAACCAAGATTATAATAAACATTGAAGGGAGTCACTCATTTCAAAGCTTAGAGTGGTCATAAACCCATAGTTGAGTACTTTCAAGTGTTTGGTTCACCTGCTATGGCTTGAATTTTGAAGAAGAAATGTGAGGCATTATCTTTGTTGGATATTGTGAGGGTGTTAAGGGATACAGCCTTTTCCATCCCACCAATCATGATTTATTCATTAAAAGGAGTGATAATTTTATACAGGGTCCTTAAGAATCCACACTTGACACCTCTTACTCTTCCTTAGATGCATTGGAATTTGATGATACTTTTGATGATTCAAATCTACCTAATCAACTTCCTAATGATCTAGATTCTTCTTCTAGTTTTGATGATGAGAGTAGTGATGATGATTCCCCTCTTTCTTATCCTAGATTATCTTTAGATGATGAGGAATCTCATCCTAACTCTATGAGAACTATTACTCTTTGGTCTAGACATACACTACAAAGTGATAGACAATGGGTTAGAGATCCATCAGATAACATACAAACTTGTTCACAATTCTAGGATGCCCCACATGCTTTCATTATAACTGATTCCAATCCGAAATCATTTCATGAGGCATCAATAACTCCACATGGGATACTAATCTGGAAGAGGAGTATAGTTACTTAAAGAGGAACAATGCTTGGGATTTAGTTCCACTTCCTAAGGGAAGAAAACTTACTTGATGTAGGTGGATCTACTGAACAAAATTTATAGAAGATGGGTTTGTAGACAAGTTCAAAGAATTTTTGGTAGCAAAGGGTTTTTCTTAGGTACCTATCATTTACTATACTAATATGTTAGCCTCAATTACTAAAATTAACTCAATCCAAGTCACTCTTACCATTTCTACAACACATCACTAGGATGTTCATCATATGGATATAAAGAGTTCGTTTCTTCATGGTAACCTTAAATAGGAAATATACATGGAGCAACCACAATAATCTATAGAATATTTCTTCTCAATTTTTAAACTTTAGAAATCTATAGCCTCAAATAAGCTCCTCAAGCTTGGTATGCTAATATGGACTCTTTTATTTTGGTTGGGTTCACTAGATGTCAGTGTGATCTAAATGTCTATATCTTGTGGTAGGATGATTCACTATAAATACTAGTTCTCTACATGGATGACCTATTGATCATAGGGAGTTATTCATCCAATATCACAATAGTAAAATCTAATTTTTTTAATAGGTTCTCAATGACTGGCTTGAGCTTGTTGCACTACTTCTTTGAGATTGAAATTCCTTAGTTTGACTCTAGAATCACTATTGTATAATAAAAGCATGCTCTTGATTTACTTGCATGGTTTAACATGGATGATTATAATCCAAATCTAACTTATTTTCTATTTGATGTGAAGCTTGAAGTTGATTGTCCATCTCTATTTGTTGATACTACCTTGTATCAACAACTTGTTGGTAGTTTCATCTATCTTACACACACTAGACCTAAAATTTCATATGTAGTGGGCATGGCCTTTATATTCATATATGAACCACATGAGTTTCACTAGAAAGAAACTAAGTGGATCCTCCACTAAATTTAGGGTACTCATAGTCTCAAGATTTACTATGGAGTAAGCATCGACATATACTTGATTGGTTGTACAGATTCAGATTGGTTGGTGTTGGGGTTCTTATCATTGATTATAAATTCAATGTTGAAGTCTATCCCAAAAATATAGAGAGCTGGCCATATTATGTGAGGTTTTGGTCTTGCATGCTCACATGAAGTGTGCAATGAAAGACCGGTCCTCGAAGGTTTTGTTACATAGTATTAAATGTGTGTCCATGTTTCTTTACGTAGTTTTAAATAAGTATTATGTAACAATATGAGTACACTAATTTTATTCTTCTAATTCTATAAATGGTTATCAACATTGCTACATATCACATATATTATCAATTACTGTGTATCCCATTAATCAAGACAACAAATTGATAAAATATGATATCTCCTATTATACTTAATAAACAAAAGGTAAGGTTTCATCATATATTTCTCTCCAAAATATCATCCCCATAACATATTACAATAGGGGTATTTATACTTGTTTAACCCTAACTAAGTGTCATAATTATTAATGATATGAACAAATGGTGCATAGACTCTCAACAAATTGAGAGTCATGGCTCTTATAATGAGTTCTTCCTATAGATCCAAGTTCTTACGCCCCCTAGATCCTTGTTTTATGCTATATTTTTGTGGCCATGTGTTATGTTCCTTGTGGGTTGGTGCAAACCCTTCGATCATTAAGTCAAATTTCCCCATGTGAATCATTCTCCTAACTACTCCCACTTCCCATGTGCTCTACTTCTACATGCTCTGCTTCCCACATGCTCCCCTAATCTTCCACTTTTGTTTTGAATCCTATGTTCTCGAGTTCCTCATGACTTGTTCTCTTTTGACTGGGTCTTCTTACACTAGTTCTCTTGTGTCATTGTCCTCTTACACCCAACAAGTCCTGTGCCATAATGCTTCTGTGCCTATCAACTACACACCATGGTCTTCCCATACCATGGTCCTTCTACATCATGCTGATCTTTCATCAGAATAGGATAATGGTCCTTTCACACTGTGCTAGTCCTATGCACCAAAATTTGGTAGTACTTAGTCAAAATGCAAGGGCCAATATCACCCCACACTGTGCCCTTAGTTCATTTTTGACTAAGCCACACGAGCATCTTCCAAAAATTTAAGCACCTTCTATTTGATTTATTTTTTTAGATTGTCCCAATGGGATAATGATTTGAGGACTTACAAAGTTATTTCTTCAATGGCCTCTTTTTATACTTTTAACTCCTCAGGTCAAGTCAGAGTTTTGTTGGTCTTTCTCACCTATTCAACCAGGGATGTGTTAGCATCCTTTTGGATGTCTGCTAGTGTCAACACCTCCTTATCAACCTATTCTCATAGGGCTACAAAACTTGTATTTAGTTGTTGATGATGGTTATTAATTGTGTCCTCCATAATTTATACATCCCTAAATGCTTTTACATCCTTAGCACAAACTTTTATTATAAGGGTAGCATCAATAGATTAATACCTTAGGACTTCTTTAGCTTGGAGCTGAGCCTCTGAGACTTTATTTGGGAGTGCAAGCCATAAAAAATGTTATTCAAAATGGGGATAACTTCCCAAACTCTCTTTAGGGAATGCTTGAAGACGTATAGCCATGGTGAACTATTTATCTATTTCCATCCCTTTGTCTCTTAACATGGGTTACTCAAGTAACAGTCCAACCAGGGTCTCTTGCTTTCTGATGACATCCCCATCTAGTGGTATGCCATCTTCAAGTGTTTAATCTTCCTTAAAAATTGTTTTACAAAGGATTAAAACCCTTAATTTTGCCATTGTGGCCTCTTATATCTTTTGTTTCAATGAGGTCACTTCCTTGATGAGTGATTACTTCTCATCAAGCACCTTATTATACATGTCTACCACCTAGGTATCCTTTCTTTCTACTGTGCATACATTAGAATCTAATAAAATGTTCTAGCACATTATTTCCATGCCTAGTTTCAAAAATTTAGTGTTTGATATTAGTAAGGTGAGCCTTTATGGATCAACCCTCATTAAGTCTGGTAGTGCTGGAACATTTGGGCCTAGAGAGATGCTATCTAGTGGGAGCTTAAACTTAGGAGCCTCATTATACATCTCAAGCAAAAAGGAAACTTAATTCCTAGTGTCTAGAGTCACATCTTTGGTATGGAAGTATGGCCAAAGATAGTGGTTCTTATATTCTATGCCAAACTAGTAAGGTTCATGCACAATGGTTTCCATTCTTTCTTCTTGCTCTTTTGACTCATCTGGTCCCTTTCCCCTATTAGGGTCCCATTAGATCTCAACCTCATATTGGCTTTCTATGGCCATCTCACTAGCTCCTACACCATACTCCTCATTATATTCCATTTTAGTGTCAATTAGGGGATCATCAGATACAACTTCCTATACTATATATGGAGTCTTTTCAAAGTTTGATCTTGAGCTATGGATCTACACCTAAGGGGACTCTTGTTGGGGCACTCACCTTAAAATTTATTTTGGGGTAGATCCTATGGTATTCCTTAGGGAATATGGAGGTACAAAAGGTGAGGGTGAAGGTGGAATTGGGGGTGTAGAAGGTGGTGGAGAAAGAGGGGGAGTGGGATAAGGATATAAAGGGTTAGGGATAGATGAGTGCAGAGGAGTAGAATGAGAAGGGGATGGAGAAGTGTGAGGGGATGAGGAAGGATAGGGTAGTAAAGGGCATAGTGGGGGTAGAGATGTAGAAGGATGAGAAAAGATGGGTCTAGAGGGTTGTGCCTCTATCATCCTTTCCTTCTTTTTGGGTGCCTGATGCCCACTCAAACTTGTACTTGGATCCGATCACTTCTTCCTCCTTAGCTACAGTGATTGGGGGAATATTTCCTTAGGGTATCCATCTTGAGGGTGTTGGAGGGGCTATAGCATGTAAAATAACTTGTGAACTTGATCCCCAACCAAAATATCCTTAACCTTTATATCTATCAAGTCCATTTCCAACCTCTCCATATAGGCCTTCTTGCTTGGATATATATAAAGATTTTAGAGGGTGTGAAGCTCCTCATATATCCTTTTAGCCTAAAAAATGATAGGTTGCATGTCATATATCTAGTTAACAGAGTCTATAAAGGCATATGACATCTTGAGCCAAGTAGAAAGTTTTTTTGATGGATTTATGTGGATCTACATAAGGGAAAAATGCTGCTTGATAATGAACTATGCCTGATCTATAGCTAATATGGGTAGGTCCTGTGTGATGTGCCACTCATTTCCAAATTCCACCTTTATCCCATCAAACCAATACCTTATATTTACCTTATATGAGGGGGTGATATGTTGGGGATAAGTGAATGACTTATTTCACTTGATGGGGGACTTGTGAGTGGGAGGGTACACCCACTTTAATGAAACCAAACTGTAATCTGGCACTCTAATCTCATTGAAGACCATTAATAAGAGGATTCCCCCCTAGGAAAGCCTATACTTGGGTGTCTTATGGGCCTTCTCTACATCTTTAGTTATTTTTTGGATAAAGTACAATGCCTAGTTGTACCTTAGTCCCTGTGAGACTTGGTAAGCAATGTATAGGTGTGCTATGTCCACCTCCTTCTAGTGATTAGTCCCTCAAATATTGGTAGAAATGATCTATACCATGACTCTGAGGGTGAGGTCTTGCAAGTTTTTAATGTGAATTACATGCCCTTGCTTCTAGTGCATTAGTGCTATGGTAGTCCTTTGTATCTCTTCTATGTTAGCTAAGTCATCAATCACACTCATCCATGAGTACTATAGTATAATGACTTTGTTGATCCTCTTAGGGGTGATCTTCATGTTATGCTCAAAAAACTAGATATAGTACTCATGGATGAGTGATAGGAGGAACTATACTACCTCCATAGGTCTACCAAAATATGGTAGCTAAAATAAGTGAAAGAGTCCCATGGTATTTAGTTGGTCCTTGATTTTTAAATCATAGACCACTTAATTCTTTGTGTTGGTGGTTTTAACCTGATAGTCATTTGTGAGTTTGACCTCATTCCCTAATTGGAGATGATTGTAATCAAATACTATGGCCATTGAGACTTTAGAGGCCTAATTATCTACATTTAATACTAAATCTAGGTATTACATCTCTTCTATCAACAAAGAGGGAGGTGGGGATGCTGGGGCCTTTTGTGCCACTGACATCTACACCTACTATCCTTTCCTCACCATCTTTTATTTTTATTCTACATGTTTTCCTAGTTCTCTTCCTATGCTTTGTTCTTGTTTTTCTAAATGTTGTTCTTGTTCTAGAGTCTCTTCCCTAATGGGAACCTAGTCTCCTTCACTCACCTATACTTCTTCTAGTATAGTTGGTAATTTTTCAAGTCTCTTAGCCTTTTTCTTAGTCCACATTACCCTTTGAGGAGCTTGAAGGTTAACACATGGCCATCTTACGTTCCCAAAATAATACATGGCTTCAAATAGATTACTTCAGCATTTTAAGCTTAAGGACTTCATTAATGGTGGACCTATAACCTGTAACTTCAATAATTACCACTTTTCTCTCCTAGACTAAACTTAACCACTCTCTCCTCAACTAGGTAACAACCTATATGTCTTTCCAAGGGTATACACACTACTCTACTCAAAATTAGTTTATACTTGTGAACATGTTCAATTGAATTCTCTACCCCTCAATATATAAGTAAGTGCAATGTCATCTCATAGTAGACCATAGTGGGTTGTGTTCGTTGAATGGGTAGTTACTAGGAATATCTAAACCCTATTGCTTAAGGAGGGGGTTTGCTTCCTCCTGTGCCTCCTTCTAATCCTACTCTAATAGCTCTAGTAGTAGTGCCTATGAAAAGAGGCATGGTAGTAGGTTTTTTACCCAAGTTTGGGCCTATACTTTGGCCTTAATGGCCAGACCCACTAGGCATCCCAAGCCATGCCATAGAATTACCTTGAACAAGGAAAGATAATATAAAATCTAAATGAGCATATAATGGCCTAGTTTTAATCTCCCTTACCATTTTAGTTTCTAACTTTGAACTATCTGTATCACAATTTTCTATATGTACTCTATTTAAATCAAAGGCATGAGCATGTATTATGGTGGGGGAGCCTAGTTGATTCAGACTTGATTCCTTGACTCTTGTGGTCTAGCTCCTTTTTCCTTCATAGGATAGAAATTGCAAAGAATGTAGATTGAAAGTGATGGGTTCCTCATGCATGTATACTTCCATGCAACTCCTCATAACACTCCTAGATGTCTCTTAGTCTCTTCTCATACCACTACCTCCCATGATCCTTTACTAAGATTCATCATACTTATATTTTTATATTTCTCATTGGCTTACTACCATGTTAAACCCACAATCTTCAATCAACCCCTAGTTTCTCCAAATGTTTGGCTCATGCATGAAAGAATTTAGCCCTCTATGGGTATAGTTTCCAATCTAAGGTCAATAGTTAATTTCTTAATTTTGAAGGCAAAAATCATGAGATGGTGACCCCTCAGTTCTCAAAGAAATTAGATTTTGGATTATTCATTACACGAATAGGTGGTTACAGTGTATTCCAAAATGTAGCTATTTTATGCTCCTCTCCACCAAACGTTTATTGCTCACATCCACAAAAATCCAAGTTGTGCTAAAATCCTCTACCATTCGAGCATCCAAGACTACTTCCTTCTAAGATTTATAGATCATCCTTAAGCACATGCTAGTATCCAAGCATGTAAGAGAATTGGAACCTTGAAAAATAAGGTTTCATAAAAGGGACTATAGATATTTTGCTCTACCTACTATCGTGTAGATATTCTTGGCTCAAGATACAGAACTACAAAGTTATCTTCAACATTGGTAACCCATTATTTTATATTCTCCAATGTAATTCACTCAAAAAAGTTCCCATGATTGTGCTTCAAATTCTTCATGTCCCAGTAATGAAACCAAAATGTTTGGGTTCTTATCATTGATTCTAGATTTGACACTAAAGTCTATCCCAACAAGCTATCTCACTGGCCCTATCATGTGAGGTTTTGGTCTTGTGCACTCACCTCAAGCATGTAACAAAAAATTGGGTCTTGAAAGTTTTCTTACATAGTATTAAATGTGTGTTCATGTCTCTTTATGTAGTTTCAAACAAGTACTATGTAATAACATGAGTACACTACTTTTATCCTTCTAATTCCTTAAATGGTTATTAACATTACTATACATCACATATATTATCTATTACTATGTATATCATTAATCAAGACAATAAATTGATACAATTTGATATATCTTATTACATTTAATTTAACAAAAGGTAAGGTTTCATCATATATTTATTTCCAAAAGATCATCCCCATAATAAATTACAACATGGGTATTTATACTTGTTTGACCCTGACCAAGTGTCATAGTTATTAATGACATGAATAGATGGTGCATAGACTCTCAATAGATTGAGAGTCATGGATCTTAAAATGAGTTCTTATAGACCTAGGTCCCTATGCCCCCTAGATCCTCACTCTATGCTATATTTTGGTGGTCATGTGTTTCTTTTTTTGTGGGTTAGTGTAAACTCTTTGATTAATAAGGTTGAAGTTCCCCATGTGAATCATTCTCTTAACTGCTCTCACTTCTCACGTGCTCCACTTCCTATGCACTCCACTTACCATACACTCCCCTAGTCTTCTAATTTTTTTATAAGTCCTATGTTCTCAGGTTCCTCATGACTTATTCTCTTTTGATTGGGTCCTCTCACACTGGTTCTCCTGTGCCATTGTCCTCTCATGCCTAACAAGTCCTATGCTATGATGTTTCTACACTTGTTATTTATGTGTCATGGTCTCCCCACATCATGGTCCTTCTATGCCATGCTAGTCTTATGTTAAAATGGGACAATGGTCCTTCTACAGCGTGCTAGTCTTGTGCACCAAAATGGGATAGTACTTAGTCAAAATTTAGGGGCCAATAGTTGGTGACATTCATAATCACAAGTCTACTTCAAGCGATATTTTTTCCCTTGATTTAGGTATAATTAGTTGGTCAAGTAAGAAGAAAAAATCTATTTATTTATATTCTATAGAAGCAAAATATAAAGTAATTATTAATTATGCCACTAAGGTTATTTGGCTTCAGGGGATCCTCACTAAGTTTGACATCCATTTTTGATGACCAATAATCATCTTTTATGACAACCAAAGCATAATGCAGATCTAAAGGTATCCATTCCTATATAAATAGACCAAACATATCAACATTTACATGCATTTCATTTGGGATCTCATCCATGAGTAGGTAATTGATATTTATTACATCTAGACAATGAAGCAAATTTTTGATATATTCACCAAACCCTTCAATAAGAGTAAGTATATTCATTTTTGGGATCTTCTCAGGGTTTGAGTAGCACCATCTTCTTCTTCCTCTAGGGCATCATCTTTATGTACTTGATTACCTCATTAAGGCTTTATGTCAGGACCCAAATCTTCTACCCACCTAAGCTATGCTTAGGGGGGCAGTGTCGGTGTAGACTTTTGCCTCACTAGGTTTTGTCTACATGGTCTAATCAATATTGATTAGGTTTAATAAATGTCCTTAGGGGAAAAAAATCACACATACATGAGGATGTTGGGATATTTCTATTTTTAACCTATATAAGGAACCTTCTTATGTACTTTTTGGATAATGCTTATTAATGTAATTTTCTTATTATGAAGACTAACATTTTCCTTTGGATTATTCTTTTGGATTTCATTACTCCATACAAGTTTTTTCCATGCATTTGATCCTATCCAAAATATCCTTAAGTGTGTCCCACTCTGATAGTCAATCCATCAAGTCTGTCACATATTCCTATAATTCATACCTAGGGTAGCATAGATGAATCATGATTTGGGATTTAAAATGGTGTCATGTAGCGTGCCTTGATCATGCATCGATCCCTTCCATGCCTATCCTTCCCTCACTAAGTCAATTCTCATGCCACTAAACTCTAACAAAAATTAATTATGATTAGGACTTAGATCAAATATCTTTACCTACACTTTGGTCTAGTCACCATCATTTATCACTTCATCTAGCTGGATAACTATTTGTTTATCATTTTTCATCCTTGAACTTGACATATATCACTTTTTGGTTTACCCTTGGCTTTCTCAACATACTAAATTATTTTTCATGATATCCTTATTTTGCATTTTATTCCTCTCTTTGGATCCTTCTACACACTTATTCTTGTTCCTTTTCCTTGGATCCTTCCCATATATGCCATTGTTTCCCTTTTTGGGGTACCAATTCTTACCCCACACAAAATATGTTCCTTGTCCTCTGGTGTAAGTCTTCATCACTTATCCTGGTGCCTATTTTATATACTTGCACATTTTTGGGTGGCACAAAATGCCTTTTTATATTTTAAATCACTGCAAATCTCATCAAATATACTTAAACATCTGGTAGTTATGAATTTCAAAATAAGTCCCTTGATCAACTTACCCAACTAGATATTAATATTTGAACATGTATTATTACCTCATGTACATAACTATTGTGTGTAGTTCCTAAAAAATTAAAGTAATGAAAAGAAATGGCTTTAAAATCCTTATTGAAATTTCATGTAGGAATACCTTATTATAGTGCCATCCTAAACTGGTAACTGATGAAATGCCCTCATGTCATCTCCTCATTATTAGGTTATGATCTACAACTTGATAGTCCTTAACTATTCCACTTTTTCTTTGAGAACAAGGCAACTACTTAATAAGGGAGGCTCTCCTTATTAACCTAAGTCAACTTTATTCCTTTAGTATTTTTAGGTGTGTTTGGCACCCAAAAATTATTTTTAGCTAAAGGTTTTCTTATCATCCGATTCTTTAACATATTTTTGTTCATGTACAATCTACACCATTGGCACAAAGATTTATTTAGGACCTACTCTTAGTATGACACATGACTTATAGATTATCACTTCAATGGAAGGGCCTCCTTGGGTACTCAGACCCCTCTTCACATTTTGGGGATAGAAATATGACCATATCCTCATACATCCTTAGTTGACCCCTCTAAAGAGTGTTGTGCTCATAACATGTGACATTGCATGATCAAGTTCAAATAGGGGGTTTGAATATATTACCGCATAAATTTTCCAAGTGATTGTATATATCTCTTGCACCCATCAATGACTAACAATGCTTGGAATCTTTGAAGCAACTTCTATATTCTCCCATATTAGGCTATCTTCTCTTGAATTCCTCCATACTATCCTCATCTTATGCGATGATATTATAGATCATGTGTATTTTAGTCAAAGCCTCAGCATACTCAACATACGTATCAACTTAGTCTACAATCAACACAATTTCCATGTGTTCACTTCCATTCTTGAAGATAATATAAATTTATTTGGAATATAGATCCACATTCTTGGTATAACACCATAACATTCCCAATAATTTAGGGTAGTTATCTTCCTCAAAAATATTGATCACCTCAAATTCAATGTAAAACTTTAAATCCATGATCTTGATGTCAACATAAAATATAACCCATATGGGTTGTGATCTAGTATTGTTGGCCATAGTCAAGATATGTGGTGAGGACTATAACATAATACTTCCCACATTTTTCCATGCATATCTCATAAGAACATTTAATTCAGTTTCAATATCCATCATTATATCACACATTAACTATTCATTGATTTCAACATCCATGAATAACTCTTGATCATAAGTCACACTTTAGGCAATCTTCATCTCACACTCTCATGTAAGGTCTAGAATCGAGACATTAGTTATTTTTGTGTTGTCACATTATTCTAAGAGGCTCTTAAACATGGGAATAATTTTGTTACACCATAGAAGATATACATCAAACTCACCAACATTCTCTTTAGGGGATCAAAGTTCTAGTTAAACTTTCTCCTCTAGATCCTGAGCAAGCTAAAGTTATTACTTTAGGTGATGGATTACATGAATGACATTGATCAACACCTCTATCTTCCATGATACATCTAGGGGAGTTGTAATAACAATCATTGAGTGATCTAATTTAGCTCATTTTTTATCAAGCTCATTCCTCAGCCTGGTTTCCTATTTGGGAGCCATCACTTTTCGAGCAATCAAGCCACTAGTTGATAACACTTAGAACTAAGATCTACCAATATAATTTTACTTATTTTATGACCTTTACTTGTGTGCACATGAAATCATACCACTTATTTTTTTAGGGTTTCCCTTCTATGTGATCTTTGCATATAGGTTTGAGAAATCCTCAACCTTATATACACCCTAAAAATATGCACAAGTGGGATACTAGGGACAATCACACTAAAAGTGGTCCCTTGAACCAAACATATAAATATTATAGCTAAAAAATTCACCCTATGAGAGGGTGATTCAAGCTCTCTTTCTTTGATCTATGCACTTGGATTGAACCTAGGTTGTGGGTTGCCTACAAGTGAGTCAAACCTCTATATTTTGGGATAGCTACCAAAAGTACAACACCTAAATAATCAAATACACTATATGATTTCCATGGAAAAGGGATAAATGGATACTAAAAATAATAACATAACTTGAAGGTGATTCACCAAACATGAAGTCCTTAGCTTGTTGAAGATGCACTATGAAACATTAGACTACAATTTGATTATGCTACTCCAAAATAGTCCTAATCACATTAGTATTTCAATATGAATATTTGAGAGGTTGCAAAGGGAATTAGGATGATAAAATTAGAGGTTCTAGTATAAAAACTATTATTTTATCAATTATCTAGCTTAACAAACTAAGTAAAACACTTCATATTACCTATGAGACACACACTTGCATAAGGAATGGAAATGAAAGATAAATGTAAAGAATACAACACTATCACTAAGAACTCATCAATACAACATATCCAAAATCAATATTTTTAAAAAGGATAAATAATATCTATCTTTAATTCATTTAAATAGGTAAGTACAAGACTCAATTTTGGTAGGGCTTCACCATAACCAATGTGAGGATCTATTACAAGGCCAAAAAATCATTATTTTTATAGATAATTATCAAGAGAAAGAGAGAGGTGGGCATAAGAGAGAATAATGATGAGTCATAAACCATATTGAAATTATTTATTCTCTTAAAAACTATAATATAATCCCAAAAACCTATTTTGAAACATGTCTTAATTTGATCCCTAAGTAACTCTATGAAGTTGGTAAAGATGAGAGGATGAAACACTCATTTTGGCATCCTTGAAATTATGAATATCTGCCACTTCAAGAGAAAGGAGTTACATTAGTGGACCATTATCCTAACTATCAGGATCATATTTACACCTTATTTTAATCCCTGACATCTCAAATTGACAACTCTATATTTTTCTATGCCAAAAGGCACCTTCTTGACTAGGGTGTTAACAAACAATTTGAAACTACCTTGGAGACTTTGAAACCTTTATTATAATTTAAAGGATGTAAATAATTATTGAAATAGTTATAAAAAAACTTCCTTGAACTAGCATATCCCTTAGACACCCATGTTTCATGCTTTTATTTTCATATCATGAAGTCTTCTTTCAATAATCAAATAGGCTAACTTAGCAAACTAGGCCTAGCTTCTTGACACTTGTTCTTTGGATGGATGTAAGAATTAAAGATCACTCCTTTCATGGATGAGATACATGTGTATGAATCGTATTTATGCTCTGGTTTATCATGGAAATCTTAGGATAATTTTAACTTGTAGTTTCTTGTTCATCTAGATGGATATTTTACTCCATTTTAGCCTTTTAAAACTACCTTTCTTACACAGACCTATAGAAGTGGTTTTATGAATGATTGAGAGGATTTTGAGGTTTGGGAGGTTTAAAAACATCTTATCACACTCTCCACTATGACTCTCATTCATTCAATAATCTCTACACTTCAAATTCTTACAAAAACTTGTAAAAATGAAGCATTTACCCCATCTAGACAGATGACATTAAGGAAAAATTGTGTGATGAGAACTTATGAGAGTTGCTAGAATAATCCAATTATCACATGGGAAAATTCAATCTATTTAGATACATTTTATTCAATATTTTCTATATTAGGTCCTTATTAGGGTTTAAAAGGGGCTTTTAGAGGTTTAGGTTCTTAGCAATGGTTCATAAAGGTTAGGCCCCTAAGCTATGAAACAATGCCACTAATTTCTTCTATACAAGGCCCCTCAACTCTCCCAAAGTTATCAACACCCAATGCACATATTTCATATAGTTTTGAGCTTATAAATATGTTCTTCAGGTGGCAAATGTGCATTCTTACAATAGTTCTAGGCCAAAATGGCCATTTCCAATCTTCCCTCTACAAACCAATGCCTTTTTCACCTCTAAAAACCTATTAGGAAGGATCTAATATGTGTCTCTGGTATTTATTCAACACATTTTTGATATTGACCTTAGTCTTCAAGTGTTGATGCCTTGAGGAGGGTATTAGTCTTATAGGCTTAATGATTGTGTTCTCTATATTCTACCCTTAAAGATAGTGATTTAATCACTTGAAAACTTTTAAGTATATATAATTCATTATATAAACCCCATAGGTCACTCATGTTGTCTTCATCAAACCATTTTATATCTCTATGACATTTTACACAGTCAACTCTCAAAACCTTATGGTGTAGCTATATGTCTACTTATGAATTTAGAGACCCCTGTAGGTGGTGATTTTGATCTAAAAGGTTGTGTTTCATGTTCCTTTTATGTCCTTTTAGTTATTTATAACTAAAAAATACCAAATGATATCAATTTATACCTATAGGCTCTTGAATTTATCTCTTTCTCCATTCAAGACTGGCTGTAGGTAGTGACTGTAGGGTTTAAGACTTTCTTTAGACATTTGACTGTGCATGTTTTTAGTGAAATCAACAAGGATATTCAATGTGCTAAACATCAATTTAACCATCAATACATTTTATTCTATTAACCTCCTACAAATGCTGAGATGTTCCCTTTAGGTTTATAATGTGTGAAAGAAGTTCTTAAAATCATCTAGGATTTCTATGTCTTCATAATTAGATACCACTATGGGGAGTTAAATAACTTATTAAGAAAAGAAAAGGTAACTTTCCCATTTGACAACTTTGAAAAATTACTTAGTAGACATATTATATCTTATGCTAATAAATATGGTTCATTAGATGGACTGAGCAGGCTTGTAGGTGATGAAGACTATGTATACAATAATTAGACCTAGGTTATCTTTGTTATCTCAATAAGAAGGTTTTGGATTGATCTTATTTTAACTCAAGAATATTATGTTTAGAGTTTAACTCAACGTTCTCATAGATTTCAAACTCTAAAACTCTATTCACTCTCAATCCTTAGTCATTGAAGCTTGGCTATAGGTGGTTCTCTTTGGGAGTTGAGAGCACCTAGTTATTATTTTGAATTAGCATATGGTGCCATTTGGAACTGAAGGTAATTGAACCAATTACAAAATTAGATATACACTTGGTTATTTATTCAAACCATTAACACCTTCACTCTTTGAAGTGTCTTTACTCATTGCAAAACATGTCTATAGGTATACCTCTACCTATAAGTCTTCTTCTTGAGAGATAGTTCTCTTGACTATTTAAGACACCTTTGAATTGTACCAATTGAGTTGGGAACTTGTACTATCTCCTCAAAGGGTTTGCATCATCCAAGTGGATAAAAATTATTCATCAAATATTCTTTAAGGTGCCTAGGACTGTATTTTTAATGGTTCACATGAGTTGGAGGATACTTATTTGACCATACCTTCTTTGGTGACCTTTAAAGGAGATAGACATATATGAATGGATGTCAAAGAACTCAGGGTATACCTTCATGTTACCAAAAACTTCCAACATAGACTTGGACTCATGAATGTCCACTCATAGACCTATAGGCTTGTGTGACTAAAACATTTTATTAGCCCTTTCTTGAAGGTGAACTTGGACCATCACCATCATTATATATGACTCTCAATAGTTCAATGGTATCTTTTTCATGCTACTTTGGATTTAGCAATAACACTGAAACCAAATATAGACACTCAAACTTGGAGGATGTTGTTCAAATACTATATAAGATTTTCAAAGAGAAAAACACTTGGAAATTATAGACAAGGTTGTATTCCAAGGGGGAGAATATGAAATATATGAAGTTGATATATCTTCAATGAATGATGAATCACTTGGGAACATTTGAGAGTGACTACCATGAGAACAAAATAGAACACTTGCAATAAGAGTGATTGAACACCTTATACTTGAGACATTTTCCCTCTTCATTGAAGAAACCTCATGGAAATGAGATAAATGATTAAACCACCATGAAAAGGATCTCTATGATATCTAAAAACACATATCAAAACCATTCTTCTCTATCATATTCTAAAGTGGATAAACAAATGAAAAATTAGACCCTACCTAAATGGACAAGGCATAGTGACCTACTATCACTCTTAGATATTTTTCATACATAAGGAGAAATTAGTCTAAAAAATAATGCCACTAATTCAAATATTAATAGGACCCCTATTAATTTCCAAATTTTAAGCTCCTAACTCTCTCTCTCCTAGTCGTACCATTCACATCAAATTTGACTTTTTGAGTTTGTGAAGGTAGTGATGGAGGAGAGAATTATTGAAGTTTTTTTACAACCTAAAACTTGGTCCAAATCCTGAAAATGATTTTAGGGATCCCAAGGGACACTTTTTAAACCATTTATAACTAATAATTGATTCTCCAAGGTTGTGCAAGTGCCCAAAAGTGCTTCTAAATGGCATATTTTCCATTTTGGATGCTGAACCTACAATTTTGTTAATATGTGACTATTAATGAGTATATTATGACATCAATTACATTTGGGTAATTTTTTTAAATGTTTGAGATTGAAGGAATGATGTATAATTCCATAAAACAAACCAAAAAGGTGGTAAAATGACCTTTTAGCACATAAGGACAAAATGAAATACTATCATATGATAATATGAACTTAAAAGATCATAAATAATCATTTTAAATTCCTATAAACCATATAAAAACTTTTACCACCATTGAAAATAATGAGACCTATAAATGACCCCTAGGAGTAGACAAGTCATATAAGACTAAACCTTTGGCAATGCTAAACCACTACAAGTATGACCACATGTATACCTTTCAAGACCATGAAATGAAATTTATAATGCCACATACTATTTTTAATATTCCTATGAAAGTTTTAATCTATAGGGGGTTTACCTTTTTGACTTAGGAGTTAAAATTGGTCAACAAATTGGCTACTCATAAGGGTAGCATGCCTACAAAGATGATAGATTAGTGGCCTTATCCTTTATCATAAAGCAATGGGGTAAGTCTAAAAACATAAATTGACACTTACCATGAAACAAACTAAAAATGGACAACACCAAGCAAAACACCACACCAAACATGTGTCATAAGACATTTAGACGAAGGAAAGACATAAAAGAGAAAAAGAAAATAATTATGATTAAAGCACTTATGGAACTAAAAACCTACTCTAATATGTACAAATATATGAAATTGAGATCAATATCATGGATTAAAGTGTATCCCATTGACTGGGATACTCAATTCTTCTCCATTTAGTATTGCTAGTTGAAAAACATTATGTTCTTTGAGAGAAATAATGACATAAGGTCCAATTCACAATGAATCAAAATTGGTATTCTTACCAAGCTTAGTCATATTATCATCCCACTTCAATACAAGATCTCCTTCTTTGTATGTTCTTGATATATCTCTCTTGTCAAAGTATCTCTTCACTTGTGCTTGGTGGTATTCCATGGTGTGCATAACCTGATTCCTTGTTTCCTCCAAGGCCATTAGTTCTACCCATATTATCTTCATAAGATCATTCTCCATCTTCTCAAGCTGATGTACCAACTCAAGGGCTGGTAACTCAATTGAAATAGGTAACTTAGCTTCACTCCCATAGACAACCATATAAGGGGAGTTACCAATAACAACCTTGGGAGTGATCCTATTAGCCATAGGGTTGTCTTCAATTTAGTATGCCAAATCCTTTGATTATCCTCTATAGTTATATTTATAATTCTAATCAAGTTCTTATTAATGGAATAAAATATCCCATTACCTTGAGGATATTAATTATAGGAGGTACTCAAGTAGATACTATATTGTAGATCTCATTCCATTGTCTTTACTCCACTAAAATCCATGGCATTATCAAAAATTATGGTTGTAGGTACTCCAAACCTTGTTACTATGCTCTCATAAAATTTAATAAATAAATTTTCATTATCCTCATTGAGGGATACTACCTCTACCCATCTTTTGAAATAGTTTGTAGCTGTAAAAACCCATTTGTGACCAACACTAGATAGAGGGTTGATCATTTCAATGAAATCAAGCCCCCATTACATGAATGGATGTTCAACTTGGATTGGGTGAAGAGGAAGGAATGAAAGTATTTACCTACTAATAATTCACACTTTTGACACTTTATAACCTAAGCATATGCATCCTTGAATAGGTTGGGCCAATAGTAACCAACCCTCATTATTTTTGTAGCTATCATTTTAGGTGCAAAATGACCACCTATTGGTCCATCATGAAATTATTCTAAGAGTTTATCAATCTGATCTATCTCTACACATATAAGTATCACCCCATTTAGGGCTTTCATAAAAATAAATCCATCCACAAAGACATAATGTCTTGATTATGTCTGAATTATCTCCTTTTTACTTGATCTAAACCCCTAAGACACTCACATGTTTGAAGGAATCTCACCAGTTATTATCTCCAACTTGTAGTAAATGAAGTAGTAGTTATAATAAAAAATTATTGAAATAAAAAAACCATTGCTTCTTCATCCTTTAGGTATGATTCTAGGTATTCACACAACCCTCTTCCTCTTACTAGCTTGGTAGCTTTGATTTCAACATCATACTCCATCACTTTAGTTATCCACCCAACCCTTTTCTCATTCAAGTCCTTATTCAAGATGAAGTATCTTATGCTTGGATGGGTTACCATCACATGAATATTTTTATTTGATAACATATGTCTAAATTTATTAAGACTTATCATCACAACCAACACTTGATTCTCAACATATGTATACTTTTCGTTATAGTCTTCTAGTGCTTGACTAAAAAATGCTACAGGCTGTTCAATTCCTTCATCATTTTGTTACATCAAAATATAGGATATGGTGTTGGTGTTATCAAAGTCATACAAAAATAAATATTCAGATAAATCTAGATTGATTAGTGTGGGTGCTTGAGCAATAGCTTGTTTGATGGCCTAAAACTAGTTTTTCCTTCTTTGGTCCATTAGAATGCTTGATTTTTATTCAACATAGATATTATGGGATTCACAAGAGTATCAAATATAGGTATTAATATTCTTAAAAAGTTAATATTTCCAAGGAAAATTTTCAAATCCTTCTTATTCTTGGGTAATGACAAAGCAAGAATAACTTTAACTCTATCAGGATCAATAACTAGTCTATATTTAGAAATAATGTGTCAAAGTAACTTAACTTCATGAAAAAAAAATACACACTTCTTTAGATTGAGATAAAATCCATATTGTCTACACCTTTCAAGGACTAACCTTATATGCTTCAAGTGTCACTAGAATTCTTAGAGAAAACCATTATGTCATCAAGATAGATCAATACCATCTCATTGATCAAGCCTTAGAAAGCCATATCTATGGCTATTTAGAATTTAGATCCTAAATTAGATATCCCAAATGGAATTATATTATAGGAATATTCCCCCCCATTTTATATTGAAGTCTATCTTGTATTGGTCTTCTTCTTTGACCAACACTTGGTTATACCTTGAATAACCATCCAACAATGAAAAACTTTGAGAACATGCTACTACTTGAAATATTTTATCCATGGAAGGTAGAAGATAGTGATTCTTCAATGAGACCCTATTAAATTCTCTAAATTCCACACATAACCTAATTTCACCACTTTTATTTCTCATGGGAACAAGATTGGAAACCCATGAAGAGTGTTTGATAGAAAAAATGATCTTTGACTCAATCAACTTGGTGAGTTCCTTTCTCATGAGCACCTCCACCTTAATATTGATTGGAATTTTCCTTTTCCTTATATTCTTATCATTGGGATCAAGTTATATGGTGTGTTGAGCTAATGAGGGGTCAAACCCCTTAAGGTCACTATACTCCCAAACAAAGATATCCTCAAACTCCCTACATAGTTTAAGGAATACTCCCTTTTCTTCTTATGTACATACCTTCCCAAGCTTGAGTAATTTGTCCTTGAAGATAAATACCCTTTCATGGTGTTCTTCCTTGGTTGATATGCTTAATTTATCTCTCCTCATTTTATCACTTTCATTGAAAATACTCTCAAGATTAACCAATCCTTTAGGGAGCTTGTTAGACCTTAGTTATACAATTTTTTCCCCATATTGATGCTGTAACTTGGTCTAGTTTTGGAAGATAACTCAGCTTCATGTTGTATCAAACATTCTAGTTTTTCACTTTCAAACACCTACCAATTTACATCATTATTTGGTATGGAAGGCCTTATAACTACCATTATGTGTGACTGCAATTTTGGGTTATTGACATCATTGGGAATATTAAATTATGATCCAATTGCTACCAACCTTTATTTGATGTCAAAAGATTTCAAATCCTCAATAATGTCCCACACTCTATGATTATAGGACTTCAACAAAGTGTTCTTAGATACACTCATACCTCTGACTTGGTGTGTAACAAGTTCACTATCTCTAATGGCTTGAACTTGCTTGATTACTCTCTTCTTTGCCCATTGAAGCCCATGAATGAGATATTCATACTCTACTACATTGCAAGAAAAACTAAACTAAAACCTAATATTTGAGTAGTACCTTTCATTTTATTGAGGAAAAAGCATCATTCAAACACCTACTCCATTATTGCTTCTTGAGCCATCAAAAAACAACTTTCATAAACCATTATCATCATCATTAGGCTTAGAAAGAGAAGGTATGGCTATACCTTCTTCATTCAAATAATATACTCCAATACTAACCTCTTCAATCCCTCTATATGGATCAAACTCATGATTTTATGTTCCCCATTCATCAAAGAAGAGGTATACAACATCCTCAAGAGGAACAATTGGTTCTTGATCTCTAGGTTGATATTATTGATCAATGCTGCCATAATTAACATTGGTTACATTTGGATTGTATGTTTCAATATGAAACCTTTAGATAGGTTCTAATGTTATAGTCACTTTGGTGCCATATCTTATCCTAAAGGACATGTAGGACCAATCTTATGATAGATAGCCACCTATCTTTGCCATGAAGTCCCTTGATAAGTAAAGGGTAAATGGTGGTAGATTAACACAACTACATATTAAGCAAAGGAGAAATTAGGACAAGCATGAAGAGTTAGATTCAAACCCTTAACAACACCAATTATCTTAGTGGCTGATTAACACTAATTTTACTACCTTTCCATGGCCATGAATTTGTTTTAAAGTGGCTTGAGAAGTCTTTCCACATTATTTGTTTTGTTAGGGGCAACCAATTCATGACTGGTTATGATAGGAATTAGGGCAAGAGATGGGGTAGGAGGTTGAATATTAGGAAATAAAGGCATAGGGGGTCTTGGAATCTATTTTATATCTTGAATGAAGTTGTTCTTAGCTAGTATGATAATGTCATATGCATTTGGTAAAGTATTCCCACCCATGGATTAAATCATGACTATAATTTCACTATTCAATGCCTTGAGATAATAGATAAAATCATAGTTTGGAGTGGGTATAACAAGGATTGGGATTATATCCTATGTCTTTTTAAACCTATAATTTAAATCTTGTATGAGTTCTTGGGGGGCTCTTTTTATGATGGTCAATTATTCATCCAAGGATAAATGATCACTTTTATCCTAAAATCTCTTTCTCAACTTATCTCTAAATTCATCCCATGAGTCAATTGAATTAAGAGATAAGGTATTATAGCTGATTGCCACATTCTCTTGTGTGATGTTGTGGATGTTAAAAAATTTGGCCATGTCTCTAATAGGTTCAATTAGAGTTAGAGAGGTCTCTCCATTAAAATAAGTCACACTCTTAAGGGAAACCATGAGTATATCATTGCATTGATTAAGGTTCAAAGGAGAATCACCATTGAAGGAAACAAAGGGTAGATTTATACCCATGTTATCAACCTTAGGAGAACTTGGATAATCTGGAATAAAGAGTCTCCTTCTAGGTGACTTAGTGTATGGGAGAGTATGAATAAATATTTTTATTTTATATGAATGCAAAGGTAATTCAATAAAATCAAAGGGAATACCTTTAAATTTTGACCTTATTATCACCTTTGACATGAAATTTATCCCACTAGTAAAAAACCAAGAGTTTAAAACCTTTTGGAGTCACTAAATGTTCCATGAAGAAGGCTGCTACTGCAGTAATAGTGCCAAGACCAACATCTATCTTGGACAACCTCTTTTATTTTGTGTCTCACTAGGTGTGATAAAAATATTATAGATCAAAAATTCACCTTATGAGAGGGTGATTAAATCCCTCTCTTTTTGAGCTATGTAATTGGATTAACCTTAGGTTGTGGGTTACCTACAAGTGAGTCAAACCTATAGATTTTGGGCTAGCTCCCAAAATTACAACACCTAAAATAATCAACTACACTATATTCTTGCCATGGTAAATGGAGAAATGGATAATAAAAATAACAACATAACTTGAAGGTGATGCACCAAACATGAACTCCTGAGCTTGTTGAATATGCACTATGAAACATTAGACTATAATCTGATTATGCTACTCCAAAATAGTCCTAATCACATTAGTATTTCAATATGAATATTTGAGAGGTTTCAAAGGGAAGTAGGATGATAAACTTAGAGGTTCTAGTAGCAACACTATTATTTTATCAATTATCTAGCTTATCAAACTAAGTAAAACACTTCATATGACCTATTAAAGACACACTTGCATAAGGCATGGCAATGAAAGACAAATGCAAAGAATAAAACACTCTCACTAAGCACTAATCAATACAATATATCCAAAATCACTATTTATAAAAAGGAGATAGAATATCCATCTTGAATTCATTTCAATAGGGAAGTATAAGACTCAATTTTGGTAGGGCTTTGTCATAACCAACGTGAGGATCTATTATAAGGCTAAAAATCACTATTTTTATAGAGAATTATCAAGAGAGAGAGAGAGGTAGGCATGTGAGAGAACAATGATGAGTCATTATTCATCATGAAATTATTTATTCCCTTTAAAACTAAAAGATAATCATAAAAACTTGTTTTGAAACATGTGTCAATCTGATCCCTAAGAAACTCCATGAAGTTGGCAAAGATGAGAGGAGGAAAAACTCATTTTGGCATCCTTGAAGTTTTGAAGATGTTCCACTTAAAAATAAAGGATTTACATTATTGGAACATTCTCATAACTATCATGATCATCTTGGCACCTTATTAAATCCCTAAAATCTCATGTTGACACCTCTATATTCTTTCTATGCCAAAAGGCACCTTCTTGACTAGGGGGTTAACAAACAATTTGAAACTACCTTGGAGACTTTAACACATTTATTATGATTTGAAATATGGAAATACTACTTGAAATATTTATAAAAAACCTTCCTTGAACTGACATATCCTTTAGACACCTTCCTTTCATGCTCTTATTTGTATATCATGAATTCTTCTTTCAATGATCAAATAGGCTAACTTAGTAAACTAGGCCTAGTTTCTTGACACTTGTTCTTTGGATGGATGAAAACATTCAAGATCACTCCTTTCATGGATGAGATACATGTGTTTGAAGTCCATTTATTCTCTAGTTTATCAAGGAAACCTTAGGATAATTTTAACTTGTAGTTTCTTGTTCATGTAGAAGGCCATTTTACTCCATTTTAGCCCCTTAAAATTGGCTTTCTTACATAGAACTACAGAAGTGATTTTATGAATAATTGAGAGGAGTTTTAGGTTTTAGAGGTTGAAAAACATCTTCTCACACCCCCCACTATGACTATCATTCATTCTTTCATTTCTACACCTTTAAATCCTTACAAAAACCTATAAAAATGAAGCATTTACCCCATCGATATAGATGACAATATAGAAACATTATGTGATGAGAACCCTGTGAGTGTGACTAAAATGATCCAATTGTCACATGGTAAAATTTAATCCATTTAAATACATTTTATTTAAGATTTTATATATCATGTCCTTATTAGGGTTTAAGAGGGGTTTTTAGAGGTTCAGGTTCTTAGCAATGTTTCATAAAGGTTAGGCTCCTAACCTATAAACCAATACCACTAATTAATTCTAGACAAGGCCCCTCAACTCTAAAAAAATTATCAACATCCCATACAACTATTCCATATATTTATGAGCTTATAAATATGCTGCTCAGGTAGTAAATGTGCATTATTACAATAGTTTTATGCTAAAGTGGCCATTTTCAAGCTTCCCTCTACAAACCAATGTATTTTTCACCTATACAAACCTCTTAATAAGGTTATAATATGTGTTTTAGGTCTCTATTTAATCCATTTTTTCTCTTGACCTCAATATTCAAGTGTTGATGCCTTGAGGAGGGTATTAGGCCTAATGACTATTTTATCTATATTCCACCCTTGAAGATATTGATCTAATGACTTGAACACTTCTAAGTGTATTTAATTTAGTCTCTAAAACCCCTAGGTCACTTATGTTTTATTATTAAAGCCATTTTCTCACTCTATGGCATTTTACACAGTCGATTCTCAAAACCTTAAGGTGTAGTTGTAGATCTACTTATGAATTTAGAGACCCATGTAGGTGGTGATTTTACTCTGAAAGGTTGTGTTTCATGTCATTTTTATGTCCCTTGAGGTATTTATAACCAATAAATATGAAATGAGATCAACTTATGCATGTAGGCTCTTGAATTTATCTCTTTCTCCAATCAAGACTAGTTGTAGGTAGTGATTGTAGGGTTTATAACTTCATTTAGACATTTAACTGTGCATGTTTTCAGTGATCTCATTAAGGCTCTTGAATGTGATAAACATAAATTCAAACATCAATTAATTTTAGTTTATCAACATCTTCCAAGTGTTAAGATGTTCCCTTTAGGTTTGTTAGATGTGAAGTAATCCTTTAAGCTCATATATGCTTTCTAGGTCTTCTTCATTAGATACCACTATGGAGAGTTCAATACCTTATTTAGAGAAGTTAAGGTAATGTTTCCAATTTTAAAACATTCAATCTATAATGAGTAGACCTATCATCTATTATGATACTAAATATGGTTCATTACCTAGATTGATTAGGCCTTTAGGTGATGAAGGCTGTGTATATAGTGATTAGACCTAGGTTGTCTTTATTATCTCAATAGGTAGGTGTTGGATTGATCTTATTTCAAATCAAGATTCTTATGTTTAGATTTCCACTTAGCTTTCTCACAGATTTAAAACTCTAAAAATCCATTCACTCTCAATCCATATTCATCAAAGCTAGTTGTAGGTGGTGATATCTCTAGGAGTTATGATCATCTGGTTGTTATTTTGAATTAGCATATGTTGCCATTTGGAACTAAAGGTAGTAGACTAGTTACAAAATCAAACATACACTTGGTTCTTTATTCAAACCATTGACACCTTCACTCTTTAAAGTGTCTTTACTCATTACAGAACCTACTTATAAGTCAATCTTCTTCTTGATATCTAGTTCTCTTGACTATTTAAGACACCTTTGAATTGTACCGCTTGTTATCACTCTAGAGTGCACCCTGTTTGAAGATGTGCAGATCACACCCTTACTCTAGTTGATACAATGGGAACTTATTATATTATGGATGAATCTATGATGGGAAAAACATCCAAAGAGGGCTAGTTCCCTTTAGATTTATCAATTATATCTGAACTACTATGGTTTCTTGGGGTGAAAAGGGAAGAAAAACTGAAAGGAAATCCTAATTATAGGGGTAATGCACCTAAATTATTCATATTTTCTAAAGTTACTAAAATTAATGCACACATATAAGTAATAAAAATCCCTATTTTTATCCTTAAGCATAAATATTTTAGATGAAGGGTTGAAAACCTCTTCAAATGACATGTAAAAGGTGAGATAGAGAGAGATAAGTGAGGAAGGGACTTGCCAAAAAGAGATAAATCTCACTTATATGTTGATGCACCATAAAAAATGCACTATTATTCTATCCAAATTTAGATACACAACAAAAGCTTCTTTATTGATGTATGGTCCAGATTACAATTTCTCTTTAGCTCCAATAATTTCTCAAAAATTACTTGATTAAGCTAATATATATGCTTCAAACCTAAAATAGTCTTAAGTGGAGTTCTCAGGAGATAAGGATTAGTCTTGGTCAATTGAATCAAGATCTAAATATCTTTAAAATATTTAAAATATTCAATAAATTATTATCCCTTTACAAAATTTTCATGCTTTTCAAACTTGGCGTATGAATATGGTGGGCCCATTTGAAAGGTCATTAACATTAAATTCCAAAAATTCACCAAACATGCATGAATCCAAGGTTGGCATGGAAGTGAGATAGTGGGGCCCATTTGACAAGTCAAAATATCTTGCATGATGCTATGCCACATCTTGGATGGAGAACTCCTATTTGAACAAATTGGAAGTGTTGAAAGCCTTCAATTAACAAGATAAATAAGAATAGATGTGGCACTCTGACAATAAGTCACTTCAAACTCAAGACCAATCAACTCAAAAAGCCTCCACTTGCATGAAAATAAATCCTTGAAGAGTGAGATAAACATGAGAGCCTCATGAAATAGCATAAAAGTGGTGTAGAAACATAGATTGAACTTCTTAAACAATCATCCAATGCCAATCTCCACTTAGCCTTTTGAACAATTAAGCCAACTAGACTAGTTAAACCAAATAGTTTCATTTTGTAAACTTGTACACCATGAAACATAAATAAGAAGCCATGAAACCTGAAACAACAAAAAATTTCACTTGAAAAATAATTCATCACCAAAGTTATGATTTTGATGAGAAAAACTTTGCCAATTAGTCAATAGGCTTGACTAGGCCCATTTTATTCAAAATTATAGCAGATTAGCCATTTTGATTGAGATTATAGGTGAAAATATAGGATTATTTTTGAAAAAATTAAGATTTTAAAATGAATAAAAAGTTCTAATCTTTGAGCTCCAATGATTAGATTTTGTTAAATTACCCTGCACTTCATTTTACACACCTTTTCCTATAAAAAATATGGTTTATGCCCTCATATATATAGATAAATGCATTAAATTTAAATTTATATAATCCTCTTAGAGTTTAATTTAAATTTCAAAAGGGTTCATGTTGATCCATGGTGATTTTATTGCAAGAAAATCCACTTTTATCAAAACTAGTTTTTAAGGTGCTTAGGAAGGTTCTAAAGCTAGAACTTCAAACTGATGATTCATGAGGTATAGACCTAAAAATATTTAACCGCTTCCATTTATGTGTATAAAATTTATCCCTATGGAATATATTGAAATATTAGACTCCCATACAAAATACATGAAAATTTACTATGTAAATAAAGTTTGCTTACAGGAAATTGACTGCATTCTGAGCTGCCTACGCTCTTAGTGATTATTCTTAAATAAAATCCACTAAAATTATCTCAAATTTTAATTAATTATAATTAAATAGGTTTCCTAAAAACATAATAAGAGTGTTCATCCCAACTCCATAGATGGTGAATAAAATGAACATTTGAACAGGTGGCTTGGAAGGGTGCTTAGAACTACAAAAAGTTAAGAACTTAAATAAAATAAAAATATCTCATTAAAATATTAAAAAATCCTAAAAAAATAATTATATGACCTTAAAAATTCTATAAAAACACTCTAAAAGTCATTTTTCCATGAAAAGTCTAAAGATGCCTTTTTGGCCTGAATGCCTATTTGCCTACAAAATACCATGTGAGCATGGTTTTCATAAAATTAGAAGTTATGAAAATTTAAAAAGGAATTATTATGATGTAAAAATATCATAACATGATTTTAAATTGTTAACTTGGGCTTAGAAGCTTATGAGACACTCCAGAATGAAGCGTGCTCCAATGGTGACCTCAAACAAATAGGCCGAGCTCTGAGACAAAACAATGAATATGTGCACTTTTAAAATAGATATGAAATTTGGTAATATGGTTCCCAAACTAATTAAAACATTTTGTACAAAATTTTAGGTCTTAAATCCAACTTTAGCTCCCAAAATCCTCAAATTTCTCCTAATTTTGGCCTTCGTGCATGGACTGTATGCAAATTTGACCAAGTTTTAGTGATTTAAAGATGAATTACATGGAATTTGAAGGTTATAAAGGTAAAAAAAATATTAATTAATCTCAATAATCTCTTCAAGAGTTTGTAAATAGCCTCTACCCCTATTTTCAAGCATGATTTGACCCTCAACCAATGTATTTAGTCTTCAAAATGACTATGTTTTCATGTTTTGAAAGTAACCTCATAGAGTTTGATAGGTTTTAAAGGTAAAATTCACCTTAAAATGGATTAAAAATTTCATTAATAATCTTGAAAACACTCTATCCTCTTCTTCTTAGCATGTTTAGACATTGAAACAAGGCAAATAGGCCTTCCCGTGACTAAGCACACACTTTGCTGTAGGTGGATATTGATGAAGCTTGATAAAGTATAATGGTAATTAATCCTCATTCATTGATTTTAGACTATTTATATAAAATTAAGGCTCTCCACACATCTCCTTGTAGGCATTTGAATCCCTTATGCAAGGTTTGAGCCCCTATACAGTTATGTTTCATATAAATTTGTATGGTTGGACTATAAAGGTAATCTGTAGTTTTACTGATGGAGTCCATAGTTTTGATTTAGGAGTCTATAGATGTATTGATAGATTCCATAGTTTTATTAAAATTTCTCATGCTTGTTACTTCCTCTTACTCTTGAGAGATAATCATTCTCCAAGTAAGAACACTGTTGAGAGCCCCAAAACCCTTAAAGCTTTTCAAACATCAACATATTTTTGACTATGGTATTCCTATCAAGGAAGATGTAGGTAAATATTTCATGTCTTTAAGATGAAATTTAAATTTTAATCCCTTACTTATCTTGAATGCATCCATTTCTCATTGATGTCCAATTAGTGTAGTTCTTGTTCTTTTAAAAGTTCATCCTTCTTAGTTATTAGGCCTTTCTTGGCTTAAAAAGTGCTTTAGATTTAATGCAGTTGTAGGTAAGGACTATGTTATAGGCCTATATGTGATCTTGGTATGAGAATTTTTGTACCTATACCAGGCCTATAAATTAGAATTAGCCTCTTGATTCATATTAGCTATATTATATGTCTATATGCTTGACCCTTCTCTTGCTTCTTAGTCATGACCTAGGGTTTCAAATTGACATCCCTACTACCATGGCAGTAGGTGGATTTTTTGAATTGAATGTAGCCTTCAAGACCCTAATATAACCTCCTTTATAATATTTTAACCTCAAACCCTAGCTCAATCTATGCTTTCCTAAGTCCATTTGCATTATAGGATATCATCAAAACCCTCCTTGATATAGACCCTCCTTCAAAGGCTAGCTGTATATAATGCTTTGTGTATGTACTGAGAACTAAAGGCATGCTTTTAAAAGATTATGGATAAGGTTGAGTACTTTTAGATTTAATATAATGCTTTGGAACCTCAATTTATCCCTCAAGATACTGTGACATGCTTAAACCCTTAAACCATTGCTCCACGTTTGCCTGCCAATCTTGAAAGTATGGTTATAGATGAAATGGGTTGTAGGTCCTTATAGTTGTCCCTAAAATGAGAGGAGTATGGTGTTCATCATATAATAAAACCTATTTACTGATTTCATGAACCCTAGACATATTTTATAAGATCATGACTCCTTCATAGCATTCATATGACCGCTCTTGACTAGTAACCTTGTTGACAATGCTCCTTCTTAGTGTTTTCCTATAGGTGATCACCATGTATTAAGCCACTTTTGAAATATTTACATATATTCTTGAAGTTCACATGAAAATCCAAAATCCCTAATTCTCCCTTAATAATTTATCGTGACAACTAGGCCTAAATATCCAAGAAGAGATTAAACCAAAGAAGAAAACATTCATTGAAACAAAATAGGTCTATGTTGACTATATGACATCATCCATGTATGTAATGAAAATGAACTAGGCCTTAGAGTGATCATCATTAATAATTTAAACATGTTCCTCCTATCCTCTTATGTTGGATGAGGTCATTGAATAGGCCATGATGAAGAGAAGCTTACTATCTAATTGACATGATGCCTTTGATAGTTACTATGACTTTATGAACTTGTTGTAGGTCACCTCTTCATGACTATAATTTGATGCTTTGGTTGGATATATACCTCGTGATCATGATTGACATTGTTTTTATCAACCTTGGCCTCTTGATAAGCTTCATGGAATGGAGTTGGGGTTTGAGGATGATAGGGATGGAAAGATGATGAAAAACGTATGATGGAGGATGGAAGGAAGGTGGAAACATAGTGAGAAAAAGCAGAGTATGATAGTGGTTTGGAGGTAAGTGAGGTGGTTGTGGGAAGGAGCATGGTGGAGATTGACAAGGCAAATATGAGGAACTATATGTAATAGAGGAGTGAAAGAGGGAAAAATTCAAACCTAGTATCCTCAAAAAACTTTAAAATTTGCAAAAATTCCTTAACATATGCTAAACTAGCTCATTTAAGACACTAGAAAACATGCAAATGGGCTTCTTTGGCAATGAATATTGAATAATATATGAGAAAAATGACTAAAAATCATGAAAAATTGATGGAAAAACCCTATAAAACATAAATTCCTGATAATTTGATACTGCCTTCTTCTTTTTGGACCATACAACTCACCCTTGCAAGATTGCCAACACTACAGATTGACTTTGAGACCTCTATTTGACCTTGAATTGAAGTAATAAAAACTTAAAAATGAGATAAAAGGGTAGGTAAAATATTAAATATTTTGAAACAATTTTAGTTTTACCAAAACTCTACCATAGGTGAAGAGAAAATAAAGAAAAACAACTACCTTTTTGGATGTTAGGCAGCAAAATTTGCCCTAACTTTAACTGAATGGTTAATGATCATGGAGAATACAATTGAGAAACCACTTAAACCATAAATAATCCCTCTAATTCTAGTTTCTTCACCCCAAATTTGAGATGTGTAACCTCCTCTAGCAGACCGTACCATCAGAAAACCTACAGGCATGTTACTTTATGCCAATAAGTAGGAAATGAAAAGAAAGATGGTTATAATCTTATATGGATATGAAACTTCTTGAAACTCCTGATGATTCTTTGATATCTCCTAGAAATGACTTACCCTACCTTGGATTGTATGGATTCCATATAGATTCCATACTCTTCTTGCAAAATAAGTGAAAAAGAAACTTTTCCTCATTTTAAAGCTAATTCTTCAATTCCCACTTCTTGGAATGGAAGGTTGGAGAACAATTTCGTGGATATCATGCATATTTTCATATTTTTGACCCTTTTATTTATCAATTTGGGATGTGGGAGGGCTAAAAGGGCCCTTTTTGGCTAAAATAAGATATCAAGAGACCTTTTAATGACTTGAAACTTAGTACTTAGGATATTTTAATGTTTTTGAACATATTAAAAGATATTTTGGCATGATTTTAAGTCTCTTGAAACCATTTTTGATGCTTTTTATCCCACTTTTGACATTTTGACCCAAATTTGCACTTTTAAAACATAATTGAACAGTTTGACGAGCTATAAAGGGAAATTGACCATTTTGGGGAAAGTTTTAGATAATAAGAGTAGTAATTTGGCCTTGACAAGAAAAATTACTAAAATTTTTGGCAACTCTCTGGGTTGACCAACTTGTTGGTCAAAATAACTCAGAATTCTAATAAGGATAGACCAAGACAAACACTGAAACTGGAAGAACTCTGGACCAATACACAACATGAGAGACTGACATAATAACAATAGATGTGTATACATGTGCACTTAGAGGAAAATAAAACAAAAACACAAAAAATAAAAAAAACCAAACTGAAAGGATGTGTAGAAAAGCACTTAGAGGAATGAAACTATAACTAGTCTATGTACAAAGTAACCTCTAGCTCGTTGGTCCTCCTAGATCAAAAGAAAAGCTCTTTAGTATACTTCCATAATAAGATGGAAAATGATGTGCTACATATTCCCTTTCAAGCTTAGTGGTTGAGAATTCAAGAAAATTCTTTGCCAACTCCTTTGGCATGCCCATATCTGGAAAAGTAGGAGCAAAGTAACCTCTGATGTAGACATACTCACTTGGTGGCTCTTTCTCCTTTTCAGGATCCATTTCTTCACAATCTAGTTGACTAATCTAAGTATAAAATATGATTTTCTTACCTTTTATAAGCATACCTTTGTTTTTAGGTTGATCAAGAAGATGATAGCCCATTCTAAAGATTTGAAACAAGTCTATGTGAACCATGAAATCTTGAGGTGGTAGAATTAAAGGACTGCCCACTCCATCTTCTTTGATTTGCTTGACAAGGCTACTATTTTTGGCTGTAATCAGACCATAATCCCCTTAGAAAAGAGCATATACTACTTCTAAAACTTCAAATAAGTCCTCCAATGAGCTTCCTAGCTAATTGGTAATCTCTGGCCATCCCATAAATTGATCAAATTGATCAACTATTACCTTCATTTCTTCATCCTCTTCATATGATGACAACATTATTTTCTTAACCTCTTCATGAACACTTGCATCCTCCTAGCACATTCTTATTTAAGCTCATTTGATTCTTAAATTTCCTCTTCTAGCTCTACTGTGACATGCTTCTATTCTTGAGTGTGAATGGTATGAGTGTAAAATGACTTAACTTCTGATATAACTTGAGTTAGTTGGTCAACTTCAACATGGAGAGTGGAAGAGAAGCTCATTAAGCTTAGAATCTTGAATGGTGTGGATTTTTGTTTCACGGTAGCTTCATTTTCTTTTCTCCATAGTGATATCAAGCTTTCTAACTCTACCTTATCTTGCTTCTTGACAATTTGTTGCTCCACAACTACCTCTTTTTTCTCTTGAATGGTCTCTTAGATTGACTTCCAAGATGGAAAGGCTAGAGAAGGATAAGAATGATTTGAAACATTTTGAGGTTTGATTTTAAAGGGAAGCATAGATGGCATATATGAAGGCTCTGGTAGAACAAATGAAGGGACATGAGATTGATGACAATGTACCTACTATCCTTCAAGACTCCTAAGCTTATCTTCTATGCTTTGAATGAAACCTCTAATATCTAACATAGTATTTGAGAGATTTTGGTGATTTTCCCTATCAATGGGTGTCCTTAATCATAAATATTTCAGATGAAGTGTTGAAAACATCTTCACTTGACCTATAAAAGGTGAGATAGAGAGAGATAGGTGAAGAAGGGACCTACCAAAAGGAGATAAATCTCACTTATATGCTGATTCACAATCAAAAACACACTATTATTCTATCCAAACTTAGATACAAAACAAAATATTCTTTATTGATGTATGGTCTAGATTATAATTTCTCTTTAGCTCCAAGAATTTCTCAAAAATTGCTTGATTAAGCCAATAAATATGCTTCAAAACATAAAACAACCCTAAGTGGAGTTCCTAGGAGATGAGGATTAGTCTTGGTTGATTAAATCAAGATCTAAATCCCTTTACAATATTTAAAATATTCAATAAAAGCATCTCCCTTTACAAAATTTACATGCTTTTCAAACTTGGCGTAGGAATATAGTGGGCCCATTTGAAAGATCATTAACATTAAATTCCCAAAATTTGCCAAACATGCATGAATCCAAGGTTGGTGTGGAAGGGAGATAATGGGGCCCATTTGATAAGTAGTCTCTTGTATGATGCTACACCACATCTTGGATGGATAAATCCTATTTAAATAAGTTGGAAGTGTTGAAATCCTTCAATTAACAAAATAAATAAGAATAAATGTGGCACTTTAACAATAAGTCACTTCAAACTCAAGACCAATCAAATCCAGAAGCCTCCAATTGTATAAAAATGAACCATTTAATAGTGAGATAAACATGAGAACCTCATGAAACAACAAAGTGGTGTAGAAACTTAGATTGAACTTCTTGAACAGTCATTCAATGCCAAACTCCACTTAGTCTTTTGAACAATTAAGCCAACTAGACTAGTTAAACCAAATAGGTTCATTTTGAAAACTTGGAAACCATAAAACCTACATAAGAAGCCATGAAACTTGAAACAACAACAAATTACATTTGAAAAATAATTCTTCATCACCAAAGTTATAATTTTTATGAGAAAAACTTTGCCAATTAGTCAACAAGCTTGATTAGGCCCATTTTGTTCAAAATTCCAATAGGTTGGCCATTTTTATTGAGCTAGTAGGGGCAGCTCTAGGATGATTTCTAACCAACTAAATATTTTAAGATGAATAAAAAATTTCTAATCTTCAAGATCTAATGATTATATTCTATTAAATTGCCCTATTCTTCATTTTACACACCTTTTCACATAAAAAAATGATTTATGCCCTCATATATACATGCATTAAATTTACATTTTTGGAATCCTCTCAAAGTGTACTTGATGTTTGAAAATGTTTCAGTTTGATCCATGGTGATTTTATTGTAATAAAATCCACTTTTCTCAAAATTAGTTTTTAAGGTGCTTAGAAAGGTTTTGAAGCTAAAACTTCAAACTGATGATTCATGAGGTACAAACCTCAAAATCTCATACCAATTTCATTTATGTGTATAAAATTTACCCCTATAACATCCTTGAAAATATTAGACTCCTATGTGAAAGATATGAAAAGTTACCATGTGAATAAAGTTTGCTTTTGGGAAATTGACTACATTTTGAGCTACTTATGCTCTTAGTGATTGTTCATAAATCACATCCCTTTAATTAATATTAATTATTCATAAATTATAATTAAATAGGGTTTCTCAAAACATACTAATATTTTTGGTCCAATTCCACATGTGGTGAATAAAATGAGCATCTAAACAAGTGCTTGGAAGGGTGCCTAAAACTACAAAAAGTGAAAAACTTCACTAAAATTAAAATAGATCCTTATAATATTTGAAAGTCATTAAGAGATCATTATTAGACCTATAACATGCTATCAAAACACTCTAAAAGTCATTTTCCCATGAAAATTCTAAAAATGCTTTTTTGGCCTAAGTGCTTATTTGCCTAGAAAACACTATGTGAGTATGGTTTGCATAAAATTTAAAGTTATGAAACTTATGAAAGTATTTATTATGATTTAAAAACATCATCCCATGATTTACAATAATTCACATGGGATTATAAGCTTCTGAGGTACTCCAAAATGAAGCATGCTCCAATGGTGACCTCAAACAAACAAGATGAGGTCTAAGACAAAATAGTGAATATGTGCACTTGTCCAATGGGTATTAAATTTGGTATGATGGTGTTTCTATCTATTTTTTCTTTTTTCTAAGCATGAAAAGTAGAAACTAGTTATGAAGGGTGTGGAAGAATACCTATTGAATCTGCATGTGTTGAATCTAGATGATTGTGGAGAGCTCCTCTTTGGCTTGGGAGGATGACTTGAAAATAAGAAAACACTAAAATAAACTTTTTTGTTATATAAGTAGATGGGTGGATTGCCTAGCATGAGCTATATCCTAGAAGCAAAATCTTTCTAGGAGGCTGTCAATTCACCTGCTATTAAAAACTTAAGTGGTAATGATAAAAGAAATATATTTTCCTTATATGACTGTAAAATTGAAATGAAATACAATAAATAACAACAAATTAATCAATAAAACTAAATGCTTTGCTTAGATGGTTAAAATAAAGAAACTAGTTTAAATAATGCTAATGCTAAAAATTAGATAAAATAAAGTTGTGGTTTTTGTTTTGAATTGGTTTGATAAAGGTCAAAAGAGTGATTTAGTTGGGGTTGGAAAGGGGTTGAGATTGTGAAGGGTAATGTGTTCAAGAAAACAAGAGGGATAAATAGTCAAAAGAAGGCCAAGAAGGCAAAGGGGAAAATGGTCCAAAATGTGGCCAAGAAGGCAAAGGGGCAAATGGTCAAAATGAGGCCAAGAATGCAAAGGGGGAAATGGTGATCAAGAAGACAAAGGGGATATTGATAAGAGGATAAAATGACAAGAGGGAGATGAAGGAAGAGAGTGAAAGAAGAAGGCCAAATGTACAAGAATACAAAAATTAAGATAACTAAACAACAAGATTACCTCAATGCTTAAAGATGCTTGTTGATGAAGATTGGCTTATTCATAGTTGATGAATACTTGAATTAATTTTGGTAGAGTTTTGTTTCTTGAGATCCTTATCTTCAAGATGATGACCTCCTTGATGATACCTCCAAACCTACAACACAAATTTTAATAACAAAATACTAACTTCCAACTTAACCTTGAGTGAAGGAGAGGGGGGGTATTTATAACATTTGATGTGAAGAAACATACCAAAATAAAGGAATAGTGAAACAATTAAAATATCTCCAAGTGGGTTCATGAATGAGTTAAGGATGAGGTTGGTCTAGATTCTCACCTTGATCATAAGTCTCCCATTCGGGGTTGGTGTGTCTCCCACCTTGCACATGAGTCCAATTTTGAATGGGAATCATGCACATAGGTTTAAATGAGACCAAAGACTTCTCCCCACCCTTTCTTGCTTTCACCCAAACACTTAAAGGGGTGACACGCCAAATGTGGCACCATTTTCCATATGGGGGATGAAAGTCCAAGGTGAGGTTGTGGAAGATTCCCATTTGGGTTGAGAAGTCTCCCATTTTGACTAAGAAGTTAAAAATTGGTGCCCTTTGTCTTTCCTAAAGTCTTAAAGAGGTAGATATCTCTTTTAAAGTATAATTTCATGTGGGAAAGATAAAATACATGTTTAATAATGACCACTTAAGGGGAAATTTGCCATATTTCAAGGGGGGAACTTTGTGATGTTAAAATGAGGTCATTAGGCACTTTGGGAAAGGGTCCCAAGTGGGGTATGGTGTCCCACATCAAGCCACATCATTTCTAAGCCATGTCACTTACCACATCACCTCCAAATCACATGCCATATCACTTGCCATGTCATCATGCCATGTCACTTACCATGTCATCATAAATAGTGATAGTGGGTCCCATAGTGAATAGTGATGATGAATAATAATTTCAAATAGTGATTCTGAATGATATTATGTGACTAGGATAATAATGATTTTTCTAGGTTAAGGGGGGTTTTTGGAAGGTTTAAGAAGTTTTATGGGGTCTAGAGGTATTTAGTCATCAAAAACTATATAAGTGTAGTTTTTTGGTGTCTACATTTTCCCCCTTTTTGTTATGTGGCTTTAAATTAACAAGCTACAAAATAAAAACAAATCACTTAGTCAAAGGTCAAGGTACCCAAATTATGGGAAGAGGTGTTCCCCCTCAAACCAAGAGTCAATGAGGAAAGGTTAAATTAGGTGTAGGTTTGATAAGCAGTTGATTGGGAGGCACCAGGTGATGCCATAAGGTAGTTGGGCATGAAAAATACCAATGGTTTAACAAAATACAACTAAGTGTAATAGTCAAGATTACGTAAAGACTAAAGGTTCCAATGTTGATTAAAAAAAGGTTAGGTTCTAAGATAAATGATAAGGTAACCAGTCCCTAGCATTGGTTATAGCTGATCAGGTTAGTCTTATAAAGATTCCTAGATAAGGTCAGTCTTGCCTTAGGTATCAAAGGTAGGAAGTGATATTGAGAAAACACAAATGGTCTATTTTTTCATGAGGTGATATAAACATTTAAAATTTCAACATGGTAAGGTTGGTCATTGTATTCAAAAGTTATTCCAAAAAACATGAATATTCTGGGTCAAAAGTAACTGATGTCAAGGTGGACATGGTGAAAGCAAGGGTGGATTGGGTATGGGTTGGAAGGGGATGGTCGAGCTGACTCCAGATGCACATGACAAGTGGACGCTACCTACATAGTTCTATAGACATGAATCTAAAAATAATTTCAGGCCAAATGTAGTTCTTTTGAGGTAAATGACATTGGTTAACATGGTTGCCCCAATTTGATATGTAGGTAGGTCTGGGTGAAGGACATTGGAGAAAGGGAAGTGCCAAAGGGTGGAAAAGATGTCTATCAAATAGTTTATGATGGGTGTGGTAGAAATGGTGGATGAGATTACCTAGGATACAATTAGATGATTACATCCACTATGCAAAAGGAATCTACAATAATGGATAAGCAGGTTAAAACATGAAATTATGGCCACCTTTTTAAAAAAAATAAAAGGGAGAAATATGCTACACCAAGATTTATAAATAGGAAACTACTAAAATTTCCATGGTGATCTAATGGATTCTTTCATAACCATCCAAATAAGTTGACATTGTGCACATTCTACAACAATGCCATTAATAGGGCATGGAAGGTTATTATTCAATAGTTTGGGGAAGCAAAGTAGTGGAGTGGGTAAATGAGAAGTGGTGAATATTTGAACCCTTGACTCTTGAGTCAATGGGGCCCCAAAATAATTAAGCATTGAGTTTTGAGGGAATTCAGAGAAAGATGCCAAGGGGTTTTGGATATGGAGTGAGGCAAATAATAATATTAATTAAATGAGGGAGTAGGTTATGGATTGCATGCATTAAAGCAAGGGCTATTTCAAGGCGTAAAAAGATGTAATTTGGGAAAGTATAATCAAGGAAAATTATTGGAAGGTAGGGTGCATGAGAGGGTGTAGCTAGCATCCCCATGTGGGTATCCCAAAGCTTCCATTTGAAGGTGGTTTTAGTTTTAATTCTAACATCTTTGAAGGTCAAAGTAAAAGGGGTTGAAAATAGGCAAGACAAGAAGAGGTGGGAAAGGAATTTTCATCTTGATGGCTTAATAGCTCTCAAGCTTGTTAGTTAGTTGTATGAGCCTGTGGTCTTGGCCAATTATGATATAGAGCTGTAGGATTGGTATATATCTCATAGTAAACCAAAATTGAGTAGAATATTTTGGAGGTCGTAACATGCTTGAAATGGGTAGAGGGTTTAAAAGGAAAAAGGTGATAACGAGGGTGAAGGGAGTATTTAGAGAGGGAAAAAAAAAGTGTCCATGTGTAACATACAAAGGCATTAAAGGAAGAAAGGGATGCTACTAAAAAGTAATGAACCTGACCATAATTTTTGCATTAAGTCAAGGGCATGGAGGATACGATGAAGCATATTAGGAGATGTATGCAAAATTAGTATAACTAGTGACCACACTCTAAAGAGGTGGAGGTTGAATTGGATAAAATAAGGGAGATCCAACAAAGGATGAGGTGAAGGTAGACCAAGAGATGGATGAAGAGAAAATAATGAGGTCACAGATAAAGATGAAGGTGGAGAAGGATGGAAGAAGTTAGGCATGGTCATATAGGTTGGGAAGAGCAAGGAAGGGCATCAAGGGAGATGAAAAAAATGAAAGGAAATGGAGAAAAGAGAAAAATAAAAGGTAGAAGATGGGGGGTGAGAGATGCACTAAAGAATGACAGATTAGAGAATTAAAAAGGATGGGGAGAGAAGTGTAACAATCTTGAAGGGTAAGGGGAGGATGGTAAATGTGGGAGGCCATGAAAGGTTTGGAAACAAGTCTAAGAAAATACCAAGGAGAATAGTTTGGTGATGAAAATGAAAAAAAGGAAATAAATGGAAGAAAAGGAAATAAGAGAAAAAATGAGTGAAATGAGGACACAAAAAGGATGATGGGAGAGTGAAAAAGTAAGTGGTATCTTGACCAAGTAAGCATGGATGATGATGGATAATGAAGAAAAGTAGATGGTGGTTTTGGAGATGAGAATGGGATGGAAAATGGGAAAGGGGTTAAGAAAAACAAGGGGAAGCAAAGGATGGGTGGACAAGAAGGTGAAGAGATGAGGTAGGGATCAATCAACTTGTTAGAATAGATTGACAAGTTGAAAAGGTGATTAGAAGAGATTGTGAAGCCAAAAAGTGGTGAGGTGGTGAAGAAATAGAGGGACACAATGAAAGGGAGTGAGATGAAATTAAGGGATGATAAGAATAAAAAAGAAGAATTGAAGTAGGGATACAAAGCACATATACTCACACAAATGCAAAAGATAAGTGAGTACTGAGAGGGAAAGAGGAAAAGGGGAATGTAAAAGGGCAAAATGAAAAAAGAGATAAGAAGAAAAGGGCAATTATGGAAGGCTTCTCAAAGGATAAAGGGCCAGTTAGAAACTAGTTTTAGAGGAAGAAAAAGACGAAAAGGATGAAAGGATTGAAAAAAAGCAAACAAGAAGAATGGAAAATGGGAAAGGTGGGAAGCGTGGTGGAATGACAGAGAGTGATGGTACATGTAAATAAAAATTTTAGCAACAGAAGAAATAGAAAGCATGCAAGATGCACGTGATGATGTGGAATGAGTGAGAAAAAGAGAGTGATAAAGAGGGTATGAGAAATAGCCAAGGGTGAGGGAGATGATGAGGACCGAGAAAGAAGTTAAAGGGGATAAAAGGAAAACTTGGTAATAAGGTGAAAAATATTCAAAAAATTCAAAAGGGGGGTGGGGAAGTGAGCTACAAAGCATGCACAAGGAAAGATGATGGAGAGGCCAACAAAGTAGAGTAGGAGGTGGCTTTATCGGAGGTAAGAGGGGCCAATGGGGAAGACTGTCAACCCTTGTGTTAAAAGAGATTGACAAGATGGAAATGTGGTTAAAATAGATTGACAAGCTGAAGGGAGGGAGGTGGTGAGGGGATAGGTAGAGAAGTGGAGGAAGATATTTTAGGTGAGAAGGGCAAATAAAGTAAAGGAAGTGGCTGAGCTGACCTCAATAACTGAGCATTGCTTACATACTCCAAAAAGACCTCAAGCCAATGTAGTTATCCCAAAAATGAGGGAAAGACTTAAGAGGAAGTATTAGATGGTGTTAAAACATAAGGACACTAAAGAAAGAATTCAAAACTTCCTTGATGTAAGATTCCCTAAGCAAGAGGGAATTGTTAGCAGTGGAAATGAGTGAGAAAAAAAAGGAGATGAGAATTAGTTGTTAGTGGTTGAGCTACCCCTAGAGGTGGAGAAACACCTACATAGTCTGTGGACATTAGGCTAATGTATTTCAAAAAGGTTTTGATGAGTGGTGTTCAAATTGGTTGCCCCAATTTGATGGACCACATGGGCTAGTTTGTGCTGAGGGAGAAGGTTTGGTAAAATAATAGTTTTGGGTTTTGGTGAAGGTGTCGGTGAAAGTGAATGGGGTAGGTTGGTAAATAGTTACCATAATGATCCCACATTTATTAGGATGAGAGATATGGATGGGCAATGTAGGATAAATTATAAGGGAACACAATGCAAAGTACCATAAATTATCTTTAATGAAGCTAATCCAAAGAAGATGTGCCTTTGTTAGGAGGTTATAACTCTACAAATATGTTAGGGTAGGAGTTTGGATATTATGTTTACCACTACGAGCCAAGTTTTAGGAAGTGGGGGTCTATCCAAATATATAGATTTGCTATGGCTAAGGTTCATTATTGCTATGAGCTAAGTTTTAAGGGCAATAGTGAAGTGATGACCTACAAATAATTTTTTGATGGTCAAGTAGATTCTAAAAGTAAGTTAGCAGTGTGGTGAGTGACAGAGGATGGACCTTTCCTAACCCAAGAGTTACATGGGTAGGCTAGAAAAATGGTGGCCATGTCTCCTTTAACCTAGCTCTATGGAACTAATGACTTATTGGTTTCACTAGTTTAGGCCTAACTAACAAGAAGTTGCATGGCTAGGGGAAGATGGTGGTTCCATTGCTATGGATGAATATTTAGCTAGCACAAAATAAAATACCACCATGTTCAAGAAGACACTACCAATAGTTAGGATCTTATGCTCAGGGCATGTTGTAATGGGATAGTATGAATAAAAGGGAAAAAGGGGAAAGAAGGTGAATGTATCACTATGAAATACCCAGAGTAGAGTATGATTCTCGCCCTATGGGGATGAATGTGGGAGAAGAGAATATACTACACATTTTAGTGGTAATTGAGATAGGGAATGATACAGATGTTAGTTCAAGGAGTAATTAAATGGAAGGATTGTTGAACACAAATCTAGCGTCACCAAATAATTAGTCTAATGCTTAGGTAGGAAAATAATATATGCCTACACATTAGACAATGTGTGTGTAATCTGATGACTATGTATGTGTCATGTGATTCCTCACACCCTAAATAAAATATTGCATAGTTTGATGTAAACATGTATAAAATTTGTTGGATGTTATTGGTTGAATGTTATGGTTATGGTTATGATTGGTATGGTTATGGTTTTAATCTCACTCAATGTAAAAGGAATGAATATTGTTTTTTCAATGTTAGATGGTACACGTCATGGTGAAAACATCAACTAGGCACATTAGGATAAGAATAGGGCTTGATACTTTGTTTTTGACAAGCAATAAAAATAGACCTAAAGTGAGATTAGTTTAATGAATATAATCCCTTCAAATTTTGTTCATGAGTGGTCATTATTTGATAAATAAGGTTTCTTAATCACAGGGTGTCAAGTAAGCTCTAAATCCCTTGATTTACAGATAGTCTAAAGGGAAGATGGGTGAGAGGTGGTGTGAAGGGTAACAGGTGATATGTATCATAACCTCATGTGAATTAGTTTACCCATTCTATAGGTGGCCTAAGAATGGTAATAGATAAGTCCATGTCGTATGCTAGATGTAGACTGATCAATGTAGGAAGTCTACATGTGAAAGCTGATTACAACTTTAGATTTTTTTGTGATAGTGGGTATTTTGATTTATTACTATATATGGGAAGGTGATTGATGCAAAAAGATTCTATGAAATATCTCTAATTTTGACAAATTTAACTCAACCATCATTCAAGGGATTGGTCTAAGCTTATTGGCTTTATTTTTAATGATCTTGATCGCTATCCTTCAAGGGAGCAGTCTACCTTACATGTGGAAATTTTTATTTTTATTTTTGGGTAGTTGTCCTTTAAGGGAGTATATTTCAATGCTTAAGATATTTAAATAATTAATTTTTTAAAGATGAAATGTGTTTAGACATTGATAAGTCTAATTAGGCTTATAGGTTTACCTTTATGAGGGCAAAACTTTACATAAGAAGGCCAATGATATGCAAAAGGGTGTGGTTTTGAGAGACAATGACCATGGGATTCCATCTTGTTAGAGATGAAAAGTATCTATGAGAACTATGTAATGGGTAGAGCCATGGTACCCATATTTAGGATTAGGCCATGAATGTAACAGTTAATCACATTGTTTTATGTTATAATCAATTATCCTCAAAAGGAGAGGAGGAAGGTGGGTGAAGATTAAGATCTCATAATCAAGGGATGATCTTAAGTTAGATAAATAGGTGAGCTTGATCCTTATTTAATAGAACAATAGACATATATGTAAAGCATTGAGAGGCTTAGGTTCTGGTTTGCCTTTGAGAGAGGATAAATGATAAGATTCTGATTTATACTTATGGGTGATGATATAGGGTCCAAGCTAATTGAAAGAAAACTTGCCTCATTTAATCTTCTCCATGTTGCTCACATGTTATTTTTTTTAGGATGAGATCTTTGATATTGAATTCTCATTGTTTGAGGTGATTTTTATAAGTGCATGTGATACACTCTTGATAGATACATAGGTGGGTGAGGGATGCTAAATGACACTCATCAAGTAGCTCAAATTAAGCTAAATGATGCTGATGAAAATCTTCCTTAGAAATGAGTTCCTTCAAAGACATGTGAAGAGAGGGGATTTGGACTTCAAGAGGCAAGACCACCTCTACTGTGAAGACTAAATAGAAAGGGGTAGCACCCATAGAGGTTCAAATTCTAATGTGATAGGCCCATAAGGTGAATGGGATGTGCAAGTGCCAATCTTGACCTAAAGCACTGACAACTTTGGTTAATATTTTGGTGAGGGTTTTATTAGAGGATTTTTCTTGTCCATTTGCTTATGGTTGATAAGGTGATGAAAAGCTTAAATCAATTCCAAATTCATAACATAAACCTTGGACTTACTTATTCTTGAAGGATTTGCCATTATTAGTAATGATCTTATGAAGAACACCAAAGTGGTAGATGATATGGTGGTTGATAAAGTTTATAATATTTTTTGCTTTGGTATAGATTATAGGAATAGATTCCACCCACTTGGTGAAGTATTTAGTGGTTGTGATGATGGAGCTATGCCACTATGTGATAGGACCTAAGTTCCCCAAAGCTCTGACACAACTTGTCAGATTTAAGAGCACACATGATTACCTTTGTATAAGCAACTTAAACATGCAGAAATAACCAAAAGAACAAATAACTATCAATGAGAAAACACACAGAATATGAGATGCAACACACAATTGTATTCAACTCATTACAAAGGAAATTACAATAAAGAGATCACACTCTTCTTCCACCTCTGTGAGGCTTCCTCATCAAGGGCTCCAAGTAATCTTCCCACCTGAGTAATCTTCTCTCATAGGTCACAACTAACAGCTAACACAAGCTATTGTTCACCTCATTGTACATCTAGTACAATCGAGTACGAACCGGTACTCCAAGTAGATCTCACCATGATCCTGCTCCTGATGTATTGCTGTCACCTTGATCTTTCTCCCCCATTGATTTTATTCTGACCCTCGCATACACACATCCCTGCAGACCAACCTGATCTTACTTATCACATGTAGATCTCCACCATGATCTTGCAACACCCTGCATATCAAACCTGATCTTACATACATGAGGAATCCTACTTGATTCCACCATAGGAAGAACTCTCCAAGTTCTACACTTGGGTTCTACAAGTTCAACACTTAACAATATAGCCCATGAGTCTATTATATAAATCTCATGCATACACTAATTTAGACAAGCGGCTCAAAGACTCAAACTGGTCTTCATCATGAAAACTACGTGTTCACTTAACTGACTATTTGTTAATAGCAGTTTTGACTGCCACAGGTGACCGATGTTGGTCCCTGCCTGACTGGAGGTGACCGATGCTGGCCGATCTCCTGCTGATGCCAGTTTCCTTCTGTGCTTCCCCTTACCGATGTCAATTGTGGCCTGCCAACATCGGCGACTGCATACACTCAAAAACCTCCATGTTTGCCTTAAGGTGAAGCTTTTAGCTCCACACCCTAACAATCTCCCACTTAGAGATAAATAACTGCACCTATACCCATACCAGTACTTTGTCTAATCTGCATCCTGGCTTGTATTCCTCTTCAAGCTCCCACTTGAAGACTACCCACCACACTCCTTGTGGTGTTAATCATGTGCCTGAGTTTCTTCATTCTCAGCTTACCTTCTTCTGCCATTGCTATACTCCCACTCAATCAAAAACCCCTGTGAGTAACCTGTAATCAACAAACCACTAACCAGATCTGGGCCATCTATTAGTCAAACTCGCTTTGAGAACATCCAACCTCACTCTGATACCATTTGATAGGACCTAAGTTCCCCAAAGCTCTGACACAACTTGTCAGATTTAAGAACACACATGATTACCTTTGTATAAGCAACTTAAACATGCGGAAATAACCAGAAGAACAAATAACTATCAATGAGAAAACACACAGAAAATGAGAGGCAACACACAATTGTATTCAACTCATTACAAAGGAAATTACAATAAAGAGATCACACTCTTCTTCCACCTCTGTGAGGCTTCCTCCTCAAGGGATCCAAGTAATCTTCCCACCTGAGTAATCTTCTCTCATAGGTCACAACTAACAGCTAACACAAGCTGTTATTCACCTCATTGTACGTCTAGTATAATTGAGTACAAACTAGTACTCCAAGTAGATCTCACCATGATCCTACTCCTGATGTATTGTTGTCACCTTGATCTTGCTCCCCCGCTGATCCTGTTCTGACCCTCGCATACACACATCCCTGCAGACCAACCTAATCTTACTTATCACATGTAGATCTCCACCATGATCCTGCAACACCCTGCATATCAAACCTGATCTTACATACATGAGGAATCCTACTTGATTCCACCATGGGAAGAACTCTCCAAGTTCTACACTTGGGTGCTACAAGTTCAACACTTAACAATATAGCCCATGAGTCTATTATATAGATCTCATGCATACACTAATTTAGACAAGCAACTCAAAGAATCGAACTGGTCTTCATCATGCAAACTACACATTCACTTAACTGACTATTCGTTAATAGCAGTTCTAAACACCACAGGCGACTGACGTCGGTCCCTGCCTGACTGGAGGTGACCGACGCCGACTGATCTCTTACCGATGCTGATTTCCTTCTGTGCTTCCCTTGACCGACGTCGGTTGTGGCCTGCCAACATCGGTGACTACATACACTCAGAGACCTCCATGTTTGCCTTAAGGTGAAGATTTTAGCTCCACACCCTAACAATCTCCCACTTAGAGATAAACAACTGCACCTATACCCATACCAGTACTTTGTCTAATCTGCATCCTAGCTTGTATTCCTCTTCAAGCTCCCACTTGAAGACTACCCACCACACTCCTTGTGGTGTTAATCTTGTGCCTGAGTTTCTTCATTCTTAGCTTGCCTTCTTCTACTGTTGCTATACTCCCACTCAATCAAAAACCCCTGTGAGTAACCTATAATCAACAAACCACTAACCAGATCTGGGCCATCTGTTAGTCAAACTCACTCTGAGAACATCCAACCTCGCTCTGATACCATTTGATAGGACCTAAGTTCCCCAAAGCTCTAACACAACTTGTCAGATTTAAGAGCACACATGATTACCTTTGTATAAGCAACTTAAACATGCAAAAATAACCAGAAGAACAAATAACTATCAATGAGAAAACACACAGAATATGAGAGGCAACACATAATTGTATTCAACTCATTAAAAAGGAAATTACAATAAAGAGATCACACTCTTCTCCCACCTCTGTGAGGCTTCCTCCTCAAGGGCTCCAAGTAATCTTCCCACCTGAGTAATCTTCTCTCATAGGTCATAACTAACAGCTAACACAAGCTATTGTTCACCTCATTATATGTCTAGTATAATCGAGTATGAACTGGTACTCCAAGTAGATCTCACCATGATCCTGCTCCTGATGTATTATTGTCACCTTGATCTTGCTCCCCCGTTGATCCTGTTCTGACCCTCACATACACACATCCCTGTAGACCAACTTGATCTTACTTATCACATGTAGATCTCCACCATGATCCTGTAACACCCTGCATATCAAACTTGATCTTACATACATGAGGAATCCTACTTGATTCCACCATGGGAAGAACTCTCCAATTTCTACACTTGGGTTCTACAAGTTCAACACTTAATAATACAACCCATGAGTCTATTATATAGATCTCATGCATACACTAATTTAGACAAGCAGCTCAAAGACTCAAACTGGTCTTCATCATGCAAACTACGCATTCACTTAACTGACTATTTGTCAACAACAGTTCTGACCGCCACAGGCGACTGACATCAGTCCTTGCTTCCTGGAGGTGATTGATGCCGGCCGATCTACTGCTGATGCCGATTTCCTTCTGTACTTCCTTAACCGACGTCGGTTGTGGCCTACCGATGCTGGTGACTGCATACACTCAAAAACCTCCATGTTTGCCTTAAGGTGAACCTTTTAGCTCCACACCCTAACACTGTGAAGAATAGGGGTTAATTTCCCCAATGAGATCGAGCCTTCATTGAGAGAAAGGCTAAAATTCTTTAGATACTTGGAGGCTATTGGATGGTGCATGATGGAAATTAGCATTCTATTGAAATTTAACACACTTTTTTACATAATCACAATAGTCTTGGTTAAGGGTGGGCCAATAGTAACCAAGGTGAAGGATATGTTTAGTGACCACTAGGTTGCTAAAGTGTCCCCCATAGATCCCATCGTGTATTTCCTTGATGTCATGGGAAGCTTCATGGATATGTAGGTAATGAAGAAGAAGACCATCAAAACCATGTTTTTAAAGGATTCCCTCTAGTATGGTGTAATACAGTATAGGTATTATGAATAAAATCTCTTCAATCATTACTAGAGACGTTGGGAGGAACAATGCCTAGGTTGAGGTAGTTGAAAGTTTGGTCATACCAAATTTTGGATGGATATTCCTCTACATTACAAATTGTAGGTAGGTCATATTGGGCATAAGAGGGTGTGGTAAAATGATGAACGGTGACAAATATCTTGGAAGTGGAAGGTTAATAAGGGATCTGAGAAGCAAGGCAGGCCATCGTATCTACAAATTTATTGGTAGATCAAGGAATGGATTGGACTAGGTAATGTTCAAATGATTTTAAGATTTTGTCAAATAAATTTTTATATTTTAACAATACATTATTCTTACATTGATAGGATCCATTGACCTGGTTGACCATAAGCTGGGAATCACCAAAGACATGGATTGTCTTAATTCCCAAACTTTGAGCAGTTTGGAGACCTATCACTAGGGCTCCATACTTGGCCATATTATTGGTGTATTCAAAGTCAAGTTTGAAGGAGATTGGAAGGGGTTCACTATTGAGAGGAATGAGAATAACTATAGCACCCCCTCCTTGTTGGCATTTTAAGCCAATAAAGAACATGGTCATTTGGTAGGTTATGCCATCTTCTTGAAAAAGAGTTAACGATAGACTCGCTTGGAAAGGCAAGAGGAGATGGTTGGTTATTTGCTAAAGGAGCTTCAAATAATTGATTAAAAATGATCTAAACTTTAATCAAGTTCTATTTTAGGAATTCAAGGTCAAATTCAAATAAGAGCATGAACCACTTAGCCATATGCTGATTTTGGTATGGTTTAAAATGTATGTATTTGAGCAGGTCAGTATTAGTGATGACATAGGTTTTATAGTTAAAAAGGTAGTGGTAGAGTTTAGTGGCCACAAAAGTGAATGATAATCAGAGTTTCTCAGTGCGTGTATACCAAGTTTGATATTATACAAACATATGGCTACTGTAGTATACGGTTTGCTCTTTGTGTTATTCATCTTAGTGAGCCAACATTGCCCCTAAGGAATGGTCAGTGGCAGAGATATATAGATAAAAGGGGTGGTCATCTTTAGGAAGGGTGAGGATAAGTGGTGATAAAAGGTACTATTTGAGAAAATCAAAGGCCTTTTGATAATCATTATTCCATTTGAAAGAGACATCCTTATTCAGAAGGTGATGCAAAGGTTGGCATCAATTAAAAAGTTGGGAAATAAATTGGTGAATGGATTAGAGTTTTCCCTATAAGATATGGAGTTGCTCAAGGTTGGTTGCAGGAGGCATGTCCAAAATTTCTCTAACTTTAGTAGGGTCTACTTCAATTCTATGAAGAGAGATGATAAAGCCAAGAAGCTTTCTTGAAAGGACCCCAAAAATTCATTTTTTAGGATTTAGATGAACATGAAATTGGATGAGGTGCTCAAATATAATTGTAAGAGTAGATAACTAATCTTTTGGAAGTTTATTTTTCTCAAAAAGGTCATCTAAAATTTTATGGATGATATCATGGAAAATATAAGTCATGGCACATTAGTAGGTTTCACCAACATTATTCAACTTGAGAGGCATAACTCTATAGAAAAAAGTTCCCCAAAGGGTGGTAAAGGTAGTTTTATGTTGATCTTCAAGAGCAATAAAGATTTGATTATAACCTAAAAACCCATCCATGAGAGAACATCTCATGGCTGGCTATAAGATCAATAAGTTGGTCAATGCTAGGTAGAGGGAAGTCATCCTTGGGGTAGGCGAGGTTAAGGTCATGAAAGTCCACATAAATGAATATACCCCTAGTGACTTTAGTGATAGCTACAATGTTTGAGACCCATTAGGGGTAGTCAATGGGTTGAATGAAGTTTACATATAGGAGACACTAAAGTTATTCTTTGATGAGAAGGGATATGCATGAATGCATGCATCAAAGTTTTTGTTTAACAGGCTTGGAATCATGGTGAGTGACTATGTTATGGGTAACAATGGTGGGTCAATCCTAGGCATATCATTGTAACACAAAAAGAATGCTATGTTGTGGTCTTGGAGGAAAGAGGAGAAATCTTGAAGTTCTTTGGTATTCAATGATTGGCCCAATTTGACAATGTGAGGGTTATCTAAAGTGCCCAAGTTGATATCGATGGTAGATTCATTCAACATAGTCAGGGCCTCAAGAGGAAGGGATGTATGGATAGAAGAATCCCTCGTACTGAGGTAGGTAAGAATAGAATCATCATCTTGATGTTGGATGGTGTTGATGGTGGGAGAGTCATTCTATACTATTTCAGGATGTATGAGTGGAAAGACTTTAGTTTGGTCACTCTTTTGGTCAATGAGAGGGCCCAAACTTATATTATTGATTAAAAAAAGGTTAGGAGGGATAATGTTGGGGTCTTCAAGTGGATAAAGTGGTTGGGTTGGAAAGAATGGGATATCTTCCTCTATGGTGGCAATAGGTTTGGGTGAATTGGTGGATTCTTGAGGTGGTTCATACCCAAGGCTAAATGACTCATGAGGTTGCAATGTTTTGAGATGGGTTAACTCATGAGGCCCTTATTTAGAGTGACCGAGGCCAAATATTTTACAAGCACATCTATGAAGATACAAATTAGTGAACTTTGGTTTGCTAAGATAGGAAAAGTTAAAGGTAAATGGTTGAATGGATGATGTAGTGGTAGGGGTTAGAAGTGGCCAATCAAGTCCCCCATAAATGAAATTTGTTTGATAGTTCTAATGCTAGGGTCATAAGAAGGGTCATGTCTAATATTCCCATATTATTGCGGGGTAAGGAGGGCATCTAAGGATAAGAATATATATTCCCTGAAAGAAAGACATTGGAGTGTGGTTGTCATGGGGTCTTCTATGGGAATCTAAGAAGAGGGGATATATGAGCTAGTGGAAGCTTCATCAACATTAGGTGTGGAAATGCTATGAGTTTTGGTTGGTGAGGTTGTGTTATTGGCAGATGGTTGTGTGATGGATAAAGGAGGAAGAAGGACATCATTAGGTTGATATGTCATATTGCAAGATGTAAAAAGACTAGGGTCAGCTTGGATAGTCATAACTTGCCCTTTATGTTCAAACTTGACACATCGATGTAGGGTGGAAGGGATATAACTCATGGCATGAATCCAAGGGCATCTGAGTAAAATATTGTATTGAAACTCTCCTTCTACAACATAAAAGAGTTTGAGGATGGTATGAGGCCCTACATAGATGTGGAGGACAACTATGCCCAAGGTGGTAGCCATAGTATCATTGAAATAATGAAGGACCATTGAGCTTTTATACATGATGTTTTTAGGTAACTGCAACTGGTCATAAGCATGAGAGGAAATAATATTGATGCTATCTCCCCCATTGATCATCACCCTTTTGATGTGGGTTTGATTTATGTATGTTTTAATGAAGAGGGGAGGATTAGGATCCTCTAAATGAACATAAAGTATTTTTAAATTCTTGAAGGTGATAAAGTTGGAAGTCTGAAGGGTACCAATAAAAGTGACTAGAGGTTGAGGATCATCAGGTTGGACCTCGATGGATTGTAGAGCCTATATGAGTACTTGATGATGATGGGAAGAGGTAGAGAATAACTCATACAAGCTCATCTTTATTGGAGTTTGGTGAAGTTTTTTGAGGATAGCTTTTCAGCTGGATTTGCATATGGGTTAGGGTATGGAGGGTTAGATGGGGAGGTACCTAATTTATACACCTTGGGTTTGTTTAAAGATGGAGAAGGTTGGGTATTATTTTTTTGGGAGTTCAGAGAGGGGTAAGTCCAAGGGATGGATACCTTAATCTTTTCTATATCTTTTTATTGGGCCCAAGATCGAGTAATCATGTGAATAGTGTGGATGGTTAATTTGGTTTCTCCTCTTCTCTTTTGGGTGAGATCAAAAATTAGATGGGTTGAGTCAGTGATTGGATTGGTAATGAGGATGAAGGAATGTTTGATAATAAATCATCATCTTCATATAAGTTGTGAACAAGTGCTTGGAGAGCTTTACAATTCTCAATGTCATGTCTTGGTGACCTATGATATGCACATATCAAGTTATCATTAAACCAAGAGGGTTTGGCACATTAGTATTCAAAGGGTTTGATGGGTGATAAACTCAAGGAAATTTTTTTCCATAACCATTATAGAATGGTTAAGTAAGATTTGGTTAAATGTGGTAGATGTTTAGTGGTTTTTTTTTTGGGTGTTGAGGAGGGAGGTTGTGTGGATGTAGGTTTAGTAGTAGGTGTCTTGGATAAAGTGGTATGCTTGGTTGATGGTTTTGGTTTAGGCACGATGGTTGACAAGCTGGTGGTAGAGGAGGGCAAGGTAGGTAACTTAGGAATTGTTGGTGTAGTGGGGAAAGTTGCTTAGAAATCAAGTATGAAGGTGTGACCAATAAAGGTAGTGGGGTTTCATTAAAAATGATGGACTTTATGTTTAAGGTAGAGGGGTGAGGACCTAGAATGGAGGGTAAGGTTGAGGGAGGTAAAATTTGGGGTTTTGGGCCCTTTGATGATTTTATCTCTTTGGTTATTTTAGTTTTCTTGGTGGGTTTAGGTGTTTGAGGGTTAATAAATTTGAAGGAGGTTTTGGTTGGTTTGGTATAGGTTTTAGTTGGTTTAGAAGGGCTAGGTTGGTCTGCCAAAGAAGGGGTTAGAAGTTATAGTTTCATTCCCTTACCTTTATTTTGACCTATGATAGAAGGTTTTGTAATTAGAGGTTGGGTGGATGGATCCATCTTCTCTTGTGAGATAGCTTCTAAAGAGGGGGTGGATGGTTCTACGATAGGGGAGGTAGGTGTGGTATCCTCTAATGGAGGTATGGATATGATTGCTTATTTTATTTGGGTGTTCAAAGGAATAGAAGGTAGTCTTTTTTATTCCATTAGGGGAATGGGAAAAGAAGAAGTTGAGGTAATATTTCCTTCATCAATGGGTTCACTAGTAACCACATTAATAGTATATGCCTCATGAGATGGTTCAAGTTTATTTTCATGATGAGGGGTAGAAGGAGCATGATTAGGGAAAGCCTTGTAGAATATGTTGACGACTTGGTTCAGTGGCACATTAGGATTGTCCAAGGTGATCTCCTCCTTGTCAATGAGGGATTGGACAAGTTATTTAAAGGTATTAAACCTATTGATGTCATGTCTTATGAATCAGTGAAAATAAAAATGGTCATTCTCATTATACCAACTAGGCACGGGGTGAGAAACATAAAACTATTGGGGTGGTTTAATTGGTGGAAGTTGGATGATATTGGATTTTAGTAACTTTTCCAAAATAGAAGGATAAGGCTCCCCAAGTGGAGTTAATTGCATATGGTTATTCCAAGTTTGGTTCCTTTGGTTTTGATTTGGATAGTTAAAGGGGTCGAAAGTTTGGGGATTCTGTTGGTTGGTAGATGGTAGAGGTGCAACTTTGAGGACAATAGCATTGACAGTGGCTTTGTTCTTGGAATTGGTATTGGTTGGGTTGTTTAGTTTAGAAGAAGTGGGATCATTAGGTTTGTAAGTTAGGTTCTTATTCTTCAACTTTAATCTTCTCTCATCAATGGCTTTATTCTCTAGTTTGTGAGCCATGGTAAAAGATTCATCAAATGTTTAGAAACTTTGGACATGTAATGTGGATGAAATGTGTTTTATATATGCCTAGACAAAGAGCTGTATAAGCTTAGGTTGAGGTAACGAAAAAGAAAGTTGGTTGATTAGGCTCCTCCAATAAGCCATGAAATAGGCAATAGATTCATCTTTAAATTGTTGAATGGAGTAGAGGTTGATAGCAGAAACTTTCTTGGATATATTGATCAAAAAGTGGTCCAAAAAAGTTTAGGCTAGTTGGGCGAAGGAGAAGATGGAGTGGTTTGGGATGGAACTATACCAATCTAATGCTGGTCCAGATAAGGACATAGGAAAGGTATAGAGGAGAAGAGAATCATCATGGGAAATCAAGTAACATACATGCCTAAATGCTCTTAAATGTTATTGGGGGTCTTCCTTGCTTTGAAAGTTAGATAATTTTGTCAATTCCCATTGTGAAGATATGGTTGGAAAGGGATAGATGGATGGATGGGTTCATTTAAAATTAGGTCATAAGAGATAAGGTTATGTGATCCTGAGATGGATAACTCAAGGGTAGTCATTTTCTCCATTAACATCTTGACCAAGTCCATTTGGGGTTGTGGGGTTGGATAGGTATATGACACATTTTGTTGGGGTTGGGTGGCATGGGAATAATTAGTGGATGGTTGGGATGATGTCATGTGTGTGTGTGAGGTCACATAGGATTGGGTGGAAGGTGAAGGTATATATACTTGTGTGTTAGGAATATATTGATAAGATGTCATGGGTATGTGTTGGAGGGTTGAGGTTGGGGGGTTTATGTGTGGCATCAAAGTGATTAGTGGGTTAGCTGGTTGAAGGTGGGTAGTGACCAAAGTGCTTATAGGATGAAGTGTTTATGGTATGGAGAGTACTAAGTTATAAAAGGGGGTTTAGGTTGGTATATTGGTCAAGTTGAAGAGTGGTAGAAATGGGTGTGGAAGACATGGCATCAACAAAAGGGCTAGAAGTGACAAGGGGTAAAGTTGAATCAATGTTAGAGGTATTGGTTGGGGTAATAGGTGTTTGGGTGGTGGTGGTAGATGGACCAATGGTAGAAGATGAATCTTGGATAACAGAAGGGTGGGATGATGCAATAATAACCATGAGGTGGTGTGGCATACCATAGGGTGGATCCACAAGAGTAACCGAAGCCATCGAAGTATGGTAGGCTAAGGTGTTAATATAGTGTTGTAAAGTAATTAGATTATTTTCCAGAAAGGTGGAAAAATATGAATCACCTTCAATGATTGTTGTAGGAAGCATAGGTGGGGGAGAATGGTGTGGTGAAGCATGGGGTAATCTATGAATGTCCAAAGTATAATCCATGGATGAGGATGAAGAAGAAGATGGTGGTGGGTTGTTTTGGTTTTCACTTGTTGTTTGGTTAAAACCATATGAGAAATTTAGAAATGGATAATGAACCTCTTTCCTCACATACTGAGCAAACAAATAAAAAACCAAAACAAATAAAGCACACACTAAAAGCAAAATTAATTTTAGGATTTATTTTAAATCACTTTTGGCTTATGCCTTAAATAATGTGAAAGGGGAAATTGTCTTGAATAGGTCCTAAACAAGGTAGTCTATGTTTGGTTTCGGGTTATGTTTAGGCACTCTAGAATAAATCTATATTAGATCGAGTACGTAGCTTGGTGCTTGGGGATTTCTTCCTTCACTTCATGATCCCATAACTAGTGAGGGTGCTTAGCCAATATATACCAATTACCAAAGTTTATACTCAACCAGAGAGCTGAGTTGGTTATCCCCTTAGTGATTAAATCCAAGTATGATAATCGAGAAAGGGTAAGGTGATCTATTAGGTGATGAAATCCTAGTCAAACATTATCTCAAGTGAGTTTTATGTTTGTTTTGTGCAAGTTTTTTAGTTGTGTAACATTTTTTTCACTATGGTTAATTTTTTTTGCCTTTCATTAATCTAGGTGAATTAATTAAGCAAACAAGCAAGAAAACAATGTATGCAATTAATTTTAACCCAAAGATTTTTTTTTGATTTATTTTTATGAAAATAAAAACAAATAAAATGAACCAAAATGAAACATGAAGATGCAATCCTAATCCTAGGATGAATGATCTTTTGATTTTTATAAATGCAAGAAAAAATAAAAATTTCTACTTTAAAAAAAAAAAATTCCCCTTATTTTCTAAATAAAAGTAGCTAAAACTTATGTTTTGAAAGAGACAAATGATTAATTTTCATAAATGAAATTACATATAAATTTAATTTTAATAATTCAACTAAATTTCATAAAACAACTAATGAACCCCAGACAAATCAAGGGTCCCACTGGGTGTGCCAAAATGTTTTTATCTATTTTTGCTTTTTTCTAAGTGTGAAAAGTAGAAACTAGTTATGAAGGGTGTGGAAGAATACCTATTGAATGTGTGTACATTGAATCTATATGATTGTGAATAGATCCTCTTTGGCTTGGGAGGATGACATGAAAATAACAAAACACTAAAATAAACTTGTTTGTTAGATAAGTAGATGGGTGGATTGCCTATCATAAGCTAGATCCTAGAAGCAAAAGCTTTCTAGGAGGTTGTCAATCCACCTGCTTTTAAAGACTTAAGTGGTAATGATAAAATAAATATATTTTACTTATATGAATATGAAAATGAAATAAAATACATAAAATAACATCAAATTAATCAAGAAAATTAAATGCTTTGCTTAGATGGTTAAAATAAAGCAACTAGTTTAAATAATGCTAGTGCTGAAAATTGGCTAAAATAAAGTTGTGGTTTTTGGTTTGAATTGGTTTGATAAAGGTCAAAAGAGTGATTTGGTTAGGGTTGGAAAGGGTTTTAGATGGTGAAGGGTAATTTTTCAAGAAAACAAGAGGGATAAATAGTAAAAATAAGGCCAAGAAGGCAAAGGGGTAAATGGTCTAAAATAAGGCCAAGAAGGCAAAGGGGAAAATGGGCAAAATGAGGCCAAAAATGCAAAGGGAGAAATGGTGATCAAGAATACAAAGGGGATATGGATAAGAGGATAAATTAAAATAGGGTGATGAAGGAAGCAAGTGAAAGAAGAAGGCCAAGGGGAAAGAAATACAAAAATTAAGATAACTAAATAACAAGATTACCTAAATGTTTAAAGATGCTTGTTGATGAAGATTGGCTTATTGATAGTTGATGAAGACATGAAGAAATTTTGGTAGAGTTTAATTTATTGAGATATTTCTCTTCAAGATGATGACCTCCTTGATGATACTTCCAAACCTAAAACACAAATGTTAATAACAAAATACTAAATTCTAACTTAACCTTGGGTGAAGGAGAGGGGGGTATTTATAACACTTGATGTGAAGAAACATGCCAAAATAGAGGAATAGTGAAGTAATTCGAATTTTTCCAAGTGGGATCATGAATGAGTCAAGGATGAGGTTGGTGGGGATTCCCATTTTGATCATAAGTATCCCATTTGGAGTTGGTGTGTCTCCCACTTTGTACATGAATGCAATTTTGAATGGGAATCATGCACATGGGTTTAAATGAGACCAAAAACTTCTCCCCACACTTTCTTGCTTTCACACAAATAATTAAAGGGGTGGCACACCAAATGTGGCACCATTTTCCATGTGGGGGATGAAAATTCGAAGGTGAAGTTGTGGAAGATTCCCATTTGGGTTGAGAAGTCTCCCATTTCATCTAAGAAGTCAAAAGTGGGTGCCCTTTGTCTTTCCCAAAGTCTTAAAGAGGTAGGTATCTATTTTAAAGTCTAATTTCATGTGGGGAAGACAACGTACATGTTTAATAATGACCCTTTAAGGGGAAATTCACCATATTTCAAGGGGGGAACTTTGTGATGCTGAAATGAGGTCATTAGGCACTTTGGGAAAGGGTCCCAAGTGGGGTATGGTGTCCCACATCAAGCCACCATTTTTAAGACATGTCACTTACCACATCACCTCCAAATCACATGCCATGTCACTTTCCATGTCATCATGAATAGTGATGATGAATAGTACTTTTGTATAGCACTTTCAAATAGTGATTTTACATGATGTTATGTGACTAGGAGAATAATGATTTGATTGGGTTAAGGGGCATTTTGGGAAGGTTTAAGAATTTTTATGGGGTCCCAAGGTATTTAGTCATCAAAAACTATAAATGTGCAATTTTTTGGTGTCTACATTTGAAAGTACTTGGATTTAATCACCAAGGGGATAACTAACTCAGCTCTCTGGTTGAGTATAAACTTTGGTAATTGATATATTTTGGCTAAGCACCTGCATTAGCTATGGGATCATGAAGTGAGGGGAGAAATCCCCAAGCACCAAGCCACGTACTTGATCCAATATAGACTTCTTTTTGAGTGCCTAAACATAACCCAAAACCAAACATAGACTACCTTGTTTAGGACCTATTCAAGCCAATTTCCCCTTTCAATTTCTTTAATGCATAAGCCAAAAGTGATTTAAAATAAACTTAGGATTAATTGCATTTTTAGTGTGTGATTTGTTTGCTTTGGGTTTTTATTTGTTTGCTCATTGTGTGAGGAAAGAGGTTTGTTATCCATTTCTAAATTTCTCATATGGTCTTAGCCAAACAAGTAAAAAACCAAAACAACCCACTGCCATCTTCTTCTTCATCCTCATCAATGGATTATACTTTAGATGTTGATAGATCTAGTCTGGGAAAGAAAAATCAAGGAAAATTATTGGAAGGTAGGGTGCATGAGAGGGTGTAGCTAGCATCCCCACATGGGTATCCCAAATTTAAAGCTATAAACCTTTTTAAAGTCTTGATTATGATTTAAAAACATCATCCCATGATTTACAATCTTTCACATGGGATTAGAAGCTTCTGAGGCACTCCAAAATGAAGCATGCTCCAATGGTGACCTCAAATGAGCAAGCTAATGTCTGAGACAAAATAATGAATATGTGAACTTATCCAATGGATATTAAATTTGGTACAATGGTTACCTAACTCATGATGACCTTTTGTACAAAATTTGATGTCTTAACTTCACCTTTAGCTCCCAAAATCCTCAAGTTTCTGCCAATTTTGGCTTTTGTGCATGGATTGTCTACAAATTTGACTAAGTTTTAGTGTTTTTAAGGCGAATTAAATGGAATTATGATGATATAAAGGTAAAAAAACATATTAATTAATCTCAATATTCTCTTTAAGAGTTTGGAAATAGCCTCTACCCCTATTTTCAAGCATGATTTAACCTTCAACCAATGTATTTAGTCTTCAAAATGACCGTGTTTTCATGTTTTGAAGGTAAAATCATAGATTTTGATAGGTTTTAAAGGTAAATTTAACCTTAAAATGGATTAAAAATTTCCTTAATAATCTTTAGAAAACTCTATCCTCTTCTTCTTAGCATGTTTAGACCTTGGAACAAGGCAAATAGGCCTCCCTGTGACTGAGCACACACTTTGTTGTAGGTAGATATTGATTAAGCTTGAACAAGTATAGTGGTAATTCAGCCTCATTATGTGATTTCAGAATATTTATAGTAAATGAAGCCTCTCCACACATCTCCATGTAGTCATTTGACTCCCTTATGCAGGGTTTGAGCCCCTATACAGTTATGTTCTGTACAAATTTGTATGGTTGGAATGTAAAGGTAGTCCATAGTTTTAATGATAGAGTCCATAGTTTTGCTATAGGAGTCTATAGATAGGCTAATGGAGTCCATAGTTTTATTAAAAATTCTCATTCTTGTTACTTCTTCTTTCTCTTGAGAGATAATCATTCTCCAAGTAAGCAAGTTGTTGGGAGCTCCAAAACCTTGAAAGCTTTTCAAACATCAACATATTTTTGACTTTGGCATTCCTATCAAGGTTGTTGTAGGTGAATATTGCATGGTTTTACGATGATGTTTCAATTTTAAGCCCTTCTTTAGATTGAATGCATCCATTTCTCACTGATGACCAACTAGTCTAGTCTTTGTTCTTTCAAAAGTTCATCCTTCTTAGATATTAGGCCTTTCCTGGTTTAAAAAGTGCTTTCACTTTAATGCAGTTTTAGGTAAGGACTATGTTATAGGCCTATAAGTGATCTTGGTATGAGCATGTTTGTGCCTATACTAGGCTTATAAAGTGGAATTAGCCTCTTGAGTCTTATTAGCTTTAGTATATATCTATATGCTTGACCCTTATCTTACTTCTTAGTCATGACTAGGGTTTCAAATTGGCATCCCTACTACCATAGCTATAGGTGGATTTTTTTGAATTGACTGTAGCCTTCAAGATCATACTATATCCTCATTTATAATATTTTAACCTCAACCTATCTCAATCTATACTTTCATGAGTCCATTTGCATGATAGGATATCACCAAAACCCTCCTTGAAATAGACCCTCCTTCAAAGGCTGACAATATATAATGCTTTGTGCACAAACTAAGAACTAAAGGCATGATTTTAAAAGATCATGGTTGAGTTTGAGTACTTTGAGATTTAATATAACACTTTGGAACCTCAATTTATGCCTCAAGATACTATGAAACCCTTAAACACTTAAACCATTGCTCCATGTTTGCCTGCCAATCTTGAAAGTATGGTTGTAGATGAAATGGGATATAGGTCCTTATAGTTGTCCTTACAATGAGAGGAGTATGGTCTTCATCATAGAATAAAACCTCTTGACTAATTTAATTAACCCTAAACATTTTTTATAAGATCATGGTTCCTTCATAACATTTATATGACCACTCTTGACTGGTAACCTTGCTGAAAATGCTCCTTCTTAGTGTTTTCTTGTAGGTGATCACCATGTTTTGAGCCAGTTTTGAAAGATTTACATATATTCTTGAAGTTCACACACAAATCCAAAAGCCCTGATTCTCCCTTAACAATCTATCATGACAACTAGGCCTAAATAGCCAAGAAAAGCCTTAAACCAAAGAAGAAAACCTTCATTGAAACAAAATAGGTCTATGTTGACTATATGACATCATCCATGTATGAAATGAAAATAAACCAGGCCTTAGAGTGATCATCATACATGTTCCTCTTGGACTCTTATGTTGGATGAGGTCACAGGCTATGATGAAGAGAAGCTTACTATCAACTTGACATGATGCTTTTGATAGTTACTATGACTTTATGAACTTGATGTAGGTCACCTCTTCATGACTATAATTTGATGCTTTGGTTGGCTATATACCTCATGATCATGCTTTAGGATGATTTTATCAACCTTGACTCTCTTAAAAAGATTTATGGAATGGATTTAGGGTTTGAGGATGATAGGGATGGAAATATGATGAAAAACACATGATGGAAGATGAAAGGATGGTGGAAACAAAGTGAGAAAAATTAGAGTATGACAGTGGTTTGGAGGTGAGTGAGGTGGTGGTGGGAAGGAACATGGTGGAGCTTGACAAGGCCAAGATGATGAACTACATGCAAATATGGGCACAAAAATATGTATAAAATGAATTTTAAGGTCATTAGAGGTGTGAAATAGGGTAAATTTAAACCTATTATTCTAAAAAAACCTTAAAATTCGCAAAAAATACTTAACATATGTTAAACTAGCTCATTTGAGACACTAGAAAACATGGAAATAGGCTTATTTAGAAATTAATCTTGAATATTCTTTAATAAAAATGACTAAAAATAATTAAAAATTGATGGAAAAAACTTATAAAACACAAATTCTTGACAATTTGATATTGCCTTCTTCTTCTTAGACTGTAGAACTCACCCTTGCAAGATTGCCAACACTGTAGATTGACTGATTAACTTTGAGACCTATGTTTTACCTTGAATTGAAATAATAACACCTTAAAAATGACATGAAATGGTAGGTAAATTCTTCAATATTTTTAAAAAATTTTAATTTTCCCAAAACTCTACCCAGTTAAAGAGAAAATGAAGAAAAATAACTACCTTTTTGGATGCTAGGTAGTAGAATTTATCTTAACTTTAATTGGATGGTTCATGAGCATGGGGAATACAATTAAGAAACCTATTGAACCATTATGAATCCATTTAAGCCTAGTTTATTCACCCTAAATTTTAGAGTTTTACCCTCCTCCAATACACTGTACCATCAAAAAACCTATAGGCATGTCACTTTGTGTCAATAAGCAAGAAATCAAAAGAAAGATGGTTCTGAGTCTATATGGATATTAAACTCCTTTAAACTTCTAATAAATCCTATATATCTCCTAGAAATGACTTCTCCTACCCTGGATTGTATGGATTCTATACAGATTCAGTACTCTTCTTATAAATTAAGTGAAAAAATAGTCTTTTCCTCCTTTTAAAGCTAATTCTTCACTTCCCACCACTTGGAATGGAATGTTGAAGAATAATTTCATGGACACCATTCATATTTTCATATTTTTTACCATTTTAATTAGCAATTTGGCACGTGGGAGGGGTAAAAGGGCCCTTTTAGCTAAAATAGGATATCAAGAGACCTTTTAATGACTTGAAACTTAGTACTTAGGATATTTTCATGTTTTTGAACATATTAAAAGATATTTTAGCATGATTTAAAGTATATTGAAACCATTTTTAAAACTTTTATCCCACTTTTGACATTTTTGGACCCAAATTTGCACTTTTAAAACATAATTGACCAGTTTGACAAGCTATAAAGGGAAATTGACCGTTCTGGGGAAAGTTTTGAATAATAGGGGTAGTAATTTGGCCTTGATAGGACAAATTAATAACATAACTTGATTTTGGAACGTGTACTATCTCTTTAAAAGGTTTGTATCTTCCAAGTGGATAATAATTATTCATTAAATGTTCTCTGAGGTGCCTAGGATTGTATGTATAGTCATTCACATGAGTTGGAGGATCCTCATTTGCCCATACCTTTTTTGGTGACCTTAAAAGGAGACAATTAAATTTTAATGGATGTTAAATAACTTAGGGTATACCTTCATGTTGCCAAACACTCGTAACATAGACTTGGATTCATGAATGTTTACTCATAGGCCTACAGGCTTGTGTGATTGAAGCACTTTATTAGCCCTTATGTGAATGTTAACTTGGACAATCACCATAATTATCTATGATTATAAATAGTTCAATGATGTCTTCTTCATGCTACTATGTATTTATCAATAACACTTAGACCAAATATAGACACTCAGACCTAGAGGAGGTTGTTTAGACACTATACAAGCTTTTCAAAGAGTAAAACATTTGGAAACTATAGAAAAAGTTGCATTCCAAGGGGGAAAACATGAACTATATGAATTTGAGAGATTTTCCATGAATGATGAATCACCTGGGAACATTTGAGAGTGAGCACCATGAAGATAAAAAAGAACACTTGTAGCATGAGTGATTGAACACCCTATACTTGAGAAGCTTTTCCTCTTCATTGAATAAAATTCATGGATATTATCTATCTATTGAAACCAACATGAAAATGGTATCCTTAACCTATTTAAACACCCATCAAAGCCATTATTCTCCATCAGATTCTGAAGTGGAGAAACATATGCAAAATTAGACCTTGCCTAAGTGGACAAGGCATAGTGACCTACTGTCACTCTTAATGATTTTTAATAAATAAGGGGTAATTAATATGTAAAATAATTAAGTTAATTTTAATCTTAATAGGACCCCTAATAATGACCAAAGTTTTATCTCCTAACTATCTCTCTCCTAGTCATACCATTCACTTCAAATTTGTCTTTTTGAGTTTGTGAAGGTAGTGATGGAGGAGAGAAAATGTCTGAAGTGTCTTTATGACCTAAAACTTGGTTCAAATCCTTAAAATTATTTGAGGAATCATAATGGACACTCTAAAACTATTTTCAATTAACAATTAATCCTCTAAGACTATACAAGTGCCCAAAAGCGCTTATAAAGTGGCATATTTCCAATTTTGGATGTTGAACTTGCAATTTTATTATTATATGAATACTATTGAACATCCTATAACATCAAGTACATTTTTGGACTTTTTTAAAATGTTCAAAATTGAAGGAAGGACATATAATTCCATAAAATAAGCCAAAAAGGTGGTAAAATGACCTTTTATCACATAAGGAGAAAATGAAATGCTATCATATGATAATATGACCTTAAAAACTATTAAATAATCATTTTTAATGACTATAAACTATATCACAACTTTTACCACCTTTGACAAAAATGATACCTATAAATGACCCTTAGGACTAGATAAGTCATATAAGACTAAACCTTAGGCAATGTTAAACTACTACAAGTATGGCCACATAAAGACCTTTCAAGACCATGACAAGACATTTATAATTCCACATATAAGTTTGAATATCCCTATGAAGGTTTAAATATATATGGGGTTGACCTTTTTGACTTAGGAGTTAGAATTGGTTAATAGTAATGATAGTGTTGTGAAAACCTACCCCTATCACAATATACAGTGTGACCCTAGTTTTCGTATCACAATATATAGTATCCATAACCAAAATTACATTTCCCATACCTCAGTGGTATTTCAATAACCTGATATGTAACTTTCTCTCATGCCTCATAAAATTCATCAATCACCTAAAAATTGTATGTGTTGTGGGTGAAAGCTTCATAGATCTTACAATACAGAGACACTTTGGTCTCAATTAAACATTGTAGAATACGGTAATATTGAGTATCATGGCCCTCATGGTCAACTTGAAAATGTATTTTCAAGGCATATATAATACACATATGATACATTTTTTATATTTTGCCCCTTTGCCTTATAGCCGATACACCATAAGCCATGGCCTATGCTATGTGCCTAGTTGGTCAATGTTTTTTGCACCAATTATTCCATCTTCATGACCCACACTTAAATTTTTGAATGTAATCTTATATCTTTCATACCAACAACCATGGATATTATTTCAATCTCTAGTGCCTCTCAAGGTTTAGAAAACATCTACATAGAGAAGGCACATAATATTAGGGAGATCAACCCCCATAAACCATTAGGTGTGATACATAGGTTGAAATAATATGAGATCTTGACACCAAGGTCTTAAACCTAATTTTTTATGTATGAATTCTCTCACTTAGTTATTTATTTATTTTTTGGAGAGAAATAATGTTTTATTGATCAAATTTAGGATGTCAAACTCCTTTAAGAATTCACTCTTCAAAAAATCATAATCCATGATAGAGTGAGTAAGATCCTGATTCATATGCACATATAACATGCAACTAATCCAAACCCCCATAAACCATTACATGACTAATTATTATGAGACTAGTATCACCAATAAACTTCTTGAATGTGCACTTGAACTTTTCACTCTTTGATCTAGTGGGACAACTCCTCAAACAAAACACAAGTGGATACATAATGGATCTTATGGTCATTTAGAGTGATGGTTGGGAAATTGATTATCCTCTAGATCTACCACTCTACTCTAGGTCAAACCACTAGTACCTAGGCATATGTACACTCCTATGTGTGGCATACCATACTACATGATATCCACATAACAATCCAATTATGAATCCACTAGGCCAAGTAGTGTATATGAGACTAATTACTCTAGCGAGGTATCTTCCTGCACCCACATAGAGAATCTTGCTATGTTTCCTACCTCTACAGTGTATTGGTACTCCTAATTTGAAACAAAATAAGGTGTATGCACATCAAGTTTATGGGATCTAGGAATTCTTATGGTAACTTATTCATCGCGATCCCCATCCTAGAATCCTCTAATATCTTCCTCTAGGTTTCCCTCTTATTCATTGGTTCTTGTCTCTTCATCATTCGAATGAAATTCTAATGTGCAAGAGTCTTATTAATGTACTTCCCATTATATATGGGTCATCATGGAATATCTTGAATCAAAATCCCTCATTTTCATAAAATCCATATCATCCATTACTCTCTACCAATTGTCATCATATCTCTACCTTTTGAGCTCATGATCACTTGGTCCTTCCATGCTAAAATTTTATCTGCTACCTTCCAAAGTTCATGCCACTTCCATGTCCAATATTTTTCACAATTCACATATGTGAGGGATTATATATCCATATATATACTCCTCCTATCATCAAAACTCACCATCATTGTAATAAAATGTGATGTGGTTTAGGAAATAAAACAAAAGTGTTATGATGCAGTCTAGTTTGTAAGTCATAAGTGCATTTAGTCATCCAAGCTCCTCAACATTTACCAAATAAAATCCTAAATTAGAATATTATGCAAGTCATTAACCTTGCATGATTTACTAAGGCACATAAAGAGGGAACCCTAGTATGTTGGGGTTATTTTCATCAAATAGTGAGTGGGCTGGTCTCTAGTTTGACTAGTCAGAAGGTTACTTTACACATGGCAATGCCTTCTTATTTCAATTAGTCTTAGACTGAGGATACCTCTCTAATAATAATGATAATAGTATATAAACCATGACCAAGTAACATCATTTCAAAATCACAATAATATCATTCTATACTTAGATATCCCATTACACAATTAATCATATGGCTTTATTGAGTAACTTCTCTATATTACATAATGATTCATTCTCTATAAGGCAATCTGGTGATTAAAATACCATTTATATCAAGTTAAATTTTAACTCTTAGCATAATATAATGACACAAAACCCTTTATTTACATTTTGGCAATCTGTAATACTATATTAACTAGCCAACCTTCTAATTATCTAGTTAGCTAACCAATTCTAGCCAACCCACATTTATTCTGGGCATCTGCCTTTTATAGATTCCTAAGAGCCTTTCCCACCAATGGATACAACAAAATAAAATTATTGCACATTTCTACCCATTTTTAAGTTTAAATATATTGTGTTTCTTGATGCCATATACTTCACTATCTTTTGTTATTGCTTCATAAATTTATAACAAGATTTTATGTCATATCTTATCTCCATTGTATTCCCCTACAATTCCCACTATGGTTCTTGGGTCCATGTAATTGATTTTATATATCCTACCATTTTATCATTTATCATGTATCAGTGTTATTTTTGATAGCTTACACTTGCTAGGTTGGGGGTCTTTTTATTGCATACACATAGGTTATTGGTTTGGATTATGGGTGCCTTTCTTCAGTTAGTGACCTATGCACATTGATATTTTGGGAATTAGTTGATTTTGGGGGTTAACATAGATGTTTTTATTGATAATAATTATCTTTGATAATTCCCTTTAGTGAGACTCATAAATATGGTATTTATATATCAATAGGAATTACAACTTCTGTTATATAAATAAGAGAGTAAGGCATACTAATTTATTAAAACCCTACCAGGTTGATAAAACTTAATTACTAATTTTATTTATTTATAATTGAATTACAATTTTAAAATTATATTTTTATTATTAAAATAATGTAATGACATACTCAAATAACTTACATGTATGTTCATTTATGTCATCACAAGTACAATACTAATAACTTTGACTTATAATATATTAATAATCAACATCTATGTTACGCAGGGAGATTACACTAAAAAATGTACAAAATCTAAATATACATTAGTATTATCAAGACTTGATAACTATAGTGATATAAATAATGCTCAATAAACATGACAACCATAATGATAATGTTCAATATGATACAATAATGATTACATAAGTATGCCAACAACTTTATCTATAATGAGTGGTAACTCATAATATTAGTTACAAATTAATACTATCGAACAATGTGATAAATCTCTTAATTGGTTTAATAGCCATGAGTAAGCATATGAGATTGGTTTACATCATCTGTAAGGAGGGAGATCATCATCTGTGCTATGTACCTAGGGATATGATATATTGATGTATATGGGTTGATGGAGATGCTGACATGTGGCACACATCTTCTTAGTTATATGGGTATAATATATTAGGATAATAGATAACTTGTGGAAGTAGTACACTGGGTAATGGTTGGCCTACATTGGTATTAGGAGGTTACCCATCCATGGGTTAGATAGATGTATATATATAGGAGATGATTATCATGGTAAAGATATCAAGTAAACATTGAGTCTTCTATTGTAAGAGGATATTGGAGGTTGTCCCCTCGAAGAGACATTATGGAGTTATTCCTTCCTAAAGGAGTATTATATGGTGTTTCCCTACCTTAAGGGTATTTTTGCATATATTGAATATCAAGATCTTATCAAGTGGTATCAAAGCTTTGATTTGGGCAATTTGTGGAGTGAAACCCTAGTTTTTTTGAATCGTCAATAACTTTTGATTGGTTGAAAATTTTTCCACAAATGTTTTACTAGATATGGATAATATTTCAAATAAGGCACAATAAAAAAATTGAGATTTTTTGATTCATTTTGAGGGAGTTATTGCTATTTTAGGGTTTATAATAATTTCACTATATCTTTTAAAATATAGGGAATTTTTATTCTATATTTTTACTGAAGATGTAAGCAGATATAAGAGAATCAAAGTCAAAATTTCATAATTTTTTGAGATGTTTGAATTGATTTGTTGTGATTTTATGGATCAGTTTTGACATTTTAGGGTTTCATGAGCCTTAATTTTTTTATGGATCATGGAGTTGCAAACATTTTCAAGGGAAGATGATATTGATGCTAGAGAATGGTGGATCCTTTTGGAGAATCATTTTACAAAAACTTTTGGGCAAAGATGATTACTTCTTTTTTTGTCTGGGCCTGCACTACATTGGTTTGATCAATTAACCTGTACAGAAAGGTTTTCTTCATGGAAAGAAATGGAACAAATCTTTTTAGATTGTTGGGCTATAAAACAAGAAGTAGAAAAAGAAGAAGCAGAAGAAGAAGAAGAAGAAGAAGAAGAAGAAGAAGAAGAAGAAGAAGAATAAGAAGAATAAGAAGAAGAAGAAAGAAGAAGAAGAAGAAGAAGAAGAAGAAGAAGAAGAAGAAGAAGAAGAATTGGATGATAAAGGTTCAAATTATTTGGCTCCAAAGAAATCTGAGTCAATTTTTCAATTTCATGGATGCATTCAAAAGAAAAGAGTTATTGTGTCCATAAACTCTACCAGTAAGTATAACTTCATCAACATGAATGTGTCCAAGCATCTACATGTTCAAGCAAAGAATACCAAAGAGGTTCAAGTAGATGGTAATAATATTTCAATGTTTGAAGATTTGAAGCTTATTATGGAAAAATATGTTTTGCATTCATATTTTTATGCTTTGGATATAGATGATGTGGATATAGTTCTTGGATATCCATGGTTAGAGACTTTGGGAACAATGCATATTAATGTTAAAAAAAGGTTCATGAAATTTTGGTATAAGAAAAAGATCACTTTACAAGATATCATAGTGAAAAAGGAACCATTAACAATCCAAGTAGATCATGAGGATGAGATTAAAATAGGTGATGAAGATCATGATAAAGATTTAGATGATATAGATCAAGGCACACTACAATGAACACTTCATCTACTCAAGAGACAAAGAAGGAAAAGGTAGAAGAGGTAGAAGTAAAGGTGGATAATGTCAAAGTATTGGAAAAGGTTGAGGTATAGAGACACCCACATCATCATGAGAGGAAACAATCATGGAACCAGGTGAGGAAGTGTCATAAAAAAATCATTATGTCTATATAGAAAATCAAATTTCCAATCATTTTGGATATGCATAGAATCCAAAGAAAAAATACTATGGCACATGGAATGAATGGGGAAATCACTATGACTATGCATGGAAGAATACCTACTATGGTCATGGTTGGAATCAGAGAAGTGCAACAGAATATGGTACATGGAATAAAAAGAGGAGTAATTATGTTAGGACACCAAAGCAATATAATTATGATCATGAATGAAATCAGAGGAGCACAATGGATTTTGGACACAAGTTTGGAGAGATATCACCTGCCAAGATCACATATGGATGGTTAGATAATTGAGATTAGAGACAAGTGTGCAATGATTTGAAGTACACTCATTATTTGGTTTTTTCCTATGTTTCAGGGATGAAACATGTCAAAGAGGGAAGTAATGCTATGTACCTAGGGATATGATATATTGATGTATATGAATTGATGGAGATGCTGACATGTGGCACACATCCCCTTAGTTATATGGGTATAATATATTAGGATAATAGAGTAACTTGTGGAAGTAGTACATTGGGTAATGGTCAGCCTACATTGGGATTAGGAGGTTACCCATCCATGGGTTAGATAGATGTATATATATAGGAGATGATTATCATGGTAAAGATATCAAGTAAGCATTGAGTCTTCTATTGTAAGAGGATATTGGAGGTTGTCCCCTCAAAGAGACATTGTGGAGTTATTCCTTCCTAAAAGAGTATTATATGGTGTTTTCCTACCTTAAGGGTATTTCTGCATATATTGAATATCAAGATCTTATCAATATGGGTGCTTTGCCTCCAACCATATACCAATAATCCCTTGCACATCTCCTCACTGGGAATAACCCTTTCCTTCATGAAGAGGAAGATAATGATAATGCGATCATTCAAAACCATTTGAGAACAAGTGTGAATTATAATCACTATTACATGTAGTAAATAATTTAGATCATATGTACACCTCTACCTAATATGACCTCAAACAAACATGCAAACCAAAAATTAAAAAGGATAGACAATGTATACAACTATAAAATCACTTTGGCCAAAGAATTTATAGTATTCAAATTTCAAAATAATTTGGGTCATTATACACATAAGTATTACTCTCTACTTTAACATCTAATCATTAACATAATTATTTCTATACTGTTAATGAATGATTAAAAAATCAGCATACCACTTATCACTCATCATCCCTCATACAAGAAATATGATATTAATACTTAGTTGAATCAAAGAATACATTACTATTATAATCTCATAAATCAATCTATCTTAACATGTAATCATTTTTTGGAAACTAATAAAAAATATTTCAAGGTGTATAATTCATTCAAGAAGATAAAATAAAATGTGTTTAGCCTATTCACTTTAATCACATAGTTATATTTTCATTCAACTTCATTATTATTGAAATATGCCAAAAGAATTTCTCCTTAGGAAATCAAGTTTTTAGACAAGTGTAAAGGTTATCATAGTTATTTTTTACTCATAAAAATATTTAAGATGAAGATATACTCAAAAACATATTCATACAACTAAGAACTATAGATATGATTAACTACAATACTCAATAAGACCATAATATATGTTCATGCATGAATATCGATATATCCTCTTGATCATAGTTATAACTAATAGTATCATATTCAAAGAAAAAATATATATTTGATTCATACTTATTCTAAATTTAATTTTAGTATTATAAGGATAATAATTTTTAATAAATGATATATCCATTAAGTCAATAAACTAAGGTAGGTCTCATTACCTAAGCTTGCCTTTGCAAGACCATTCACCTTTATAGGCCTATGGGTGAGAGAAAATTCTTATTTATAGGTCTATAAAGAGTGAATAATTACCATATACATTACAATATCAAAAAAATTGTGTTACATATGTCTAAAACAAATTAATTTATAATTATCAAGAAACACAAGAGTTCATGTTCATTAGAGACACATTTTTGTCAAAGACAACCATTGATATTGTTTGGCTTCAAGAGAAATGGTACTATATCACAAAATTAAGTAGCTAAAATCATTATGGTGTAAAAAATATATAAAATGATCATTTTTATACAAGGTAAACTAAAATCTCTATGATACCAAAATAGGTGTCACTTTTTCAAACATACTACAGTCACTATGTTAAAAAAGTGTCCATTTTTGAAAATAAGCTAAAACCACTATGTTAACAAAATGACCATTATTTTTACAAGTTACAACAACTATGGCATCAATATTATCACAATTTTTTCAAATAAGCTATAACCACTATGTTAACAAAATGACCATGATCTTTGAAATAAGCTATAGCCATTATGGCATCAAAATGTCCATCATTTTTACAAGTAAGCTATATCCACTACATTAATGAAGTAATCATTATTTTTGTAATAAGCTAAAAACACTATGGCATCAAAAATGGAAAAATGAAATTATAGTCTATATGGATACTGTACGTGATGTTAGGGTTTATCATGTAATTCATCTACTAATATTCAAAAAAATTATAACAGTGTGCTAAAGTTGAATTGTGTCACCAAGACTACATTAAGAGTTTGCCAAAATTCAGAGGTCATACAAGTATCTCTATCAGAGATAATTTCTTTTAGAATTCCATGCAACCTAAAAATTATCTAAATGACATTTTTTCCAAAACTGGAGCATCATCTATAAAATTTCTTGGTATAAAATGTGCCACATTTATCCATTTATCTACAATTACAAGAATTATGTCATGCTTATTTCTAAACATTGGTAATGGAAAAATTCCATGCTAATGACCCATCATTTCCATTGTAGAATGTCATCTGGGTATACAAATCCTATAGGATAAACATGTTCTACTTTTACCCATTGATATTCTATACACTTTGATATGAAATTATCTACATCTTTTTTGATCCCTTTCAAGAAATATAAATGCCTTAATTTTTCCATTAGTTTAGTCACCCCTAGATGACTTGAATATTGAGCATTATGTAGTTCTTTGAGTACTATTCCCCTCAAATTCTTTCCATATGACATATACATTCTTTCTTTAAAACTTAAGAGTCCATTTTTATTAAAATGAAATCCTTTATACCTGTGATCTTGTGGATTTTAGGCAAGAAATTTCTTAAATTTCTCATAAAATTCATATCTTGGAGAGAATCTCAAAACCTAGTCTTGGAAGATTGTTTGAATAGTAGCCATTATTGCTATATACTTTCTAAGACTAAGGGCATATACTACCTAATTTTACTTGCCCTTTAGATAACTTGTCATATTTTAATATAAATTCAATCCATCACCTTTGTTGAGAATTTAGTTTAGGTTGGGTGAAGATATGCTTGAGTCCTAAGTTATTAGTCTTGGGATCACAAGGTTATCTTAATAGATAATTCCTCCAAACCTGTAAGGCATGCATTATGGTATCTAATTATAAATCATGTAGGTCATAATTTAATTCATAAGGCCTAAGATTTTGATATTAGTAATCTACTACATAATCTTATTATAATAATACTCCTCCCAAACCATCCCATCAGGCATCTATCACAAAAAAAAATGGCCATTTGGTTCTAGAACATGTAACACTAGTGTGGATGTAAGTATTTTCTTTAAGATTTGAAAGGCTTCATCACATTTATGACTCCATAAGAACCACTACTCTTTTATCTAAAGAGAGGTAATGGGTTTAGCTATCATTAAAACATTTGACACAAATTTCCTATAATATCCTAATAAACCCATACATCTATGCACCTCTTGAATAGTTTTGGGTGTTGGACATTCCATTACATATTTTATCTTTGATGGATCTATGTAAATCCCTTCAGCTAAAATGAGATTCCCTAAATATTTTACTTTATTTAGAAATAAGGCACACTTTGATAGTTTCCCATAGAGATTATGATTTCAAAAATGTTACAACACCAGTTTCAATTTTTCTAATTCATTATTCGAATATATTAAAATAACATCTAATAAGATGAGATTGATCTAGGTAATCACTAAACACACTATTTATAAGATTCACGAACACTACAAGTGCATTAGTCAACCCAAAATATAGAGTGATGAACTCATAGTGTCTATATTATGTCATAAAATTAGTCTTAGGGATATCTTATTATTTAATCCTCAATTGATGGTGCCCTAGTCTTAGGTCAATTTTAGAAAAGACCATTGCTCTCTACATTTGATCAAAAATATCATCAATATAGGGTAAATGATACGTGCTATTAATAGTTGACTTATTTAACATTATGTAGTCTATGCATAATTAAAGAGTCTTATTCTTCTTCTTGATAAAAACCATGGGTGCCCCCCATGTGATACAATGGTAAATATTAATCATTTGGAAAACATTTCCTATAGTTGGGCTTTCAATTCTACTAGTTTAATTGTAGTCATTTTGTAAGGTACTGTGGATTGAGGTTTAGAACCTAGAATGATATCAATGTTGAAGTAAAATTATTTTTTTAGAGGTAAGCCAGGTAAATATTTTAGAATCACATCCCAATAGTAATGTAAGAATGGTTAATCCTCAATGGTAGGTTCATTAGGTTCTCCTAACTCATCTATCTTGACCATAAATACCTCACAACACTTTAATCAAGCTTGATTTAATTGTATGGCTTAGATTTGTCTTAACTTAAATTCCCTTTTCTCACCTTGAATTTGAGTTTGATTTCCCAAATCATCCAAACACAACACTTTATTTTCAAATAAATATACCTTTTCCCTATGCTTCCAAATCTAGTTTACTCTTGAGATCACATCAAATGATCTTAACAAGGATGAAAACAAATCTAACATAATATTAAAGTTTAGTGATTCCACTTTTGATTCTATAAGGAACTTATCAACCTTGATCCTAAATTGGTTCTCATATTGCATAGTCCATGAATTTTACATATGCAGAGGAATAAGACATTTAATAGCTCTAGCATCTATCAAGATAGTAAAATAATGACCAAATAATGTACCTGATACTTTAATGGGTAAAATCTAGAAATCAGCCTAACAATTATCAACTACTACATGAATTCATTATTGAAATGTTCCCCACTAAGAGAAAGATGAAGGATTATTGAATTTTTTACTAGTCTTCTATTGTGGGAAATATTTTTCATAATGGTCTCCTCTACAAGTAAAACATTCCCCTGGTGGTCCTTTCCTTTCAAATGGGTTTCCTCCTTTATTTCTATACTTGAAACCATTTCCTAGATTCCTTATCTTAGAATCATTGTTATACCTAAAATTCTTATTAACAGACCTATTTTTGAAATCCCCTTTCTATTTCCAATTATTCTTTTTGAAATAATATTTTGGTCCTCTAAACTTCTTAAGATACTTATCTCTAACTTCAATAAGATATTTGAGCTTCTATTCCTATTTGAAAAAAAATTCAAAGACTTTATCCATGGAACTAGTTCCATGCAAGTCCACCTTGCATCGAATTTGAGGCTGCAAACCCATAATAAATGTTTATATCTATAAATATTCATCTTTTTGATATTGGGAAACATATTTGATAATTTTTGTGAATGGATCCCATATTCAATTACTGATAAATATCCTTGTCTTAAAATTTGAAAATCAATTAGATTTTGGTCAATATAGATCTATGGTAAACAATTTGCCAATAATAGATCTACAAATTGACCCCACATGGTATTAGTTGAATCAATACCCATCTCCATCTTCTTTTTGGCCCATTAGGTTGCTGCTTCAACTGCTAGTTGATATATTTCCTATATTGATTTTGTTACCTCTGAGTAATTTTAGACCTCAAAATATTTATCCATTTTTTTGAGCTTCCATTTATCTCCATAACCAACACCATTCCATCTAATTTTGGAGGATTCACCTTTTTATATCATTAGTAATCTCTAAAATAACTTGAGCCCTTGTGGATTGATGTTATTTGGCATACTCTTACTCTTGTTTTCCTTCATAATAATTCTAGTGTTCCTCTTTCTCTTATTCTTCACCAGGCTTATAGAATTCTTATTCTAAATATATTGTTCTATTTTGTGTCTCATTTAGAGATACATAAATCTGATCTATCTTAGTAACTCATTCTATTTCTAAAATATTAAGATCATGATGCTAATCCTATTTGGATGGATTCCCATCAACATTATCCCTTGCATGCACCATTTATTCATGTTGGTAAGTAAGTAATTACATATATTAATACTATTAGACTCAATAGGTCTAAACATTTGAACCTACACTCTGATACCACATGCTAAAATCGTATGAGGTTGATAAAACTTACCTACTTATTCTTTTATTGAAAAAAATTCAATTTATATTTATCTTATTAAAAGAATGTAGCAATATACTCAAATTAGTTACATATATAGTCATTCATGCCATCATAATTATATTTATACTAAATTTTATTTAAAGTTTATTAGTAACCACAAAATACATTAAGTAGGAAGATTCCACTGAACCAAGTACAAAATAAAAATATACGATAGTCCTCCCAGGACTCAAAAACTATAGTATTGTAAAGAATACTCAATAAAAATGACAACCATACCTATAATGTTCAACAATATACTATAATGGTACAAAATTATGTCAATAAATTTACTTGTAATGAACAATAACTCATAATATCAATTACACATTAATATTCTTGAGTAATGCAATACAAATCTTGATTATTTTAATAGCCTTGAGTAAGCATCAAAGATTGGTTTAGATCAACTGTAAATAGGGATGCATCATCTAGGTGCTATATCTTTAACCATATACCAATGGTACCCTATACACATCCCCATTAGAAGTGGCCCCTCCCTTCATGAAGGGGAAGCTACTAAAAATGTGAGCATTCAAAACCATCTAAGAATAAGTGAAAAATAAAATAACTATTACATACATCCATTCATATAAACCATAGGTACACATCTATCTAATATGACCTCAAACAAACATGTAAACTATAAATTATAGTGGATAGATAATGTGTACAACTATAACATTAATTTGGCCAAAGCATTTATAGTATTCATACTTCAAAATAATATGGGTCATTATCCACATAAGAATTACCCTCTTCTTTAACATCTAATCATTAACAAAATTCCTACCATACTGATGATGAATGACTAACAAATAGGCATGCCACATATCAATCATTAGCCCTTAGGAAAGAAATATGATCTTAAGTAATACTTAGTTAAATTAAATAACAAATTACTATTTTAATATCATAAATCAATCTATTTTAACAAGTAATTATTTGGGAACTTCTAAACAATATATCAAGTTGGTGTATTGTTCATTCAAGAAGATATAAAAAATAATTTTAGTCTATTCAATTTAACCACACAATTATCTTTTCATACAACACCATTATTCTTGCAATATGAAAAAAACATTCACCTTTAGGAATCAAGTTTCTAGACAAGTCTAATGGTTCTCATAGTTATGTCATACTCATAAAAATCCTTAAGATGTAATAATACTACAAGAATCTATTCATATAGCTATGAACTCTAGATATGATCATCTATAGTACTCAACAAGATCATAATATATGTTCAAGAATGACTATCAAGTTATCCTTATTATCACAATAATAGAAAATAGTATCATATTCAAACCACACAAATATATTTAATTCATACTTATTTTTAATTGTAGTTTGGTATTATAAGGATAATAATTTTTAATATATATGTACCAAGTCAATAAACAGAGGTAGGTTTCATCACTTAAGCTTGTCTTTACATGACCATTCACATTTATAAGCCTATGGGTGAGAGTAAAATATCACTTGTAGGTCTATAAAGAGTTAATAATTCCCATACAAATTACAAAATCAACAAAATCTAGGTTACATATGCATAGAAAAAATTAATTTATAATTATCAAGAAGCACAAGAGTTTAGGTTCATTAGAGACATGTTTTTCTCAAAGGAAATCATTAATATAGATTGCCTTCAAGATAAATGGTAGTAAAACTATAATATTAAACACCTAAAACCACTATGGCATACCCAAAAAAATCTAAAATTACCATTTTTATGTGAGGTAAAATACAGTCTCTATGATATCAAATAGTCATCAATTTTTCAAACATGCTATAGTCACTATGTTAACAAAATGTCCATCATTGTTTGGAAATAAGGTACAACCACTATGTTATAAAAATGATAGTGATTTTTCAACAAGCTAAAACCACTATGGAATCAAAATATCCATCATTTTTGAAAATAAGCTACAAGTACTATGTTAACAAAAAGACCATGATTTTTGTAATAAGTTATAGCCACTGTGGCATTAAAATGTCCATAATTTTTGCAAATAATTTACAACCACTATGTTAATAAAATGACCATAATTTTTTTTAACAAGCTACAACCACTATGGCATAAAAATGTCCATCATTTTTTAAAATGAGATACACCCACTATGCTAACAAAATGATCATGATTTTTGTAATAAACTACAACCATTATGGCATAAAAATGGAAATATCAAATGATAGTCTATACAAATACTTTAAGATATGTTAGGGTTTATCATTTAATTCATATAATAATATTAAACCATTTTCTAAAATTATATATATATATATATATATATAATATAATAACACCCATAAAAGTAATGTATCCAACTTAGGGTTTAAAATCAAGGATCACTTCTCCATTTTACCATTCAATTCAATAATCATGTTTTAGAATTTTCATTACTTACCTATTTATTATTGCAATAATAGAATGGTGATATTTACTTCACAAATAGAAAAAATATTTGAAAATTCTCTCCTTTTCACCTTCCTCTCTTATTTTCATGCAACATTCTCTTCTTCATTTCCCTCTTTAAGTATTTTTCCCTTCGTTTCAAACTAACATTCCCCTACTTTCTCCCACATGTAAGACAAATCACCAACTCAAAATAAAACCATACTATAGTTAGGTATCTACCTTCCATGATTACTATAATATGTTTGTTCTTATTAATAAACATAGAGTTTGAGACCTAACATATTGAGAGTATAAAACAAAAACCCCCATGTATTTATACTAGTCGTGCCTAAAAGGAATGATAATCAAATTATTTCAAGATACAAGGATCTATTGTGTTAGTAGAACATCACATTCATAAAAATAATAATATGAAAGTAATTTGATAGCATAAAATTACAAATAAATATGAAAAACAAAGAGTAGAAATATCATATATTATATCTCCAAAGCTTGTCAAATACAATGAATGAGCCTTGCATATGCAGGTAAGGAAGATCAATCCTAACTAAGAGATCAAGCTAAGAGATCAAACCTAGGATTAATAGATAACATACTTAAAGGATATAAACAAATAGAAAATATCCCCATAATATCTAAAAGATAAATATGTAATATCTCATAATATCTAAAATAAGATAAATTAAATATCAAAACATAAGTGGGTGAGAATAACTAAATAAATGGAAAAATAAATCACCTAGGTGAACATGAGCTAAGGTAAATAACCTAGAGGCCAAAAATAAAGTGGAATATCCATAGTATGAGTCTCAAAGGCCTTATAAGTTACTCATGTACAAATAATAATTGAAGAAATGAAGAAAAAATAAGTCCTCACGAACACCCCCCAAGGACAACTTCTGAGACCCTATGGATGCCACACAACTAAAGGTAGTGAGGTGATGAAAAAGGCTTTGTAAATATGTTGGAAACCTATTTATAAGTCAAAATTTACTCCAACTAAAGAAATCCATCCTAAATGTAATGATAAATTAAGTGCATGTGAATCTAATTATGCTTGTTCTGTTAGTGCTAAATAGGTTGTGGTAAATGTGAATTGCAATTTGTTTATCACACCAAATTATAGTAAGTAAATCCTACATGAATCCAAACTCTATCAATAACTGACAAAGCCAAAGAACTTGATGAATCACTATGACTACTGTCATATACTCTACCTTTGTAGATGAAAGTGAAATAGTTTGTTACTTCTTGCAAGCCCAAATAACTAGAGAAGAACCAAGAAAAAATGTAGCTAGAAGTGGAATGCTTAAGATCAGTATAACCTATCCAATCAAAATCAATATATCTAAACAACTAAGTAGAACCTTTGGTGTAATGTAATCTAAAGTGTGAAGTTCCCTATAAATAGCACACAATCCTTTTGGTATCCTACTAATGACTATCATGAGGAGCATGTGAAAACATAGATACAATCCCTACTATAAAATAAATATCAAGGTGATTATGGGTCAAATACATGAGATTTCCAACCAACTACTATATAATGTAGGATCACAAAGAGGAGTATTATAGGTGGAAGTAAGAGTGACCCTAGACTAGAAAGGAAAGGGACTTGAATTATAATTAGCCATGATAAAATGCTGAATAAGATAAAGGGTGTACTTATTTTGACTCAAATGAATCCTTAAATCTAATTGAGAAATATGCAAACCAAGGAAAAATTACAGCAGACCAAGATCTATCATGTCAAACTATGTTGAAAAAGCCTACTGAATATCCTAAATCGAAGAAGAAGAGGTACCTATAAAAATTAGATCATCAACATATAAAACCATTGAAAAAATATCCTCTCCAACATGATGGATATATATGGTATGATCTAAGTGGAAGCAAACAAATCTAGTAGATAGAAGAAAAGAATCCATCTTCTCATACCAGGCTTGAGGAACCTATTTGAGGTCATAGAGAGACCTTCATATTTGATAAACAAGAGAAGAATCATGAAAAAACTTAGGAGGTTTCTCCATGTAGATTTCCTCTTGTAAATCTCCATGTAAGAAGGTAATATTTACATCTATCTGGTGCAGTAGCCAACCTTGCAATGAAGCTATAAAAAGTATAAGGTGAACATAATCCATCTTGGAAATAGGGGCAAAAGTCTCAAAAGTAATCAATACCTTTGACTTGTGAGAATCCATTTTTTATAAGATGTTCCTTATACTTATCAATGGACCTCTCAACTGCATATTTGGTATGGTATATCCACTTTCATCTAACCAAATTTCTTCACTTAGGAAGAGTGACCCAATACCAAGTATGATTCTTCATCAATAAATAATACTCATATATCATCACATCATCCCACTCTTGTATCTCATGAGCCTATGAAAAATATTATGGATCCCTAGAAATTACTTGACACAAAAGTCTAGAACATGTAGAATGTGTATGATGATGTCTAGTGGGTAGAATATCCTTATGAAAGGGGCTAGCTTAGAAACTATAGTATGATCCCACTTAGGCATAGTGGGAACAATATCTACATTTAAGTATACATTCATAACCTCCTTAATGTCCTCCTAAACTAGATCCTCAAACAAGGGATCATCAAGATGAAGTGAATAATCATCAATGTATGGGACCAAAGAAGAAGAATAAGACATGGAATAAGATGAAGAATCATGAGAAGAGAAATGATCATCAAACTAAACATGTGTTTAAAAAAATAACATCATGAGTATCAAGATCTAAAATTTGATGAGCTCTCATGTCCTCATGATTCCATACAAATATAAAGGGTTTGCCCTTCTATTTCCTTTTCTTATTTGGTACAAAATCCCAAGCATCGCTCCCAAAAACTAGAAAGAATGAGACATCAAGATTATTTCAAGACCAAGCCTCCGCTGGAGTCAAATGATCAAGTTCTCTATGTGGTGTGTGACTTTGAATGTGGTTTACATATTAAGTGCTTCTACCTAGTATATTGAGGTAAATCTTGAGAATGAATCATGTAGTTAGCCATCCCCTTTTAAGTTTGGTTCTTCCTTTTTGCTAAGCCATTCTGTTATGGAGTATAATGAATAGAATGTTGGTGAACAATGTCATGAACTTCCAAAAACTCAAAAAACTCTTTACTAAAGTACTCCCCCCCCAATTATCAATGTGAATCTTATTTTATACAACTAAAAGATTGATTCTTGACCAAAGCCTTGAATAATTTGAAGTGTGAAAAAACTTCACTCTTGTACTTGATAAAACAAACCCAAGTAAGACTCAAGAAATTATCAATAAATGTAAGTGCATACTTAGCTCCATTGAAAGAAAGAGTACAAAAAACCATCAAGCCACTATACACAAGCTTAAGTGGTGAAAAAGATCTCTTAGACATACCCTTAAGAAAAAAATCTTGTTGTTTTCATAATGCACAACCATGGCAAAATCCATCAATATATTAAACTGTAGGAATACTATCAACCATAACATGAGTACTCAATTCCTTCAAATATCTATAATTAAGATGCCCAAATCTCTCATGCCAAAACTTACATTCAGAATTAGCGTGAGTGATAAAACATGTCCCCATATAATAAGTGTCATCAAAACCCTCAAAGTGATATAGTATAGAACTATGATCAACAACACCTTGTGTAACAAGTGAATGAGGTTCTAATAAATTTCAAAATTTATCCCCTTGTGGTGTGAAAGTCACTGTTGTTAGTGGGATATTATGTATGCACCACAACACATGAAATATATGTGACATGTTAGATGGTTCATAGTTTTTTTTAGTTTGTTTCTTGTTAGATTATTCTTGGACTTGATTTAGATATATGTTTGTTGTAACAAATTAGATGATGTGGTGGCAATTGGTATGAAAGAAATAGTCTAGAGGTTATAAACAACTATGAATATAATATAAGTAACCCATTTTGGGATTGTAATAGGATGATAATATTGTTGCTGTTTTAAGTTTAAAATTTAATGCTTAGTAATAGTAATTTAACCCTCATTCTGTATTGGAGTTGTGAATGGAATGAAAATTTGTAATCTAGCAATGGCTCACAAATAGTTCTAATATATATGTATGAGTTATTTGCATCCTATAAGAATGTGTAGTTTGTTTGATGTCAGTTTTCTATAATTCTAATTGGTATTATAGATAATATTTAAATATTAAGTTGGAGTTATATTTATTATTATGATTAAAATGGTATTAGCATATGTGTTGTAAATACTTATGGTTAGTAAATTGTAACTATCTGAAGCTCTGTGAAACTCTCTATAATAGTGTTTTATTGATACTAGTAGTTATTCACTCTCCTTTCTATTTGTCTAAAAACTATTCCCATAATTAACATGTTCTGAGGTCCTTTAGGAACCACTACTAACAATGGTGTGGTGAGTATGGAACTCACTATTTGCAAGTATGCTATGATGGTTGCCTAGCCAAAGAGATGTGGAACATTGGTTAGACAAGAAAATATTTGAGTTCATAGAAAAAACACATAGAATAGGGTGTTTTGAATAATAGATTATACAAGAACACATTTACAGTGAAATATATGAAATTTTATGGTGTGAACTACCTAGATTATTCGCTGATTGGTTGGCTCATCTGGAATATTATTACTTCAAATATAGAATAACCATTAACATTTTATGGATTGAGGAGAAAATAAAATAGCTTCATACCTTAGAGAATAGTTGGACTCATGTGATCGATCATTGGTTAGCCACAACCATTAATAGATATATTAAAAAGTTTGTAGTATAAGGCTACATAGCATTTAAAGTGATAAAATATCTATTTATATAGGGGATAAGAGGTTTTTTTTTGAAAATACTCCCTATGTTAATTAAGATGTTGGTTGTGGAAAAATAAATGGTACCTAATCCTTTTAAAATAGAGTAGTCTCTTCAACCATAATGGGGATGTGTGTGGTAGATGGGTGAATGGTGAAATAATATGTAGATAGAGCTTGAATCTAAGGTTAGAATGGAGGGTTAATAGGAGCAAGAATGAAATATGACCCTAGAATTAGAGTGAGAACTAAGATAATAGTGAAGATGGAATCTTTTAAGGAATATTTATATACTTATAACTAGGAGTAAGAAGAGCAATAAAGTAGGAGAAAAGAGTGAGGATGGAGAAAGGGAAGCATAGCGATATGAGAGAAAGAATGAGGAGAGTAGGACCTAGATCAGTAGATGAGAGAGGAAAATCAATAAAGAAAGAAGAGAAGATGAAGCTAGTACTGTAGAAGTAGATCAAACTGAAAGTAGTTATACATCACAGTTATATAGAAAATTATTCCATGTTAAGGAACTAGATTTGTCACTTAAGGAACATACAAGAAGTCATAGATGAAGAAGCATAGATTCAAAATCTAAAAATGAGGAGGATAGAGTTAAAAATTATTCTCCCTAGGAATGCACATGCCCCCAACCCAATTTTTTTAATATAGTAAGAGTGCCATAAAAGCTTTAGAAGACGACAAGTGGAGAGGTCTAGTGACTAAAGAAGTCCATATCAAAACAAGGAAAGATATAGATAAATATTATAACCAAGTAACATAAGGGTTCATGAGAGAATAAAAGAGAGGCACAAAAGCCTTAGCATTGACATAGACAAACACACACATTCTTGCATAATTGAATGAGTGGTTAGCACAAATACAAATTTTAGAACAAGGGAGTAATTCCTACACTTCTTCACCATTGAGTCAAAATTGAACACAAAAGATAGTGAAGTTACCATCTAAGGCAACAAAATTAGCGTAGGTAAATCTAACTATTTTAAAGATACCTTTGATCCCATAGCTAAGTTTTACACCTATGATGAATCTTAGCATGGTATTGCATGTAAGGGCCTTAATTAATTTGGTATCATATGATGGGTCTATAAACCTTAAATAATACCTACTAACCTGTGACATGAAATGGTAAGCCAAAGGAGTCATTAATAAGGTAGTGATTAAATGTGAATTGATTGATGCCTTATTAGGATAAGACTTAGAGTTAATATTTTGTAAGGACCTAGCCCAAATGCCTTTATAGGAAGGGAAGAATTAGATTATCACAAATTTCAAAATAAATAAAAGTTTTAGCCAAACCATACAAGACCTCAAGGAAATTTAGTAAGGAATAAAAGAGACTGTTCATGACTATGATTTTAGATTCTTTGATGTAATGAAAAAAGCTAAATTTGTCTTAGAAGATAAGGATAAAGTTGCCTGATTCATAGAAGGTTTGAAATCGAGCATAATTTTTTCCATTGTGCAAACACAGTTCATTATAAAAATCGAGGCAAGCATAGATGTGATCCATGTAGAGTAGATTGAAAAATATAAAGAAGATCCAACCCCAAGTTCATAGATGGAAAATTCATTACAAATCCTCATAAAAAGGTTAGAATAACATCAAGATGCAACAAAATGGACTAGATTCGATCTATAGTGCATGAAGTATGGCAAATAAGGATACCAAAGAAATGAGTGTCCCTAAGTAAAAATTGATTCCCACTATATATGTAGAATAATGGGACATGCAACATCTCAATGTCACCTTCTACAATAGTATGTGAGTAATCCACAAAAATTATACTGTAACTTCTACAAAACACATAATCATGATGAAAATAACTACAGAGCTACTAAAGAACTAAAAGAAGACATTACCAAAAATGTCTTTGTGGTGGCTACATAGAAAATGACTACTATGACTTGGGCCAATTCAGTTTCTAAAGTAAAAAAAAAAGGTACCAATCCTGATGATGCACCATGGGTGCTAAAGGTACCAACTTATCAGCCTACAAAAAGGCCTAGATGGAATCCTCTTGATCAAAATTGGACACCTCCTACCTAGAATTAGAATTACTAGAATCTAGATATTTTATAGCCATAACAACCTATTTGGACACTGCAGTCATCACAACCCAAATATGGTGGATATATGGGTGTATAATAAACACAATTATGGAATGCCCAACCTAATCCTATATATTTTAGACCATAATAGTCCTATAATTGAGGATTCCAAGCTAATAGAGGAGGAGGTGGATATAAAAGAGGATACCAAAGAGGTGAATAGAGAGGAAGGGGAAATGGTTCCCAAAGAAAGCTCATTCAATGTTATCTATGTAGAGAATTTAACTAGGTGAGAAGTAATTATCCCTTAAATCCTTAGTGATAAGCCTACTACACTTATTATTGAGTGTTAGATAACCATAACACTGAAGATTATTCAGTCTTGGAGAAACAACGTGTAGACAAGGTAACCCAAAATGTTGACCTAATCAACATGAAACCATGGGAAGACACTGTTATGTAGGTAGTAACATGATAAAAACTTAAAAAAAAGGACTACCTCTTATGGAAATGCTACAAGATCATGGCATAAATAAGGTTTGACAAGATAAGTATCTTGAAAATTATACTGAGAAAGGACTAATGAGAGAAGTTGTGTAGATATTAAAAAAATATAGTAATAGGGGACTACAAAGGTAGAAGATTCTACCACTCCATAGATGCATAGATGTATGGACAAATTATACACATTATGTATCAAGATGGAGTTGTGAGTGCATTGATGGATATACTTAAACTACTTAGTACCTTATAAAATGAGGATAAATAATAAAACATATCCAACCTACTCTATAATCTATTGGATTATACACTGAAAGGTCGGTAGAGAATGGACAAACTGGTTTAATATGTCAAAATGAATAAACCTTGGGACATTTATTCTAGGATGGACATTGAAATAGTTGGGTATGAAATAAAAAATGTTTTCTTTGACTTTGGTAGCACAATAAAAATGATTCTCAGATCAATATGGGAAGTGATTGTAAGACCTATATTTAAATATAGTCTAGTTAGCCTCAGTCTTGTGGATTATGGGAGAGTGGAACATATTAGGTGATTAAAGGACATAGATATCAAAATCTAATTCATAAACCAAACAAATAGTTTGTGAAATGGATACTAAAATATCTCAATTTTTTATATAAAATTGGTGTAGAAATATAGGATTGAGTGAAATTAATTAGATAAGTTTTAAAACTCATTCTCACTAAAAAACTTTTGATTCTATGTCATTTACAACTTTCCATTTATTTATAGTATCTTATCAATCCAATTGTAACTGAATTAAAACAAAACATAGAATAAAATGAAATAAAGAGTGACACTAGAAGTGATAACAGAGTTCACCCATCATTTGGGCTACGTCTTCATGATTGCTTAACTACAATCTGATCCTTTTAAAAGATGTAATTGTCCATTTTAAACTTACATTAGAATGGACTTTATAAACTTGTATTAATGCTAAAATTTGATAGTGAAGGGCATCTCTGAAGCAATCATCCTTCATCAACAACATTATGTTTCCTCTCTGTGTAGATGGGTAATATCTTATCCATTTAGAATATTTGTAAAACTCTAACAAATGGGCAATCCTTTATTTCTCATAGACAATTATTTGCATCTCTCCATAGACACTAGCTTATAAAATAGAGGTAATTTAAATCATATTTACTTGATAAAAACCCTATAGCTATACACATCCTTCTAGGTTACAAATAAAGGTAATAAAAGTATAGCTACTAATCTTTATACCAATATAAATCCATAATACACATTTCCCTTATTTATCACTTAGAAGGGAATAAATAGAATTGGTCTCTGTCAATACCATGTTGGTCATGAGTTCATGTTACATCCCTTCCTTGACTGAAATCCATTCAAATGGAAATAAAAATGATCTCATCTATTCAAGAATCATTTCCTTCATTATAAAAAATAATATATATATTTTTAGGTCACTAACTATATTCTCATAATTAAAAATAGAATATAAAATAGATGTCTCACATATATATCCTTCCTTCCTTTCAAGACTATGTTCAATTCATAGCCATACATTCAGGCCTATAGCTCATCTCATCTTGTCTCAAGTCTCATTTTTACAACACACACACGCACACACACACACACACACACACACACACACACACACACACACACACACACACACACACACACACAGATAGAGACACAGACACAGACACACACACACACACACACACACACACACACACACACAAACACACACACACACACACACACACACACACACACACACACACACACACACACACACACACACACACACACACACACACACACACACCTTATAATGTAATTCATGACCCAACAGTGTCTGTCATTCACCCTAATCCACAAACATTACCAAATAGGCAAAGGTTCACTTCTAAAGATATAGAGGCATTAATAATAAAACCTACACATAGTTTATATCAAGATTATTCAAAGAAATATTTATCGATATGACCAAGTCCATTATTTTTTAGCCCAATTCATAGATGGAATTCCCCACTATTTCCTCAGCCCTATTCACATCTATGAATAGATAGGGATTTATTCAAAATGAGATCCATATCACCTCTCATTGTGCATACTCCAATGGTGAGCTTGAAAAGGAATATTCATTTATTTTCATATCAAGAAATAAACACCAAGGCTAAATTTTTTGCATCCATAAAATATAGAGACTCGATCTTATATATTATTACATTATGATATAACCCATGGTATTTATTTGTAAATGGGTTCAAGCTACTCAATTTATATACAGAAAGAACCCAATTCAAGCCTTTCCTTCATCTACTTCTTTCACAGGTGAATACCATTTAATTAGAAGCCTCAACTAAATGATAGAAGGTGATCTCCATTAAAATATTATATGGACATCTTATCTTAAAATTACTCTCATCTTAAGCTTGGATAACCTTGTCAAATGGGTAATTCTATCTCTAATGGATCCAATGCCATCCCAATTAGAACTTACATCCACTTGATGGAAACATCTAAGCTTGAAACCTTCTATCTTGTTTTTTCTTTAGATTTGTAAAGTGGTCCTCTTTAATGGCTTGGCCTTAACAAAATGCATCACCTTGTCCATGCCTAATGGCCTTTACCCTTCATTCTATATCCATGCTACATATATGGAGACACCTTTTCATTTTGACTCAGCTACCTACCATTCCATCTCGATGGAATAACCTCTAAGTTACATTTTCTTCCACCACCTTGAGACCCATCTCCTCACACCACCAGTCCCACTTCTTGAAGGTCCTCAAATATCCCCTTAAACATAAATTGGGGGTAACCAAATCCCACATTTATGGGGATAAAACCCAATAAAGCCTTTAAATAGGCTTTTATAATATGTTGTTATCATGGCTTCAACCACGTGTATAACCCTTCAATTTTGTTTAGAGTTAGTTTGATTTTTGATGATCCCAACTCACTTTAGGAGATTCAAACTTGGCTTAAATGGTTAAAAATCAAATATGAGTTGGTTGATAGTCTCATTGTAAATGAGTTGGCTTGGAATATTTAACTTGAGTTGGCTATGAGTTGGATCACCAAACTTGAGTTGGTACTCAAGTTGGGTTACATGGTGAGTTGGGTTATTAGCTAGGAAAATAGAAGATGTGGTGGCAAGCCACATGGTGGTGTAAGGACCCACCATGTGGGTTTTTCTAATTTCTCCTCATTATGGTGGTAGAGTCCCCCTCCATCATAAAAGTGGGCTCTACCAACTATGATCTTCATAGCTGACCCTTTTAAATTATTGATGAAAATAGTGACCATAGTCTTTTAGATCAAACATCCCCACAAAGAGGCTTTTATCCTTAAAAGTACCTAAACTCCAACTGAACCTATGACACATCTTTCTACATCATGCCAAAAAATAGAACTCTACAAAAATTCATGGTCCAATAGCAATTGCAACTTGTATATGGAGAGTAAAATAAACTCTATATCCATTCTAACTTGTAACCCAAAAGTCATACTCTGGTGACTTCTCTCAACCCCTGCATTATATGAATGTTAAGGTATTCTACTTGTTGTCACATAAGGTAAATAATTTTTCTACATACACCTAAGGATTTAAAAATAAATTCCACACATATATACTTACATTTTACAAATGTTTTCGATATATGGGTCTTTTGAAAGTACACCTACATGACATGACTGAGAAACATACATATCTATAAAAAAAAGTTTGTAATACAAATATTTCCCATATTACTATGGGACTTAGACATATAAAATGTCAAGTATAAAAAACTTACAATACATTTATCTATCCTAAGGTGACTAATGCAAAATACACCTCATACCTTAGGATCTTCAAGGGATCTGTAAACAAAAAAATTAACTGTTGTGTCCCTTAAATCTTTCCCTATACCAATAAAACTCCAATGTTAACTTGGAGAGTTTCCAAAATAAGAAATTCTTTACAAACTCACAAATTTGTAAGTTACTATAAGTAAATATCATTAAAAAATGAGAAGAAACAAAGTATTTTAAACTTGTCTCAAGGTTTCCTTTACCATCTGATTGATCCTTAACTCATACCTCCACAACTCATCCAAGTGAGTTAGTTTCCCCAAAAATTCTATCGTAACGAAAAACTAAAATAGGAGATAGCCAATATAAATGCTTCCAAACCAACATACCAAAATTTCCTTCCCAAATTCAATAAGTAAGAATTTATCTGCAATAGTGTTGGAAGTGATAACTAAATATACTATTTGTTCTATAGTTATGCTTTATCAACTATTCAAATAAAGCATTAACCAATAAAAGATGTTCCCTCTTCATGGTTTCCATGTCTGAATAGTAAGTGGATTCATCTTTTAAACTCTATTTTACCAAGATTTATATGATCCATTAAATTTCATAAGGCTTTCAAAAATAATTACAAAAAAAGACATATTTTACTCCCAATGCAACCTTACACAAAGGATTCAACTAAAAATGTGAAAACATAGTTACATTTGAGAATAATTTATACCTCTGAAGAAACTATGAAGTACACCTATTGAGTATTAGCTAGTTCATGTTGGTGTCTTAAATAGATTCTTTTTTAATTCCTAAAAATCTCAACAAAGTTATGAAATAAATTAATATATAAACCGAATTAAAACTCAAAACCCAAAGTGCAAAAACTTGTCCAATACTGAACAATGCCTTGTTTACCATTTTCATATCTTACCATGGAACTGGTCTTTTCACTTTCTCCTATATTCAAGGAAATAGGCATTCATAATATGATTAGTAGTCTAAAATATAAAGGCTACATAATTGGTTAACAAGCACCAAAAATATTGTATCAATACCAATATTAAATCAAATTACAACCATACCTCAATCTACCCTTTGTGTAAGATTGGTAATCAAAATGCAACTAATTCCTCTCAGAGATGCATTACTAAAAATGCCTTGCATTTTATCTGAATTCTTCCCAAGGAAGAAAGGTTATTCCTATCACAAAACCATCTCACACCTCAAGTGTCAAAGTGATGTGTTTTTCATTTATGTTGATCCTACATGGCTGGTGGTTCTAGAACCTTGGTTATCAGAAGTTTGTCTTCTTCCAGTGAATTATAACACCTTCCAATTTCCATTCACACTAGCCTCCCTACCTAGTCAACTCAAATATAAGAATCAAAACCAAAATCTAAGATTTAAAAACTCTTAAATATAAGTATATCACAACTGAAGCAAGGTCATGTAATCACTTACTCTGATACCAAATTTGATCCATAAACTGAATAAATAGTTTATGAAATGAATACTAAAATATCTTAATTTCTTAGTTAAATAGAATTGGTGTAAAAATATAGGATTGAGTGAAATTAATTAGATAAATTTTAAAACTCATTCCTACATAAAAAAATTCTAATTTTGTGTCATTTACAACTTCTCATTTATTTCTGGTATTCTATCAATCCATTTGCAACTGCATTAAAACAACACACAGAATAAACCAAAATGAAGAGTGACACCATAAGTGATAAAAAAGTACACCCATCACTTGGGCTATGTATCAAATATTGCTTAACTATAATTTGATCCATTTAAAATATGTAATTATCTATTTTAAACTTACATCAGAATGGATTTTAAAAACCTATATTAATGTTAACATTTGATAGTAAAGGGAAACTCTGAAGCAATCATTCTTCATCAACACCATTATATTTCCTCTTCATGAAAATGTAATATCTTCTCCATTAAAAGTATCTATAATACTCTGAAAAATGGATAATCTTTTGGTTCTCAGAGACAACTATTTACATCCCTCCATAGCCACTAGCTTATAAAATAGAGGCAATTAAAATCACATTAACCTGATAAAAACCCTATAACCATACACATCTTTTTAGGGTACAAATAGAGACAACAGAAGTATAGTTAGTGGTCTCTGTACCAATATAGATCTATAATACATATTTCCCTTATCTATCACTTTGAAGGAATAACTAGACTTGGTCTGTCAATACTGTGTTGGTCAAAAATTCATGTTACATCCCTTCCTTGACTGAAAGCCATTCAAACATAAAGAAAAATTATCTCATCTATCCAAGAATCATTGCATTTACATAATATAAGAATATATATATATATATATATATATATGTACATATACATATATATATATATATATGTACATATACATATATATATGTACATGTACATATATATGTATATGTACATATATATATGTATATGTACATATATATATGTATATGTACATATATATATATATATATGTACATATATATATATATATATATATATATATATATATATATATATATATGTACACACACACACACACACATATATATATACATATATATGTATATGTACATATGTATATATATATATATATATATGTATGTATATATATATGTACATATATATATATATATATGTATATATATGTACATATACATATGTACATATATATATATATACATATATATATATGTACATATATATATATGTATATATATATATATATATATATGTATGTACATACATACATACATATATATATATATATATGTACATATATATATACATATATATATGTACATATATATATATATATACATATATATACATATATATACATATATATACACACACACATATATACATACATACATACATACATATATATATATATACATACATACATATATATATACATACATATATACATATATATATATATATACATACATAAATACATATATACATACATACATACATACATACATATATATATATATATATATATATATATATATATATATTTCTAGGTCATTAACTATCTTCATGTAATTAAAAATAGAAGATAAAATAAATGTTTCACTTATATATCCTTCTTTCCTTTCAAGACTATGTTCAATATGTAGCCATACACTTGGGCCTATAGCTAGTCTCATCCCATCTCGGGTCACTTTTTTACAATATAGAATTTATAATGTAATTCATGACTTGACAGTGTCTATCATTTACCTTGATCCACAAACATTATGAAATAGGCAAAGTTTCACTTCTAAGGATCTACAGGCATCAAGAATAGAATGTATACATTGTCTATATCAAGATTCTTGAAAGAAATATTTATCAATATGACCAAGTCCATTAATTTTTTAACCCTATTCATGGATAGACTACCCCACTATTTCCTTGGCCCTAGACAAGGATTTATTTGAAATGAGATCCATCTCACCTCTCACTACTCATACTATAATGGTTAGCTTGAAAAGGAATATCCATTTCTTTTCATATCATGAAACAAACATCAAGGTTTAATATTATACATTCATACAATATAGAGACTTGATCTAATGTATTCTTGCATTTTGATACAACCTATTATTATTTTTTCAAAATGGGTTCGAGCTACTTAATTTAGCTACATAAAGAAAACAATTCAAGCCTTTCCTTCATTTACTTCTTTCATAGATGAAGATCATTCAATTGCAATCCTAGGATAAATGATATAAGGTGATCTCTATTAAACTTTTATGTGGATATCTTATCTTAAATTTCCTCTCATCCTAAGCTTGGATAACCTTTTCAAATGGGTGATTCTATCTTTGATGGATCTAATGCCATCCCAATTAAAACTTATGTCCACCTGATGGAATCAGTTAAACCTAAAACCCTCTATCTTATTTTATTGCCTTGGTTTTGTAAAGTGGGCCTCTTCGTTGACTCAACCTTGGAAAAATGCAACACTTGGCCATGGCTAATAGCCTCTACCCTTCATTCCATGTCCATGTTGCATAAATGGAGACACCTTTTCATTTCAACTTAGTTGCCTACCATTATATCTCAATAAAATAACCTATGATCTACAATTTCTTCCACCGCCTCGAGACCCATCTCCTTATACTACCATAGCTACTTCTTGAAAGTCCTCAAATATCCCCTTAAACATATATTGGGAGTGACCAAATCCCACATTTATGGGGATAAAACCCAATAAAGCCTTTAAATAGGCTTTTAGAATATGTTATTATCATGGTTTTGGCCATGTGTATAACCCTTCAATTTTTTTTGGAGTCAGTTTGAGTTTCGATGATCCTAGCTAACTTTAGGATATTCAAACTTGGATTAAATAGTTAAAAACTGATTATGAGTTGGTTGATAGTATCACTGGTAATGAGCTAGTTTGAAAGCTTTAACTTGAGTTGGATCACCAAACTTGAGTTGGTACTCAAGCTAGGTTATATGATAATGACAAGATGGGTTGGAGTTGTGTTACATGGTAAATTGGGTTACATGGTGAGTTAGGTTGATATCTTGGCAAATAGAGGATGTGGCAGCAGGCCACATGGTGGCCTGAAGACCCACCATGTGGGTTTCTCTAATTAATCCCCATCATGGTGATAGAGTCCCTCTCCATCATAAAAGTGGGCTCTATTGGCTACAGTCTCCTTAGCCATCCATTCTAAATTACCAATAAAAATGATAACAATAGTTATCTAGATTAAAATCATAGACTTGAGCTTGAAAAGAGACATTGAAGTCATCAATATGAAGATAATAACCACATATTACCTTTGTTGATTAGAAATAAGTGGGCCTATGATGGTTGAATTAAAATAAACATGGTAATGGACTAGTTGGAGTCTCATTAAGATGGTAAGATCATTGTGATCCTGTTAAACAAAGTAGAGGCTAAACCTTATATAATACCTAAACAACTAGATTCACCATACTATCTTAAAGGAAACAACTAGATAAAATTCAATGCACAAATGGAATTGTAGGCATTGTGAGGGATGGAATGAAAATTTATATATGATAGTTTTAAACATTCACTACAATATCTATGAATCAAACAACTACCATACCATACTATAAAAACCACATACAAGTTGATGTTGTATCATAAATATATGCTTCAACTAGACATGATAGACACATGATCTATGTTGGTAGGGTCTCGAGCCTATTTTGAAGTAGATTTTGTATATTAGATAGGTCACACCAATAAGGACTATATTTACCCTAATCCATAAGGCATGCTACATTAGATACAATCTCCTCAATCAGTGGTGACTCAGATATCCACCTATTGAACTAAGCAAAAGGAAAGCATGAAATATGGCCTTTGTGTATGGTTTACATAATCAAGCATCAAATACATCATTATTTTGTAACTAAAGATATCATCAAGTTCATTATGTGATTCAAATAATATATGATAGATATTAATCAAAGGATTAACACACTCAACAATGGGCTAAAAGGAATTGCTATGAACTGGTGGTTAGTTTATCAAGATGAGAGGCTAGACTAGAAAAAAGTGTGCAAAATGATGATAGATCAATTCTAGTTACCATAGGGAGTTAGAAGAGACTAGTCAAGATTCCAAGAGGGAGATTATACAAATATTAATATCTATATATGTAATAAAGTATAGAATTTAGAAGGTATGGCTCCCAAGTATTAGGTACATTATTTCAAGTATACATTAGGTGTTCTTCTAACTATATGGTATATACACCAAGAGCATTGGAGAAAAATTAAGCATTGGACATAGGTCCAAAGTGAATTTATTCAATAATTCATCTTTGAGAGTGATAACCCAATAGAACATTGGGTATTAAAAAACATAAAAGTGTTTCCATGCCATTGGAGGGTTGAAGATATAGATAGTCTGATGGAGTCCACTTCATAGCAAAATGCAGCCTATGACTTGAATAACATCTTATAGACCTATCAAGAGGAGAAGAGAAAATATTGGGATAGGGTTCAACCATGTCACATAATAGAAGAATAAGATGAGTCCACATCCAAATTATAAACTAGAGAAGATATGGATCTTAAAGACCTATTTACACCAGAAAGAGAAGTTGAATAGTTACCAGAGCCAATCATAGGTCAGACAAAAGAAGATAGATTATGACACATTAATATACTAGAAAGGGAAGGAAAATGTCCATTAAGGGATTCCATTCCTAAATAATAGTGAAAATTTTATCAAGAACCTATGAAATAATATGTTAGAAACATTGGTACAGAGGACGCTCCAAAAATTACACACATAGGGGATTATTGGACTCAAGTAGACATCTCAAAAGTCATGCATCTTTTAAGGGAATACCAAGGTATGTTTCTTTCAAAGTATATAGAATTCAAGGGTGTATATCCCTTACTAGGATAAATGAGTGTACACAACCTATTAAGAAAACACTATACCACCTGAACCCTAACATGAAATTAAAGGTCAAAGATGAGTTAGATCACATGAAAGAAGCATAAATCATATTAATAATAAATAAAGATGATTGGGTAAGTCCAATGATATTAAAATCAACTAATATGGGAAAAATTTGAGTCTATGGGGATTATCATAGTTTGATGACACTTGTGTCAATGATCCCTTCCCTATACCATTCACTAATGAAATGCTAGAGGCTATCATAGGACATGAGGTATACTCATTAATATATGGCTTTAATGATTATCATCAGATACCAATAAAAAAATAGGATAAAGCTAAGATCACATTTACTATATAATGGGGCTTATTCACTTACAAGGTGATGCCTTTCAAATTGAAAAATGTACCTATAGTTTTATCTAAAGTCATAGTGACTATGTTCAAGGAATTTTTCCATGAATTCTTAGAAGTCTACTTGGATGATTGGGTAGTGTTTTCATTACTTATAAATCACTTGTCCAAATATAGATTGATGCTAGAGATATGTTGGACAATGTGAATTGACCTAAATTTAAAAAAATGTTTGGTTTTTACACCCTTTTGGGTTTTATTGGGGTATGTATTATGTAGCAATGAAATTCTTACGCATCAGGGAAAAATTGTAGTGATTATCAAGATACCACTACCAATAAGCTCAATAGAGTTAAGATATTTTTGAGGCCATACTAGATATTATATAAAGTTTGTCAAAGGGTATGTAGCTATATCCATACCTTTGGAAAAGATATAATGCAAGGGGAAATAGTTATTATGGATAGAGGACTATCAAGAGGTGTTCATTAATCTAAAATAAAGACTGGTGACTATGCTAATGTCAATATTTCTAAATTGTAGTAAGACTTTTCATGTTCATATAGATGTCTTAGGGATAGTAGTGGAAGCTATGTTAGCACAACTAAGAGAGGGAGGAGTAGACCACCACATCCACTTCACGAGAAAAAATTATTTGACATAAAAAATAATTACACTATAACAGATTAGGAAGCTTTAACAATGGTGTTTTCACTACATAATTTTATACACTACATATTTTTTTATGTCATTTGAGTTATTCATAGAACACCAATCATTATGATACCTTGTCAATAAGTTTGTGCTTGGAGGAAGAATTTTTAGATGGCTAATGCTCTTTCACAAATTTTAGTTCTACACAAATGTTAAACCTTGGTGGGAGAATGTAAGACCAGACAATCTGAGTATACTTCACAATAGTAAGGAACCAAAAGAAATTTAAGATGAATATCTAGATGCACATCTTTTCCAAACATCTACCATTTCAAAACACTTGGAGGAAATCACATAATTTTTAGAGCATGGGATATTCCCATCACACTATTTAAAAAAGAAAAGAATCAATTAATCATAAGAGACTTGCCATATACCATCATAAATGGATTTATATATCATTTAGGCAAGGATGAGGTTCAAAGTAGAGTATTTATAGAACATAAATGACCAAAACCGCTTGAAGAAGCACAATAAGGTATAGTTAAGGGTCATTTCATAAGTGATGATACTACAAGGGAGATTATACAAAGTAGTTTATAGTGGCCCCACTTATTCCAGGATGCACTCTGAGTTGCACAATAATGTGATGTATGTTAGTTCATGGTAAAATTAAATTAATGGGATGAAATGCCATTACAGTCAATGTTTATGTATCAACCATCTAAGAAGTGGTGGATAGAATATGTCAGGAAATTAAATCTACCTCTTAAACATAGCTATGGTAGATATATCATTATTACAAAAAAATTATTTTATGAAGTGGGTCGAGGCTACAATGATGACTAGTTGTGGTGCAAAAGTCACTAAAATTTTTATGCATGAAAACATCATTACCAAGTTTGGTTGTCTGATCAAACTAGTAAGTGGTAAAGGTACCCACTTCTTGAATAAAATAATCAAAACCCTCACTGATGAATTCTTAATTGTATAACATAAAAGTATCACCTATTATCCATAGGTAACTGGCTAGGTGAAAGCTATGAATAAAGTTTTGGAGAAGATGCTTATGAAAATTTGGGATGTGTAATGAGATGATTGTGTAACATCCCCACTAGGACTAACATAGAATAATGTGTTTTTTTTTAAAAATTAATCAATGTATTATTTCATTATATTTCACCATGAGAATCTAATTAATGATCTAGATAAAACAATCTAAGTTTTATAAATTTTAAATAATCATGTAACATATATCTATCACTAATCACTATCATCAGATGAAATAAAACATAATTGAATATAGAAAGAAATTATAGATTTCCATCCATGACTAGTAAAGACATATAACCACTAATGTTAATGTACAATAAGTAATAATTAAATTTCATCAGGGATAATATTTTAATAATAATAAATATAATACAAGATATAAGATATAAGATACAAGTCTCCATGGAGCATGAGTTCCCTGAACTCTAGTATCTAAGGCAATCTCAAGTGTAGTCTCCAACTAAGTGCTATTGTGGAGAGGGAGAGTATCATCCAAGTGATTTTACACATAAAACATGGACCATCAATCCCTTAAAATAATCCCCCATCAAGTAATGGCCCTCCCTTCATGGATGAGTAGATAGTGATGGTGCGAGAATCCAGAGAGACAAGATAGTATCTATGTGTTATAAGATTTCTAATACATGATGTGTACCATAAAGAAAATCATTATATCACACAAACATGTAAATCATACATTTTAAATGACAATATCTAACTAAACATTACTTTGGCCAAAGTTTTTAATAGTTATTGATCTCTAAGATCAATCAAATTCATACACACTACTTGATTGGGTTACCTTCATCTGGCATTGGTGATTCTAGTAAGCTAGTGAAGTCTATTCACTTCTTAATACCAACAATATGAGATTTAGTTAATATAAATATAACCAAAAAATTCATACATATTACTTCCAACAATTAGTAATAAAACATGTTAAACACATGAATAATTAAAATGCATAAGTCTATTAAATGTATAAATGAATCTTTGCTATATTATTTATCATGTAAATAATAAACATAACAAGTTTAATTTATACCAACCAGGTATAATATATAATTATATTGCATATTTATAATTTTCTTAAGTAGATACAAATACAATACATTATATGACAACCACTAATATCACAATCCATCATTTTTATGTACATACTATTCACTTTCAAATAGTCAGTCATAATAAAGAAAGTCATAATTCTCATGACAACATAATCTTTCATTTAAACAACTTGTTATATTTTATGGAGGCTATATTCATATATAGATAGTGTCCTACCCTTCAAAAATCTATGAGTTAGTTTTTAACAATCAATAGAATTGTAAATATAACATCACATTGCACTAATATATGATATATATGTATATGCACTTGTACATATTAGTAAACTCATAGTATGTACCACACATAAGTTTTCAAATAATATAAATTCTATATGTAAATGCCAAAAGTCATTTATAATTCTAATCCAGGACTTCATAAGATTTCAAAAATCATTTAAATTTCTTATACATAGAACATATTGACAATCAATTATGAGATATTAATATTCTTGGAATATTAACGAACAAAGTATTATAGTTACTTGACTATTTATATCTGTTGTTCCCAAAATTCGTCACTCATTTTTGGGATAACATATGAACTATTTTGGTCCTGTAGGCCAAAATTCTCTCTTCCCTTCTCAAAAATTGTTTTGAGTATTCAAATTCTTCATTATTCAAGCTTTTTCAGCTAAGGGACTTGCAGGTTCAATAGGTTCAACAACTTCAATAGGGGAGCTCTCACAAAGGAACAAGTTCCCAACACTTAGGCAATTTCAAGGTTAGTTCAATGCCTCAGTTCAACTAAAAGGTCCATCAATAGGCTTAAAACAAATGGAATGAACCATTGAACCATTGAACCCCACCTCTAAAGGTTCAAAGGTTCAACGGGTTCAAAGGTTCAATGACATCGACGACCAGGAAATGGACCTTTCTCAAGGCCCATAGGGACACCTTCCCTTTGGGAGGTTCCAAAGATATAAAGATGAAGGAATGAACAAAGGCCCATAGACATGTTTTTATGAACTCTGCAAGCCTGTTTCTATGGACTCTGCAGGCCTATTTCTATGGAATCTATAGGCTAGTTTCTATGAACTCCTACGGACTCTGTAGGCTGGTTTCTATGGACTTCATAGGTTTGATAATATGAATTATATAGACACGTTTCTATGAACTCTACATACATGTTTCTATGGACTTTGTAGGCCTATTTCTATGGACTCTGCAGGCAGGTTTCTACAGACTCTGCAGGCTTGATTCTATGGACTCTACATGATTTGAAGAAGAAGGTCACCTGAAGGACCCTGAAGGGTAGGTACCCTTGCAGGGGGCTCTCGGTGACTAGGAAATGGACCTCTCTCAAGGCCTGAAGGGACACCTTCCCTTCATGAGGTTCCAAAGATATAAAGCCGAAGGACTTTCAAAGCTTTGAAAGACTTAGAGAAAACAAAGGCTTCTAAGAAAAAAGATGAACCATTGATCCTTGAACCAAAATGGTTCAATGGGTTTAAAGGTTCAAAGGTCCATGCTTCAAAATGGTTCAAGTGACCAGTGAACAATGATGTCCCCATGGACGTCAAATTCAAGATAATGAAATATCTATTAATTTTTAGATATGGAGCAAGAACGTGAAAACAAACTCAGTGACCAATTGAAGAAGGAGCCAAAAAGGCTAGCAAAAAGGGAAAAAGATAGCATGAGATCTCAAATTATAATAGAAAAGAGGGAAAGACCAAAAATATCTGTGTAGGAGTTATTTCTAGTAGGTGGAACAATCCACCAAGTAGATATTTGAGCTTGCAAATATTTAACGGCGTGACCTATTTTTCTCCCTTGGAATAAAAGTGAGGGGACAACCATGTACATTTTTGGAGATAGACCAGATGACCCAGGCCTAAGAGAAGACATTTGAGATGAATCGACATGCCACAGTTAAGGTAGATGCCCTATTCCAGCATGGCCCTCTTTGACTGAACTAAAAATGCATTCAAGGAATTGAATGCAGCATGGGATGTTCCATGAAACAAAGTGCCAAGCCTTTCTTGGCTGCTATATATTGTAATCTCTTATTTTGATAAGGGGAGATCTTTTTGGTTATAGAAACAAAACTTTGCCAAAATTGTGAGGCGATCACTGAGACTTTGAGCTCAAGTTGTTAATCATATTTATTTATTTGAATGAGAAAGTAGGTTACTTTCAGACTTTGTACTGTAATAGCTTATGTCATTTTAGGAGATTGTTCTTATTTTTATTTCCTGAATGCATTCTTGCCCATTTAATGAAATAAGTAGAACTAGTGGAAGTAATCAGGAAGGTGTCCTGAAGCCAACTATGGAGAGACTTTCTCCTGCCATAATTGTCTTTTGTGTGTGTATTTTTTAGTTTATTTCTATGTAAAGGATCTTGGGATGACTTTGTGCCCCCATTATCCTTCGTATTTCACTCTTGGGCAGTTGAGGTGGAGACTTTGTGCTACACCTTTTTCTGCTGGTTACTAGACCCCTTATTACATTTACTTATCAGCTATCTACCTAAAAGAATTCTTGTTGTTAGCTGTAGGCCACTTTTGAAAGAAGAGAAGTGCCTCCTGTCATTTCACCAAGATTTCTTCTTTGTCTGTGAACATCATCTCTAAAAAAAGAGAGATGGATGGTGTTGTCCTACCCCTGAGTGTTATTTTTTGCATATATATATATATATATATATATATATATAGTATATAGCTTCTCATATTTATAGGGAACCTCCCCTTGATGAGAGGAGAGATTTGTCCTCTTTTGATGTGGTAAACCTACACATCTGGTTAACCAATCTCCCTATGCTATGGTTGAAGTAACCTATTTTGCCCATCAGTTAGCTAGTGACAAAATATTCACCTAAAATTTTTTTGGTGACTCTACTGGGGACTAATGAGCATGTCTAATCCTTTTCCAGTCTATTCAAATTGAAGCATTTCATATCACTGGGGAATGACATGAAGTAGGAAAGAACACATCCAGCTTCATGCCAACAATTTTTTGGTGACTCCACTAGGGAAGAGCACACAGTTTGAAGCCTTAAGCTTCAAGCTAAAGTAGGGCCAGTTCTTTTCCATTTTTATTCTACAATATGGAAACTCCATGCTATACTAGAAGCTAGAGAGTGCAATGTGTTGTTGACCCTATTTTTGAGTTGGTGCAGTAGGGAAATTTTGATTTGTTTCCTCCACAACTTCAAGTTTAATGAACTAGGAGTCTTCCTCCTACCAAAACTAGGTCACCATTACAAGGTAGAGCTTCTTTTTCTGCTGTTAGCAGAGCTTTTCCTATACATACTCCACCCAGATTTGTTATCCCCACTTTTTATAATCAAATCATGGTAGTTTAAGGCCCCTGGGGTAACTCTTTTAGCCCACTCAATTTAACTCCACCTCTACATGAGCTACCATGTAGTTCAAGGAAGAATTTCCCCAAATTATTTGGTGATGAGAGAGTTCATCTTGATGAACACATTGTAGCTTTCAGCATAGAATATGGTGTGATAGGTGTGGAGTATGAGGATGTAGCAGTCAGGCTATTTGTGGAGACATTACAAGGTGCTGTTGTAGACTAGTTCTATCACCTATAGACTCAGTTAGTGACTTACTAGAACACTTTCAAAGCTAAATTTGAAGCTAGATTCAAGCTTGTAGAAGATGCACATGCCCTGCTAGCCCAGATCACACAGATGAAGAAAGAACCTCATGAACCTATGAGGGACTTCATTGCCAAATTTGACAAGCTAAGGAATATGATTCCTATAATTTTTCAGCCAACACTTAAGAACCTTAAATGTTTCTTCATCATCTCATAGCTGCCTGAAGTGAGTTTTTTGGTGATATGTGCTGGCCACATAGACCTTGTTGCTGCTTAGGATTTAGCCACTAAGGTGGAAGATGACCTTATCTTGGTAGGAAACATAAGGAGAGATCCTAACAAAGGTAAATATTCTTTATCTTCTAAATATCCATCTACAAGCACCACTGATCTAATGGTGCAAAAGCTGGCAAATGAGTTACTGGCTCTTAGAAAGCAAATGGTGCAAGGGATGTCGTCTGCCCTTTCATATAGAGATATACCAAGGAGGACATTCCCCAAGTAGTCATACCATGGCAATGCTACCAAGAATCAAGGGCAGCCAAATCATCTTACTCCCCCTCAAGGGAAATTGGCCATTGAAGCACCTTTAACCAATTCAGTAGTTGGATATCTTGAAGCAGAATCAAATTTCTCCTTCCAGCTTGAGTTGAACCTAGAAGATGATGATAATCTTTTCACAAAGGGAGAAGAAGAATTAGCTAGTGACTCTAACATTAGTTTCCTAAATTACCAAGATGAACCCAGAAGTAAAGGTAAAGCAGTTGAGAGATCATACATTGTGTTCACCCAATCTAAGAATTAGTCATCCAAACAAGCTGATAAAGAAAAAATAAAGGAATGAGTTTAGCCTATAATTTCAATTGCCAAATAGGGAACTTCTCTACCTTTCTAGCCAAAGGACCTGGTGATTGATAAAAAAGTAAGTACCCTAAACATTTCTGCACCTTCAACTTCAATTTCATAGATCAATCCTTCCCCCCTAAAAACCAAAAGGATGAACTACCTTTCCCCATTCCTAATTCATTTTAGACATTTGACATAGTCGACCATATCAAGAAAACTAAAATTCAAATGTCCAAATTTGAATTCTTGCAATCCAACCCTGAGTAGTTGGATAAGTTAGTGGAATGTGTGAAGAATAAAACCATCCCTATAAGACTAGCTATTCCAAAGGTGACTCCCACATCCACCCAAAATAACCTTGTCATTGCTCCTCCTACTACTCTCAGAAGGATTGAACCATTTTATGTCTCCCTACTAATAAATGGACACCAGATGAATAATTACATCATAGACTCAGGTGCATCTGACAATGTCATGCCTGCCAAAGTGATAGAATCCCTTGGTCTCACACTGACCAAGACATTTGGGAGATGTTTCTCCATGGAGAACAAACAAGTTCCACTACTACAAAAAATCAAGGACAACCAATTTGCATTTACAACATTCCTGGACAAGAGAATCAAGATGACAGTCCTTGTGGCTGACATCCTAGCCTCATATGACATCCTACTTGGGCAAAACTTTTGTAAGGATGTTGGGGGCTAGTTAAGTATGGACCTATTTGAGGCAAGGGTCCCAGTCAAAGGCATTACGTAGAGATTGCTTCCTGAGAAGGGAGCAAAATATGTGGTCACTCAAACATCAGTGCCTGAAGCTCAAATTCTATTTGAGTCTTTAGGCATAGGTAATTACTTCCTAACTATAGAGAATGCTCCTGTCTTAGCTGATGAAACTTTTGAAAATGATAATTTGAAAGTTGGTTCAGATAAAATAGTAAAAGACATGAGAAAGTAGAGTGCAAGCCCAAAGGAATCCTCCCCTCCACACAAGAAGAAATCTAAGGAAAAATTAGTTTTTGATGATGTCTAGATTTTATAATTTAATGGAAGATGTTCCTCTACTGGTTCAAGAGTCAGCATTATGTTGATATCTCCTCAAGGAGATATTTTTTCTTCTTCATACAAGTTATAGTTCAGCAATACTAATAATACTACTGAATATGAATCACTGCTGCTTGGATTGAAGGCTGCTCAAGACAAGGGCATCAAGCTCCTTCATGTCAAAGGAGATGCTAAACTGGTGGTTTTTCAGGTGAGGAACCTATACCAAACCAAAAATAATAGATTGCACCACTACTGCAATCTGGTTTGGTATCAAATTGAAAGCGTTGATGCTTTTAGTGTCTCTACAGTGCCTAGGGAATTCAATGATCAAGCTGATGCATTAGTTGTTTTTTAACTCTTTTGATTCCTCACCCAGATTTTAAAGGAGACAAGCACACTATCGAACTAGTCTTTCAACCAAGTGTGCCTGACAATGCCAATCATTAGCAAGTGTTCAATGTTGACAACCAAATAATTGCCTTCCTAGAACAAAAAGATAGCTTTGAATAGCTTCACTTTGAAGGCAGTGAGCCTCAAAAGCTTGAACTAGCCCCTAAATCAATTTCAGACGTAGATGAGGAATTCCTATAGTGTAAAGGGAATAAACTTTCCAAAGGATTGGTTTCTCTTGAGAAGTTGTTTGACAAGCATGATAGGTTCATCAAAGAACAACAAATGGATTCAAGCTCTTCTCAAGAGTTTGATCAAATAAATATGGGTACCAAGGAAAATCCCAAGATGGTGAACATTAGGAAGTGCTGCACTCAAAAAGAAAAGTTCAAGTTCACTGCTCTGCTCTGCTAGTACATGGATTTCCTAACGTACTCTTATGATGATCTAAAGTCACTCAGGCTTGAAGAAATTTACCATGAAATTCCTATCAAGAGTGATTCAGTGCCTTACAAGTAAAAATCTAGGTAGTACAATCTAAAGATATCAGGTACTATTCTATCTAAAATACAAAAAATGTTGAATGCTAGAATAATTTTCCCAATCCATCATTCCACATGGATTGCCAACATAGTACCTGTGAGGAAGAAGAATGGCAAAATTTGCCTCTATGTGGACTTCAAAAATCTAAATCAGTCATCCTTAAAGGTTAATTACCCTTTGCCCATCATGGATCAAGTCCTTCGGATGGTGACCAATTCAGAGATGTTATCAATGCTAGATGGCTTCTTAGGATACAATCAAGTTGAAGTTGGTGAAGTAGACTAACATAAGACTACCTTCACCATGTCTTGGGGCACCTTTGCATATCAAAGAATGCCATTTGGCCTAATAAATGCCGGTGCCACTTTTCAGAGAGTAATGGAACTTACTTTCAAAGATGAAATGGGTAAGTTCATTATGGTATACCTTGATGACTTGATCATTTTTGCAAGCATCACCCTAATCATGTGTGCCATTTGCGACAAGTGCTAGAATGATGCTGCCAGAATAGAAGTTCTCTAAATCCCAAGAAGTTTATTTTTAGAGTAACAGAAGGGAAACTTCTCAGACACATTGTATCCTAAGAAGGCATAAATATTGACTCAAACAGAGTCAAGTCCATCCAAGAGCTTACCCTACCTACAAGTAAGACTGTAGTTCACTCTTTCTTAGAAAAAGTGAATTTTTTACGAAGGTTCATCCCCAAGTTCGCAGAGAAGACTCGCTATATCATAAACACAATGAAGGGAAAGACCACTTTCAGCTATACTGAAGGCAAATTAGCATTTGAAGATATCAAGATAGCTATTGCCCATGCCCCAATTTAAGTTTGTCTAAATTATACCAAGGATTTCACAATGTACAGTTATGCTTCTGAGCACACAGTTTTAGCAATTCTGGTTCAACAAAATAAAGAAGGTGTGGAATCTCCTATATCCTTCATGAGCTATCCTCTTAAAGCTCATGAGTTGAAGTATTCAAACATGGAGAAGAATGCTTATATAGTGGTAAAGGCAATAAAGCACTTCCATTTTTACATCCTCAATTCACACACTACTACCCTGGTTCTTGATACCACAGTCAAATTCATATTAACTCAGCAGGAGTTTGGAACCAAAAGAGGCAATTAGATTGCCAAAATCTAGGAGTTTGATTTAGTTATCAAACCAATGAAGTTGGTGTGGGGAAGGGGTCTTTGCCAATTGATTACTAATAACAAACCAAAAGAAACAGGGCATGAAGAAGCAGAGATTGAAGTCACGCCAATAGTGCTCTTTGTCTCCACCATGAATGAGTGGTATCTGAATATTGCTCATTTCCTTACCTATGGTGAGTGTCCTACTCACCTGCCTCATAAAGAGAGGAAGACTATTAAATTAAAAGTTTCCAATTTTGTCTTATGGGACAATGGTCTATATAAGAGGAACTTTGATGGAGTGTTCCTTCGCTGCATGGATAAAGAGCAGTAGAACCAACTTTTGAAGTCCTTCCATAATCTGGCCTATGGAGGACATTTTTCTATGCCTATGACTACCCATAACATTTTATGAGCTAGGTATTACTAGCCTACTTTGTTTCAAGATGCATACAAATGGGTAAGAAGGTGTGAACTATGCCAATAGTTTGTTGGAAGACCGAAGTTAGTTGCTCTACCTCTCAAGCTAGTGGTAATAAAAGAGCCATTTCAATAATGGGGAATCAATTTCATTGGTGCTATAAACCCATGTTCAAGTGCTAGACATGATTATGTCCTCACAGCCACATATTACTTCACCAAATGGGTGGAAGAAATTCCAACCAAACATGCTACTTGAGAAGTAGTATGTGATTTCCTCAAGGAAAACATCATTTCTAGGTTTGGGGTTCCAATTAGGATTATCACAGATAATGTATCCTATTTCTCTTCTCATGAGATCACTCAATTCTATTTTTATTATGGGATTACCCTCTCCCACTCCTCTGATTATTTTCCACAAGGGAATGGCCAAACAGAATCAAGCAACAAGAACCTGGTGACCATCATCAAGAAACTGATGGATGACAACCAATGAACCTGGCATAAAGCATTGGTTGATGATTTATGGGGAGATAGAATTACACCCAAAAGGGTGATAGGTATGTCACCATTCCAAATTTTGTATGGTCTTAATTCAGAGATACCAATCACCCTGGAATTACTATCACTAAAGTTGGCAAAGGCGATCGAAGATCAAACATATGAAAGCTCCATTGACAAGAGGATCATGTGCTTAACTGAGCTGGATGAGCAGCAAACTATGGTGGTGGACTGAATTGCTACACATCAAAGTCTAGTGAAGAAGCTCTTTGACCAAAAATAAAAACTCATGATTTCCAAATTAGAGATCAAGTTCTGTTATGGGACAAGAGAAGAGAACTAAAGGGAATGGATGGGAAATTTGATTCCCTATGGAGAGGTCTATTTACTATCCATCAGCTCAATGGTGAAAATAGTTTTCTATTAAAGTATCAAGATGGCATGCCCTTTTCTCTACCTCACAATGGGTAGCATTTGAAGCACTTCAATTCTTGAAGTATCAGATAAGATCATCTGTACATATGTATATTTGTATAGTCTTTAGTTTTGTATTGTGCTTTTCATTTTCATTTTTGGCTCCTTTATTTTTGGGTAAAATGACTCCATATCCCAATGGCATACTTGAAGGCACTAGAGATTCTAGTTTCTACTCCCCTTAGCTATTAAAAAATTTCAACTAAAGGAAGTTCCCCAACTGGAGCCAACTATTGTTCCCAAAATCTATCACTCATTTTTGGGACAACATATGAACTATTTTGGTCTTGCAAGCCAAAATTCTCTCTTCCCTTCTCAAAAATTATTCTGAGTATTCAAGTTCTTCATTATTCAAGCTTTTTTAGCTAAGGGACTCGCAGGTTCAATAGGTTCAACAACTTCAACATGCGAGCTCTCACAAAGGAACAAGTTCCCAACACTTAGGCAATTTCAAGGTTAGTTCAATGCCTCAATTCAACCACAAGGTTCATCAACAGGCTTCAAACAAATGGAATGAACCATTGAACCATTAAACCATTGAAACCTACCTCCAAAGGCTCAAAGGTTCAATGAGTTCAAAGGTTTAATGACATCAATGACCAGGAAATGGACCTTTCTCAAGGCTCGAAGGGACACCTTCCCTTCAGGAGGTTCCAAAGATATAAATCTGAAGGAATGATCAAAGGCCCACAGACATGTTTTTATAGACTCTGTAGGCCTATTTCTATGGACTCTGTAAGCCTATTTTTATGGACTATGTAGCCCTATTTCTATGGACTCTACAGGCTGGTTTCTACGAACACCATAGGCTAGTTTCTACAGACTCCATAGGATTGATTCTGTAAACTCTGCAGACATGTTTCTACAGACTCTACAGGCCTATTTCTATGGACTCTATAGGGTGGTTTTTATAGACTCTACAGGCTTGATTCTATAGACTCCACATGATTTGAAGAAGAAGGCCACCCGAAGGACTCCAAAGGGTAGGTACCCTTGTGGGGGGGGCTCTCGATGACCAGGAAATGGACCTCTCTCAAGGCCCGAAGGGACACCTTCCCTTTGTAGGGTTCTAAAGATATAAAGTTGAAGGAATTTCAAAGCTTCGAAAGTCTTAGAGAAAACAAATGCTTCTAAGAAAGAGGATGAACCATTGAACCTTGAACCAAAATGGTTCAAAGGTTCAATGGGTTTAAAGGTTCAAAGGTCCATGGTTCAAAATGGTTCAAGTGACCAGTGACCAATGACGTCCTCATAGACATCAAATTCAAGATTAAAAAATATCTGTTGATTTTCAAATATGACATGGAACTTGAAAACAAACTTAGTGACCAGTTGAAGAAAGAGTTGAAAAGGCCAGTAGAAATGGGAAAAGATAGCCTGAGAGCTCAAATTGCAATAAAAAAAGGGAAAGACTAGAAATATCTATGTAGGAGTTATTTCCAGTAGGTGGAATAGTCCACCAAGTAGATATTTGAGTTTGCAAATATTAAAAGGCATGACCTATTTTTCTCCCTTGGAATAAAAGTGAGGGGACAACTACATACATTTCTAGAGACATACCAGATGACCTAGGTCTAAGAGAAGACATTTGAGATGAATCGACACACCACAGTTAAGGTAGATGCCCTGTTCCAGCATGGCCCTCTTTAACTGAACTAAAAATGCATTCAAGGCATTGAATATAGCATGGGCCATTCCATGAAACAAAGTGCCAAGCCTTTCTTGGCTACCATATATTTTAATCTCTTATTTTGATAAGGGGAGATCTTTTTGGTTATAGAAGCAAAACTTTGCCAAAATTGTGAGGTGATCACTGAGACTTTGAGCTCAGGTTGTTAATCATATTTCTTTATTTGAATGAAAAAGTAGGTTACTTTCAAACTTTGTGCTGTAATAGCTTGTGTCATTTTAGTAGATTGTTCTTATGTCTATTTCCTAAATGTGTTCTTTCCATTTAATGAAATAAGCAGAATTAGTGGAAGTAATCAGGAAGGTGTCCTAAAGCCAACTGTGGAGAGACTTTGTGTTGCCACAATTGTCTTTTGTGTGTGTATTTTTAGTTTATTTCTATGTAAAATATCTTGGGATGACTTTGTGCCCCCATTATCATTCATATTTCACTCTTGGGTAGTTGAGGTGGAGACTTTGTGCTACACCTTTTTCTACTGGTTACTACACCCCTTGTTACATTTACTTATTAGTTACCTACTTGAAAAAATTCTTATTGTTAGCTGTAGGCCACTTCTAAAAGAAGAGAAGTACCTCCTGTCATTTCACCAAGATTTCTCCTTTGTCTGTGAACATCATCTCTAAAAAAAGAGAGATGATTGTCCTACCCCTAAGTGTTATTTTTTGTATATATATATATATATATATATATATATATATATATATATATATATATATATATATAGCTCCTCATATTTATAGGGAACCTCCCCTTGATGAGAGGAGAGATTTGTCCCCTTTTGATGTGGTAAACCTGCACATCTGGCTAACCAATCTCCCTATGCTATGGTTGAAGTAACCTTTTTTGCCCATCAGTTAGCTGGTGACAAAATATTCACTCAACAATATCCATATTTTTCTCTTCTTAAATCAAATCGCTATCTAGTTATAACAAACACTCACACAGTTTCTTATAATAGTCTATGCATATTATCATATATATTTTGTTACAAGTTTGACTCGATTGACTTGTTTTATATAAAATTCTTTTACTTTAAAATACATCACCAACCTCTACAAGAGTTCAAGATAACTACTTCCACCCAATAAATGACTACAGTCATGTTGCATGTAATATTACAATATAATTCAAATTAATGTCATCATGTATTTCCAGTGAATGATTTATGATTTAATAAGATGCTACAATTCAAATAATACCCTTTTCACATAAGTGATATACAAGACACACAATAAAATTAATTGGTATATGCAATCATATTTCACTATATGTATATGCATTTATAACAATCTATGATAGAACTCACACTGTATTTTTCTATAATTATAAAAGTTACCCCATTTTTTGTGTAGAATTTTCTATATAATATAAAAATTAAAATTGTGATAGGCTTACTAAATATATACACATAGTCCTTGTACCAATTAAACTCAAGCCTCAACATATTTACTCAACTTGAAGGATGATTGCACACAGTCCATACCTCTAAAAATCATTATCTGGGTAAATCCATTCATTTATCAAAGTCGTATGGATCATTTACATAGTTCACTATTTTTTTTTGATAGACCTACTCACAATTGGTATATACACTCAACTTACACATATATTCATTACTATACTTTGAAGAATAAAAGCATGCCATATGCATATATATATATATATATATAGGTTTTAATTTAATGATCATCATTCATACATAGTTTAAACTCCTGGTTTTATATTGAAAATACAAACAATTCACCCTTATACATGCATTCCTATATACACATAGTTTGAACATACACATTCCTATGGTTTTGATTAAGAAAATCATATAGTTTGAACTATATAATCTCATGGTTTTAACTAACAAGTTCACTTAGTTATCTCATTTTACTATTTTATTAAAATTATACACCTATAGTTCAAATCTCACTATTTGAATATTAATTATATGCACAACTTGACTTTATATAAACTAGTTTCTACCTTACATAGTTCACTATGTATGGTTTCTTATCTTAATACCTAGTTCATAATATTATACATAATTAGCTATGCTAAATTATACATAGTTTGCTATAATAATCTCATTTATTACTTATACATATCTTTATCTTAAATGTCAAAGCACATAATCCATACAAAATATCAATAACTTGACTTACCTAGTAGAAACATCCAACACTGAAACAACATGATCCAAACAAACTTCGCTTGGTTTGGTTTCACTTCTCCTCCATGCACTGCCTTTCTCTTCTCCACTTTTTCTCTCCTCCTTCTCTCCTCCTCTTCTCCTCTCTTCTCCTTATAAGTATCCCCACTCTTCCTTAATTTTTCCATTGCATAAACATCTTTTTTCTTTTTTCCATTTTTCTAAAAACTTCCATAAGTTGCCAAGCTTTCTACTTTAATGCATTTCTCCCAAAGCAAAAAACTAAAAATCTTTGTGTTATTTGTTTTATTCCATGTATGACACTTTTCATATATATATATATATATATTTCTAATCTAGCCCAAGCATGAAATTAAAATATCTTCGATCCCTCCCCAAGCATTAATTATTATTTTTATTCATTTTATTTCTTAATTATAAAAATCTATGAAAATATAGTTTTGTTCAATCATCATGACTTAATGATAATATGATTAATATAAAGTCAATTATATTCCTTTATCAAAAATGGTAATTCACACACTATTATACCAATCTAAATTATAACAACATAGTCTATTTTTATTACTATGTTATATAGATTATCTATGTCCTTTTGTTATCTTTATATATATATGTTAAGGTGTTTAAGCCATATAATGATATCCTATAATATCATAAAGGTAACTAGCTAATGTTGTAGATATTAAAATGATATGATGGTTAGTTTATTTATGGTGGTACCAGAGACTATTCATGCAAATTTACATTTTCAAAAACATTAATAATCATGAATAAAATAACATGACATAAACATTATACATTCAAATCTACTTATAACAACCATAATGAAATGAAACAAGATTAATTCCACATAAGCATTAAATTGAGATAACACACAACTAACATGCATAAACAATTATGTAATTGTAAAAAATCATAAAAACATACTATTGTTAATAATTTGATCTATGTATAAAATGAATGCCATCTAACATGGTGTGTGCATGGGTTCTTACCATTCCTCTATCATCCCCCAACACCTTTATCTATGTCATCGTTTCCAATGATGTTCTCCCACCATCATACTCAGAGGGATGAATCTCTCCTATGTCAAACTCATGAAAAGAAGGTAGTTAGTCTGTTGCATCTTGATATATATCATAAAATACTTCTATAATAACAAATCAATATGATCATAATGTAAAGAATATACAATACAGCTAGCTCATAGAAATTAAATCATGTAATCAAAACAATATAAAACTATCCCATACCCTCATATGACTTACAACTTAGTTGAATAATAATTGAATCAAATTACCAACCATACAAATCCATGGATAATCAAGTAAATTTGCTTAGTGAAAAATTAGGATGTATCATCCTTCCCACTTAAAGTTGGTCATCATCCCGATGACACTTGTTCAAACATTAGTTATAAATTAAAAACATCATTCAGAAAAAAATAACATAGTATGAAGCATCAAATCAAGCAAAAAAATGTGGAAGTCACCTATAGAACTCATCATGGTCCTCTCAAGTATAACTAGCCTTAGAGTATTAGTCCCACAAAACCTTTCACTGTGACATCTCTCTATTACATAATTGAAGTTTGCAAGTATCAATTACTCTGATTGGCTCTACCATGACCACCTTTGGATCTAGAACCTACAAAGCATTCCATCCAACACATGTGAAGGATTAGCTATATACTTTTAAAAATAAGAAACATGGAATACATTATGCAATAGAGCTAGGGCTAGTGACAATGCAAGCCTTTACACTATAAGATTTCCCACTTCTAGCACTTTGAAGGGTCCCACATATCTCAATGAAATTTTTGCTGACTTCTCAAATTTAATTAAGCTGTTCTATGGCTTAACCCATAAGAATAATTTATCACCTACTAAAAACTACTATTTTTCCTCTTCAAATTAATGTAACTCTTCTATCTATCATTAGATTCAACCAACCTCTACTTAATTGATCTAACTTGATCTTCCATTTTTGAAAGCATCTCAGGTCCAAAGACTACCCTATCTTCCAACATATCCCAACTGATTGGTGTCTTGCACTTTCTTCCATACAATGATTCAAATAGTGCCATCTTCAAAGATAATTGGTATCAGTTATTATAAGAAAACTCAACCAACAGAAGATAATATTCCCACTTTCACTATTGATCCATGTAATACATATGAAGAAGATCCTCTAACACCTAATTAACTCATTCAACCTAACCATCAGTCTCTGGGTGATATGTAGTACTGAAGTTTAGTTGCATACCCAAAGATTAATTTAGAGTTAACCAAAACCTAAAAGTCATCTTTGGATCATGATCCAAAATGATCTTCTCTATAAATCCATACAACCAATACACTTCCTTTATGATTCTCTTCATAAGAGTAGGTGCATAATCTATCAAATTCCCTAGTATAAAATGAGCCACCTTAGTTTATAAACTAAAACCAAGATCATGTCATGCTTATTTCATGACAATGGTAAACCTAGGATAAATCCATACTAATCGCCTACCACTTCCATTCTAGTATATCATGTGGATATAATAATCCAATCAGATGCACATGCTTATTTTTCACTCTATGACATTCTAGACAATGTGATACAAAGTCCACTGTATCTTTCTTGATTCCCTTCCAAAAAGAAAGTGGTCTAAGTCCTACCATGAACTTGGTTACTTCTAAATGTATTGAATATGAGGCATTGTGTAGTTCTTTTAGCACTATGATCTTCAGACTTTCCTTATTTGGTACATACATCCTTTAATCGTATTGCAAAATACCATCATAATTTAATCTAAATCCTTTATAATTAGAATTCTAAGCACTCTCAGATAATGCTTTCCTGACATAATCATAGAATTTATCTCTTGGAGAGAATTCAATCACTTGATCCCTAAAAGTAGTCCCAATACTAGCCACGACTACTATGTACCTCCTACAACTTAGGGAATAAGTTACTCTAGATTTCTTGCCTTTTATATAGTTGATATCAAAATCATAGTTAGACAATAAATCTAATCAATTTTTATGATGAGCATTTAGATTCGGTTGGGTGAAGATGTAATTGAGTCCCAAATTATTCATCTTGAGCTCAAATAGTTTTTACAACAAATAATGACTCCATAATTATGAGGCATGCATAATTAATACAATTTGTAGGTCATGAGGGGCATATTTTACTTCATAAGGCTTCAACTTCCTTGATTCATAGGCTACCACTACACTATCCTGTATAAGGATTCCTCCAAGTCCATCCTCATATGCATATGTGATTACTAAAAATTGACCATTGGGATTAGGAAATTTTAACATTGGTGTTGAAGTAAGCCTTATTTTCAATTCCTAAAAATATTCTTCAACCTTTTTGACTAGATAAAATTTTGGTTCTTATGATACAAAGAAGTAATCAGATTAGTTATCTTAGAAAAATTTAGAATGAACTTCTTATAATAACCCACTAATCCCATGAAACTTCTTACCTCATAGACATTCTTTGGTGTTGGCCACTCCATAATGGATCTTATCTTTTTTGGATCTACTGAAAAACCATTTGTAGAGATAATATGTCCCAGATATTACACTCTCTTTTGGAAAAATGTACACTTGAACAACTTGTCATACAACTTATGATTTTAAAACCATTGTAACACCAATTATAGATGTTGAATATGATCCTCTTCATTATTAGAGTATATAATAATGTCATCAATAAAGACCAAAATAAAATGATCTAAATAATATATTAACACACTATTCATGAGATTTATGAATGCTATTGTAGCATTTGTCAATACAAATGGTAACAATATGAACTCATAGTGCCCATAATGAGTTTTAAATGTTGTTTTTGGAATATCCCCATCCCTTATCCTCAGTTTATGGTATCCTATTCTAAGGTCAATCTTAAAAAAATATTATTTCCCTTTGTATATGATCAAAAAGATCACCTATACAAGGTAATAGATACCTATTTTTGATAGTTGACGTATTCAATAATTTATAATCTATGAAAAGCCAAAGAGTACCATCTTTCTTCTTGATGAAGATAACTAGTGCACCCCATGGTGACATACTTGGCTTGGTCAACCTCTTTGACAGTAATTCTTAGATTTGATCCTTTAATTCAATCAATTCAGTGGTTGTCATCATGTATGGAGCCTTATACTATTGTTTTAATCTAGGTATGATATTGATAGAGAAATCAAATTCATGTTTGGGAACTAATCCTAGAAATTCCTCTAAAAACACATCATGAAAATTCCTAAGGAATGGATAATATTAAAGGGATGGTACTTAGATTCTTCCATTTCATTTATCTTGATGATAAATGTTTGGCATCTTTTTCCTTGAGCCTTCTTGAGTTGCATTACAAAAATATGCCTAAGCCTCAACTCTCTTCTCTCACCCTGATTTGTCTCTAATTTCCAAAATCATCTAGACACTCAATTTTTTTTAAATAATAGTCAACCTTGGTCTTATGATTCATAATCCAGTTGACTCCTAGGATCACATCATATGACCCTAGTGGTGCTAGATAAAGATCCACTATTATTGTGAATTCCTAGAAATTCTTCCAAAAACACATCATGAAAATTCCTAAGGAATAGATAATTTTAAAGGGATGGTTACTTAGATTCCTCCATTTCATTTATCTTGAAGATAAATGATTGGCATCCTTTTCTTTGAGACTTCTTGAGTTGCATTGCATAAATTTGCCTAGGCCTCAACTCTCTTCTTTCACCCTATATTTGTCTCTGATTTCTAAAATCATCTAGACACTCAACCTTATTCAAATAGTAGTCAACCTTAGACTTATGATTCACAAGATAGTTAACTCCTAGGATCACATCATATGACCCAAGTGGTGCTACATAAAGATCCACTACTGTTGTGAATTCTTGGTAATTACTCTAGAAACACATCATGAAAATTATTAACGAATGGATAATATTTAAGGGATGGTTACTTAGAATCCTCCACCTCATTCATCTTGATGATAAATTTTTGGAATCCTTTTACTTGAGTCTTCTTGAGTTGCATTGAAGAAATATGCCTAAGCCTCAACTCTCTTCTTTCACGCTGTATTTGTCTCTAATTTCCAAAATCATTTAAACACTCAACCTTCTTCAAATAATAGTCAACCTTGGCCTTATGATTTAAAATATAGCTAACTCCTAGGATCAAATCATATGACCCTATTGGTACTACATAAAGTTCCACTACTATTATAAATTTAGGCAACCTGATCTCTACTTCAATTAAACACTTATCAACATTGACTTTATTCTCATTCCCATATTGTACCGACCATGCATTTACCATTATCCCATCTTTTATAGATAACTTATTTAGAATTTTAGGAGTTATAAAACATTATATATCCCCTGTATCTATCAAAATGAAAACTAGATGTTTAAACAAAATACCTGATAGTTCTATGGGTGAAGCTTGGAATTCAGCTTGTCAATTATCAACTGTCATATACATACATTGTTGAAAAGTTCCTTACTGAGGAGTATAACCTTTTTTATTTAAATTATATTGGGTACACTAAATATCATAATGGTCACCTCCACAAATGAAGCAACCTCTTGGTGGGCCTTTCCTATTAGACTATTAGTTTCTTTTGAAACCATTACCCAGTTTCTTGTTACCTGAACCATTATTGAATATAACATTCTAATTTTTGAACTAAAACTTGGAGTCTCCACTCTTCTACTTCTAATTCTTATTTTTAAAGTTTATTTTAGAACTTTCAAATTTTTTCTTAAACTTGTCCCTGGACTGAATAATAGATTTCAACTTCTATTTCTACTTGACTGCCTTATTTAAGACCTAGTCCATGGTAGATCATCCATGAACATATACCTCTCCATCGATATGGGGTTATAATCCCATGATGAACTTCCTAATTTTAAACCTCTCATCTACCTGGTACTAAGGTATATACTTCATAAGTTTGATGAACTATTATTAGTACTCATTCATTGATAAGTTTCTTTGATTTAGATTCTAAAAATCTATAAGCTTCTAGTCAAAGTATAACTATAGAAGCCATCATGATTTGAATAGTGCCACAAAATGCTCCCATGTAGTGGTCGTCAAGTTAATATCCATCTCCAACTTTTTTTTGGGACACTAGATAGCTAATTCACTAGCCAACTAGTAAGCTTCCCAAACTTCTTTAGTAACCTTAGTGTAGTTTAAATCTTGAAATACTTCTCCATCTTAGTCAACCATGATTCAACTCCATCACCCAAAATAATTAAATATATCTTAAGTGGATTCACTTTTTTCATATCCCTAACCACTTATGTAGCTTCATGTGCTCTTATGTCCTGAGGGATATCTTGCTCAATGGGATGCTCTTTAGGTACATCATGATGTAATTCCTATTATCACCAACTATTACACCTTAGAAGAGGGTGTTTAATCCTCTTCTAGATTTTGGAAACATGGAAACACTTTCAAGTATGTGGGTGTACCTATGATGTAAGCAAGCCTATAAATTTAAGGTCTAGCTCCTTGAATGTATCTTGAAATTCTCACACCTACTTAACAAGTTGATTATGGGGGAAAAGAGTTAAAAGTTACATGAAATGAACCTAATATAAGGAGGTGATGCACCAAGATGTCTTCCATATGACCATCATAATTTAATGCACCAAGAAACAAGGAACACAAGCTAACTTTCAAGTCTTATGGATTCTAACATGAGTATTTCAATATGGAGGTGAGATGCATGAGAGCTATCCAAGGTAAGTGAACCATAGGATAGTTGTAGAAACTAATGCTCATAATACACTTAAAAGATAGGCTCATAAACTTGAAAACACTTCACATGACATGTTATAATAGGAAATATTGTACAAATATGAAAGGATAAGGGAAGAAATGATAGAGAATTATCACTTTACATCACCATACATCACTTGAAAACTTAGATAATTTTTTAAGAACTCAAAATCAGATTTGCATTAATGTTCAAAGGTAAAGTATGAAATCATTCCACTAGGGATTTACCATACATGGACTGGAATTATTAACCATATCTCAAAATATATATTTATTGAAAAAAGGAAGCAAGAGAAAGGGAGATTTGACACTGAAAAAGGGAACGAATTAGTTAAAACATTTAAACCGTAGTTATAATTGCTTCTACAATTATGCTCATTCAAGCGTTTTGATTGATCTAAGTCACTTCAAGTGGTTACATAGATAAATAATTACCTCATTGATGCTCCCTAATGGTTTTAATGGAGGGATCAAGTTATTTTGAGCTGGGTCCTTACATAAATGTAGTTAGAACCATTAGATCAATCTATTAGAGCTTTGTCCTAATGCTAACTACTCCTAATTGGCTTGTTGTGGCATGCAAAAGTGGAAATAAGGGTCCTTTTCATGAAATTAGTCCTAGAGATGAAACCTCTGGGTTCTACATGTATGCCTTCATGTTACCCTTTTAAATGTTAGCTCTTGTCCAACTAGATCATGCTCAAACTAATCTCCATGTTCATAGGTCTATTATAGATAGAAAACCAATCTCAGACCATCAGTTTTCCTATAGTTATTATGTCGATGCAAACCTATAGACTATATGGCACCCTTTATAAATTATATTAGGTCTAAATAGACCAATTCTATCTTTGTGGGAATTGATAGTTCACCATATGCACATGTCCTTCTACAATGGCAAACAAAGTCATAGAAAGAACCCTGCTTGTCATAAATATTTGAATCAGAGGTCCATTTTTAAACTTAATGGTGATCCTTTTATGTTGTTGAACTTTACTACATTAATGTTCTCCTTTAATGGTGTTTATCCAAACTCCAATGGTAGATTAAAGAACCTACAAGACCTTGTTTTTTCTAGTCAAAAACTTGACCTTTGGTTTGACTTTGCCCATCAAAAAATACTTGAGCCAATCAAAAAGCACCAACTTATCTTTATTCCCATTGGCCTCATATATCCTCGCTATCAAATCTTGAATTTTTGACCTCCTACACACCAATAATCCTACTTAGTATGAATGACTATGAGTCATTGATATACCTTTTACTTGTCAATCTCTCTCCAATCTAGTGCCACTTGATAGGCCCGTATTTGTATTTAGGATTCATCATCAGTTTGTCAACTTCCACACTTATGTCACATGTCAATCATGCATTGGTTTTAGGATCCTATTGTTAGTCTTTAGCCTCATGAACATACATCATGTGGTGGCCTCTCAAACCCCTTGACTTTTTGACTCATCTCATACCATTGGATCAAGATGTATGATTCAACATAGACTATCAAATCTGTTGGGACCCACTATTTAAAATCCAACAGATACTTTATGAGCTCAAATTTGACAGCCATGCTCATATCAAATGATGTTTACATGACCATCATTTATGTTTGTACAATGGTAAAATTTAAGCTCAAAAGGGGTTTATTTTGATGTTTGTGCATACATCTTACTCTGCTAGTTCAACTTTGAAGCTTCATAACTTGAGCCAGAAAGCTCATGAAAACTTGAAACTTTTAGGATATGATCCAGGCATGAAAAAATATATGGAATTGTGATCCTTTAACTTTCATAGATTTATAATTTAATATTAAAAATTCTCAAACAAGTTGGTTTGATTATTTTCATATGACATGCAGGATGACTTGGCCCCTTAGACTTGGCAAGTTGAACTTTGAAGGCTTAGATCTTGAGATAAAAGACTCATGAAGCTATTAAATTTATAGATAATTATATTAGCACTAAGTGAATTAACCATGCATGTTATGATGGTCATGTGAGGCTTCCTAAGCTCATTTATAAAATGCATAAACATGCTATCCAGTCTAGTTCTTCATGACATCTTGATAACATTCTAGTTCATCAAACTTGCCCAAGTCATTTTGATTCAATATTTTAAGGTCCTTATGAGTTTATGAGATTGTGCTAATTTGGATCATGTCCCTACAAGATTATAAACATTATGAGATCCTGGTTCGGTTAATTTTGAAGGCTTAGACAAACCATTTCTCTAAAACAATTCAATTCCATTGGAGCTTTATATTAGGCATATTACTGTGGATGTTTTATCTTGAACATTTTCTATAAAAGAATTATGTTTTTGGGCATTGTGTATTGGAAAAAATGTTTGAAATAAATGACTCTTTTAGATAAATTACCTTAGACACTTTCTCCAAAGTAAATATGTCCTTAGGGAAATTGTCTCAGATTATTTTCCTAAAAAAATTGTGTCCTTAACCTTTTGCTTTTAAGACAATTTACCCAAAAGAATTATGCCTTGTACTTTTGTCAAAACTTTATTATGAACATTTTTTTCGAAGGAAATATGATTTTAACATTTTTCCTGAACACTTTCCTTGAATAATTAGTCTTTGAAATTTTTTCAAAGACATTTCCTTTGGTCTTTTTGTAAAGACACAAAACTCAAATACCTAAGAACAATTCTATCACTTAGCCAAAATTTGAAATATTTCCTAAGTGTAAAATAGGATTTTATGGACTTGTTCTTGTAATTGATTGACACCATAAAAACCTGCCTTTTACATATATGACTCTAAAATGACCCCTAAGACACCAAATGATACAAGGACCAAGCTAGACTATGACCAAAGCTTATAATGTTATATGAATGACATTAAATGAGCTAAAACATACCACATGACATTATAAAAAATCCCCTATAAAATATTTTGACTATAAGGGGTTGATCCATTTTGGCTTGTGGTAAAAATGGTCAACATCAATTTCCCAAGGGTGTCATGCTTGCCATGCCATAACCAATTGCCTAATCCTCTCCATTGGGCTATAGAGTCACAATTATCTAGGTTTGACATACAAATTACTTTGAACAACAAACAAAACACAATAAAAAAATAAGAAGTAACACACAAGACAAGAAACTAAGCAAAAACACACTTGTGCTTCAAGAGCACTTATTGGAACACAACACAACAAGAAAAGAAACACACACCTAATTTAATATTACACTAACTAATTTAAGATGAAAACTTCATCCAATATCAAAGGGAAATTCGAAACCTCTCTTGATTTATGACATGAAGGGTTGAATTACACATGTATCCTTTTTATCCTTGACATTGATGCCTCCATCTTCTTCATTACATTTTATAGCTTCATTGACATGATGATCAATGAGAACCAAGAAGCTCCAAATAGGATTTCTATGGGAATGAAATCTTCTTGCATCCAAATAGCCTCAATTATCTCATATGGATCCTAAATAATATTGGGTTTTTGTTCAGCCATAAGTTATTCAATCCCATCATGGATCTTTGCATAGTCTACCCAATTCTGGTCATTATCCTCCATGGAAGACTATTTCTTCACCTTGTTATGTACTTGGCTATTAATGTGTAGATTTGAAGATATGATAGTCTTCTCAACCTTAGTCTCATCCTTAATAGATTGTACTTGATGTTTGGAAGCATCAAGCTCTTCTTCTTCATGATCCAATACCTTTGGATATGGCTCAATATCAGGGGGGTCTCTTGACTATTCCTGAGGTGAAATAACTTCCACCCTGTCCTCACTTTTCATGTCTAAACTCTCTTGGACACTAGCATCATCAAATTGATTTATGATAGTAAATTCTTGATCACTAGAATGACCTTCATATTTATGCTTTATGGAATACTTATCAACATGATCATTATTATCATTAGAAAACTTATCATTAGATATAGAATCTCTTAGAGAAAAAAGAGACTTAACAAACTTGCCAAACTCTTTGCATATGGCATTGAGATTTTGCCATAGTTCCTCTTCATTTAAAACATGAGATCTTTATCCATGATTATTGAGATAATTATCAATATGATTGTTAGAGGCATTATCTAAATCAGATGTAGACTTCTTGGGAAGAGGAGTAACCTTATCGAGCTGATCAAACTCATGACACATGAAATCAAACTTTTACCACAATTCATTTTCATCCACTTCATGAGTGTTATATTTAAGATCCATTTCATTTATCTTAGTCTCATGAGACTCTCTTATGACTAAAACTTCTTGAGGAGTGACTTGACCTTCTTCCTTGAAAAGTAGAGGTTTTGGTACTCTTTAATGTATATAATGCACTTCTAAATCTATTTCCTCCACAAAATCATAGGGATCATGATCATAATTATTAATTACATATTCATCAAGAAACAAATCTCAAATATCCTTAGTCTTTAAAGATGTGCCATCATCTACAATAGAGTCATTTTCTTCATAGGCCACATAATTCAAATTAGAACTTATCTCAATATAAGGCTCAATATGAAACTTTGCAAGGGATTGTGTCCTAATTATCACCTTAACCTCGTACCTTATTCTAAATTCTAAGAAAGACCAGTCAACTAAGAGATAGTCACCTATCTTGTCTATGAAGTCCCTTGATAGGTAGATTGCAAAGTGAGTTGGGAGATCAACCATGACTATGTCTTGCAAGATAGGAAAACTAGGACAATCATATAAGAAAAAATTCAATCCCTTTATCAGTCCTATTATACTGGTAAGTGTACCATATAATTAAAGGACCCCTTTGCTATGTGGCTCATATTTTAGGCCCATCTTGTCAGCCACAACTTTGGGTATGATAGAAGTAAAAACTCCACTATCGACTATGCAATTGTGTACCAACTTGTCACCTATAATGAGGGTGAGGTAAAATGGTGGAGGTTTCTCAACCCTAGTGGATGGTTCAACAATGTTACTAGGATAATTTTCAAGAGGAACATGGCTAGGACTTTGATTTGAGGGTGAGACACTAGCAGGGATAAAAGATAACTGCTTTTGTAGGAGTTATTTTTGACCATGCATATGAAGAACATCCCAAAGAGAAACTAATGTTTTAGTATTCTTTAAAGAATCTACAATGTTTAAAGAAGACATACCTAATTTATCTTTGGCTCTTATAGGTAGATAATTACTAGGATCTTGAGGAATAAGAGTAGACCTTACAATATTTTGACTTGATGGAGATGTAGAATATTTTGAAACTGTCACACTTACAACTATGTCTTGTTGCCTTTTAGGAGGATTGGATGAGCCTATGGGAATGCTAATAACACCTCCCAAAGTTTTCTTCTTGGCCCTTGTATTATCTATGATAGAGGCTCCTTGATTCAGCATAAAAGTGTTTTCAACCAAAAAGTTAGTGAAGATCTCTCCTTGAGGTTTCCAATCCTTATTAACTTGCATCATCACATCATCCTCATTTGATAAGAGGGGAAAAAATATTCCTTAAGGAACTAGAGCTTTCTTTCTAGTCTCATAGGCATCCATGAATTTGTCTTGATACCAATCTACTCCCCGCACCAAATTTTTATAAACTAGTACCATCTCCCTTGCATTAGTGGTAGAGTTAGGACTGTATACATTGGCATGCCTATTAGGATTAGGCTACCATTTGTTACTCATTTGACCATAATATTATTGATAGGGGTAAGGATTCTGATAGGCACATTGCTTCATATTAACTTTTATAATTTTATCTTCTAACCATTAAATATATGAATCTTTGTCCATCACATTATCTAACTTCTTAGGAGCAACTTTAGGATTGGTATTGGAATTAGGAGTTTGAGCCACATCTGGAGCATTAACAAAATCTTGAGATAATGAAGGCATAGACACCTTAGGATGCAATCTTCTAGCTAGGATGAGATTATTTTCAGCTTTGGTAGCAAGCTCATATGCTTCAAGAAGGGTGGAACCACCCATGGATTGAAGCATGATAATAAATTTAATCCCAATGGATTTCAAGTAAGTAGGGAACACAAAGCTAGTAGGTCATCTCATGGGAGGAGACAATCAATACCAAGTCTTCTAAAACCTTTTGTTGAAGTCATACCTTGTTTCATTGGGCCCCCTTTTTATCATGTTGAGATGATGTATGAGAGAGGCATTGTCACTTTCATTTCCAAACCTAGAAGTTAACAACACTCCAAACTCTTCCAATGTTATGATGCATCCACCTTCTAGAGTCCTATACCAATCAAGATCCTTCCCTTTAAGGGACATGAAAAAGAGTCTAATGGCAATATTCTCTTAAATAATGTTATGGAAACTAAAAAAATTATAAAAATCTCTAATGTGCTCACCAAGTGTGATATGACTCTTAGAATTATAAATGGGCACACCTTTATTAGTTTTAGGAGGAAGGACATCATATACTTGAAGTTGAATTGGATTTTCAGTATTAAAGGTAGGGAAAACATGAGGTCTATCCATGTATTCTTCTTCAAGATATTAAATATATTAAACCTCTTTAGCCTCTTTATAAAAATATACTCTTTCCTCAAAGGGTAGATTAGGCTATGAATACTAAACTTTAAAAGGAATTTTAGGATCAATGGGTGGGTTAATGGGATTGAATGTTCTAACAGAGGATGACCTAGTGAGGACCATGAATTATGAAGGAAATTTTATAAAAAAATAAAGGATTGGAACTAGATTTACCTTGAAGGAGTCACCAAATGCTGAGTAACACACTAATTTTCAATTGATGTTGTTAAGACCAACATTCACCTTTACAAGTTGTCTTGAAGATAATGCATCCCACTGGGCATGCCATAACTATTGTCACCAAATATTACACCCTAGAAAAGGGTGTTTAAATCTCTTCCAAAGTTGAAAAAAATGATAACACTTCCATTTATGTGGGTGTACTTATGATGGAAGTGATCCTCTAGATTTAAGGGCTAACTTTCTGAATGTGTCTTGAAATGCTCACACTTGCTTATCCAATTACTTATAGGGTAAAAGAGTTATAAGTTGCATGAAATGAACCTATTATAAGGGGATGATGCACTAATATGTCTTCCATATTACCTTCATAATTTCCTTCACTAAGAAATAAGGCACACAAACTAACTTCCAAGTAAAATGGATTCTAACATGAGTATTTCAATATGGAGGTGAGATGCATGAGAGTTATCAAAGGTAAGTGAACCATAGGATAGTTGTAGACCTAAAGGATAATTGTACACTTCAAAGATAGGATCATACACTTGAAAAAACTTCATATGACATGTTAGAAAAGGAACTCTAGAAAAAAAATGAAAGGATAAGGGAAGAAAGGATAGCGAATTATCACTTTACATCACCATACATCACTTGCACACTTAAAAAATTGTTGGAGAACTCAAAATCATATTTGCATTAATGTTCAAATGTAAAGTATGACATCATTCTAGTAGGGATTCACCATACATAAAGTGTAATTATTAACCATATATTAAAATATATATTTATAGAAGAAAAGAAGAAAGAGAAATGTAGCTTTGGCACTAAAAAGGGGAATCAATCAATTTAAACATTTGAACTGAAGTTACAACTGCTTCGATAATTATGATCATTCAGACCTTTTGATTGATTTAGGTCACTTCAAGTGGTTGAAAAACTACATTATTCCCTCATTGATGCTCCCTAATAGTTTTAATGGAGGGATTAAGTTATTTTGAGATGGGTCCTAGCATCAATGCAGTTAGAACCATCAAATCAATTTGTTAGAGCTTTGTCTTGGTGCTAACTACTCCTAATTGGCTTCTCATGGCATGAAAAAGTGGAGAGAAGGGTCCTTTTCATGATGATATTATTGGAATAATGTATGCCTTCATGATACCCTTTTAAATGTTAGCTCTTGTCTAACTGGATCATGCTCAAACTCATCCCCATGTTCATAGGTCCATTATAGATGGAAACCCTATCTCAGACCATTGGTTTTCCTAAGTCATTATATCAATGCAGACTTATAGACTATATGGCCCTATTTATTGATTATATTAGGTCCAAATAGACCAATTATATCTTTTCAAGAATCAAGAGTTCACCATATGCATAGGTCCTTCTTCTACAATGGCAAACATAGTCCTAGAAAGAACCTTGCATGTCATAAATATTTAAATCAGATGTCCATTTTTAGCCTTAATGGTGGTCCCTTTATGTCATTAAAAATGAATGCATCAATGTGACATTTTAATGGAATTTAGCTGAGTTTTAATGGAGAATCAATGACCCTACAAGACTTTGTTTGTTCTGGTCAAAAACTTGCCCTTTGGGGTTCGACCTTACCCATTGAAAATTGCTTAGGCCAATCAAAATGCTCTAACTTGTCTTTATTCCCATTGGCCTTGTAGATCCTCATTATTAGATATTGAATTTTTCAAATCCTACACAACATTAATCTTTTTTATTATGAATGACCATGAGTCATTGATCTGCCTTTGAGTTGACAATCTCTCTCCAAGTTGGTGCCTCTTTTAGGCTTGCATTTTCATTCAAGATTCATTGTCATTCTGTCAGCTCCTATACTTGTGCCATGTGTCAATCATGAATTGGTTTCAAGATCCTATTATCATTTTTTAGCCTCATGTACTTATGCCATGTGGTGGGCTCTCAATCCCCTTTACCTTTTAACTCATCTCGTACCATCATATCAAGATGTATGATACAACATGGACCATTGGATCTGTTGGGACCCACTATTTGAAATCTAATAGCTACTTCATGTGATCAAATTTGACATCCTCACTCCTATTAAATGACATTATTGTGACCATTATTGAAATTAATTTAACCATAAATTATAAGCTCAAAAGGGGTTTATTTTACTCAAGATTTATTTTGATGTTTGTGTGGATATCTTACTCTGTTAGTTCAACTTTGAAGCTTCATAACTTGAGCCAGAAAGCTTTTACAAACTTAAAACGTTTAGGATATGATCTAAGAATAAATATCTCCATGGTGCTATAATCCTTTGGTTCATGTGGATTTATGAGTGAAGATGAAAAATGCTCAAAAAAGATGGTCTACTCATTTCCATATGATGTGTAGGATAGCCTAGTCCCTTAGACTTGGTAAGCTAAAATTTAAAGGATTAGATCTCAAGAAAGAAGAATCAATTAGATATGAAATTTATAAAGAATTATCTTGACATTAAGGACATTAATCATGCATGGTCTGATGGTCATGCAAGGATTACTAAGCTCATTTATAAAATGCACAAAAATGCTATCTATTCTGGTTCTTGATGATGTCTTGATGACAGTCTAGTTCATTAGACTTGCCCAGGTCATTTTGATTCAATCATTCAAGGTCTTGATGAGTTTATGAGATTATGCCAATTTGGTCCATGTTCTTACAAGCTTATGAACACTATGAGATTTTTCTTGGATCTATTTTGAAGGCTTGGATAAAACATTTCTCTAAAACCATTCAATTCTATTAGAGTTTTATATCGAACATATTGCTTTAGAAATTTTATCTCAAACACAATCTATATAATAATTATGTCTATGGGCCTTGTGTATCAGAAAAAATGTTTGAAATAAATGACTCTTTTAGAAAGATTACCTTAGACATTTTATCCAACATAAATATGCCCTTGAGGAAATTGTCTCAAACAATTTTTCCAAAAGATTTGTGTCCTTATCCTTTTGCCTTTGGGACAATTTCCCTAAAAGAATTATGCCTTGTACTTTTGTTAGAACTTTTGTTGTAGACATTTTATTTGAAGGAAATATGCTTAATTTTTTTTTCCAAACACTTTCCCTAAACAGTTAGTCTTCAAAAAAAATTCAAAGACATTTCATTTAGGATTTTTACAAAGACATGAAACCCAAATACTTGAGAACAATTCTATCACTTATCCAAAAATTGAAATATTTCCTAAGTATAAACTAGGATTTTATGGATTTGTTCTTACAACTACTCAGTACCATAAAAACTTTCCACTTTCATATATGACTCTAAAATGACCCCTAAGACACCAAATGACACAAGGACCAAACTATACTATGACCAAAGCTTAGAATAACATATGAAATGACATCAAATGAGTTGTAACATATCCCATGACACTATAAAAAATCCCCTATACAATATTTTGACTATAGGGGGTTTACCCATTTTGGCTTGTGGTAAAAATGGTCAACACTTCCTCTTCATGACCATGAAATTCCTATTCCAGGGCTGAAATTTGATCCCTAGTTTCATTCAAGGATGTGAAAATCTGATCTAACTTTGTTGCTTGCTCAGTGGTAAATTGATTAGGATCAAATGGTGGGTTTTTATCATTGACATTTGAATGACCCTCACTGGATACTCTAGCTTTCCCAATTATCCTTTATAGTAAAGAAAAGGATATGAAAATGTTAGTAGAATCACTAAGTCTTAGAGTTTGAGTTGTAAATTTGATTCCACATGTAACATCCCCATTAGGATTGATATAGAATAACATGATTTTTTTAAAAAAATTTAATCAATGTATTATTTCATTATATTTCACCATGAGAATCTAATTAATGATCCATATAAAAGAATCTAAGTGTGTTAAGTATAAAATAATCATGTAACATCTATCTGTCACTGATCATTATCGTCAGATGAAATAAAACATAACTAAACATAGAAAGAAAGTATAGTTTTTCAACCATGGCTAGTATAAACATATAGCCACTGCTATCAATGTACAATGAGTAATAATTACATTTCATTAGGGATAATGTTTCAATAATATTAAATACAATACAAGATAAAGATATAAGATAGAAGGCTCCATGGAGTATGAGTTCCCCAAACTCCGGTATCTAATGTAATCTCAAGTGTAGTCTCCAAATAAGTATTGTTCTGGAGAGGGAGGTAATCACTTAAGTAATTTTACACATCAAACATGGAACATAGATCCCCTACACAATGCCCCATCAAGGAATGGCCCTCCCTTCATGGATGAGTAGATAGTGATGGTGTGAGAATCTAGAGAGACAATCTAGTACCCATGTTCTATAAGATTTCTAATACATGATGTGTACCATAAAGAAATTGCATTCTAACATTATATCATACAAACATGTAAATCATATATTTGAAATGACAATGTATAGCTAAACATTACTTTGGTCTAAGTTTTTAATAGTTATTGATTTCTAAGATCAGTTAGATTCATACACATCATTTGATTGGATTACTTTCATCTAGCATTGGTGATGCTAGTAAGCTAGTGAAGTCCATCTCACTACTTACTTAATACCAAAAATATGAGATTTGGTTAACATGAATATAACCAATAGATTCATATATATTACTTCTTATTAGTAGGCATAAAACATGATACACATAGGAATAATCAAAATGCATACATTTATTTTGTCAAATATATGAATGAATCTCCACTATATTATTTATCACGTAAATAATAAGCATAACAAGTATAGTTTATACCAACTATGTATAATATATATTTAGACTACATATTTCTAATTTTTGTAAGTAGATACAAATATAGTACATTTTATGATAAGTATTAATATGACAATCCATTATTTTTATGTACACACTACTCACTTTCAAATAATCAGTCATAATAAAGAAAGTCATAATTATCATGACAACATAATATTTCATTTAAACAACTTATTAATTTTATGGAGGCTGAATGCATATATAGATAGTGTCCTAACCTTCAGGAATATATGACTTAGTTTTTAACAATCAATAGAACTATAAATATAAGCACACATCATAATGCAATAATTATGTTATATATGTATATGCATTTGTACATATTAATATACTCATAATATGTACCGCACATAAGTTTTCAAAAAATATATAAATACTGTATGCAAATGCCAACAATCATTTATAATTCTAATCAATGAATTCATAAGATTTCAACAATCATTTAACTTTATTATACATAAAATATATTGATAATCAATTATGAGATATTAATATTATTGGAATATTAATGAACAGAGTATTATAGTTAGTTGACTATTTATATTCATATTCTACTCTTCTTAAATCAAATCGCTATCTAGTTATAAGAAACACTCACATAGTTACTTATAACAGTCTATGCATACTATCATATATATTTTGTTACAAGTTTGACTCCATAGAATTTTTTTGTATATAATTCTTCTACTTTAAAATACATCACCAACCTCTAAAACAAATACTTTCACCTAATAAATAAGTACAGTCATGTTTCATGTAGTATCATAGTATAATTCAACTTAATGTCATAATGTATTTCCAGTGAATGATATACAATTCCATAAGATGCTATAGGTCAACTAATACCCTTTTCACATAAGTGATATACAAGCCACACAATAAAATTAATTGGTATATGAAATCATATTTCACTATATATATATATATATATATATATATATATATATATATATATATATATATATATATATATATATATATATATATATATATATATATATATATATATATATATATATATATATATATATATATATATATATATGCATTTATAACAGTCTATGATAAAACTTACACTATATTTTTCTATAATTATAACAATCACCCATATTTTTATGAAGAATTTCCTATACAATATAAAAATTAAAATTGTGATAGGCTTACTAAATACATACATGTAGTCTTTGTACCAACTAAACTCAAGCCTCAACATATTTACTCAGATTGAAGGATAATTTCACATAGTTTGTACCTCCAACAATGTTATGCAAGTAAATCCATTCATTTATCATAGTCATATGGATTATTTACATAGTTTGATATTTTATTTTGATAGACCTACTCACAATTGGTATACACATTCAACTTACACATATATTCATTACTACAATTTAAAGAATAAAGGTGCATCATATGTTAGTTTTTAATTCCATGATCTTCATTCATAAATAGTTAAAACTCAAGATTTTGTATTGAAAATACACATAGTTCACCCTTATACATGTGGTTATATATACACATAGTTTGAACATACACATTCCTACAATTTTGACTGAGAATATCATACAATTCGAACTATATAATCTCATGGTTTTAGCTGACAAATTCACTTAGTTCTCTCAGTTTACTATTTGATTAATATTATATATACCTATAGTCTAACTCTCACTATTTGAATATTAATTATATGCATAGCTTAACTATATATAGATCAGTTTGTGACCTTACATAGTTTGCTATGCATTGTTCACTATCTTAATACCTAGTTTACAATATTATACATAGTTCACTATGATAAATTATACATAGTTCTCTATAATAATCTAAGTTCCTACTTATACATATCATTGTTTTAAATGTCAAAGAATATAGTCCATACAAAATTTGAATAACATCACCTGAAGCATCCAACACTGAAACAACATAATCCAAACAAACTTTGCTTGGTTTGTTTTCACTTCTCCTCGACGTGCTACCCTTCTCTTATCCACTTTTTCTTTCCTTATCTTCTCCTCTTCTCATCATTTATCCTTATAAATCTCACCACTCTTACTTTATTTTCCCATTACATGATTTTTTTTCCATTTTGATAAAAACTTTCATAAGTCACCAAGCTTTATACTTTAAGCCAATTCACCCCAAAGCAAAAAACTAAAAAACTTTGTTTTATTTGTTTTATTACTTATATGATGCTTTTCCTATTTATATATATACGTTTTTCTAATTTATCCTAAACATGAAAGCAAAATATCTTTGATCCTTCCCCAAGAGTTAATTATTATTTTTATTCATTTTATTTCTTAATTATAAAAATACATTAAAACATAGTTTTGTTCAATCATCATGACTTAATGATAATATGATTAATATGAATTTAATTATATTCCTTTCTCAAAAATGGTAAATCACACACTATTATACCAATCCAAATTATAAAAATGTAATCATTATTTATTACTATGTTATACAGATTATCTATGTCCTTTTGTTATGTTTATATTTATGTTAAGGTATTTAAGCCATATACTGATATTCCCAAATATCATAAAGATAACTAGCCAATGTTCTAAACATTACAATGATATGATGGTTAGTCTATATATGGTATTACTAGATACTATTCACATAAATTTACATTTTCAAAAACATTAATAATCATGAATACAATAACATGGCATAAATGCATAGTAACATTATACATCCAAATCTACTTATAATAACCATAATGAAATCACACAAGATTAATTCCACATAATCATTAAACCAAGATAACACATAACGAACGTGCTAACAATTCAAACTACGTATAAAATGAGTGCCATCTAATATGGTGTGTGCATGGGTTCTTATCAGTCCTCTATCATCCCCCAACACCTCCATCTACATCATCCTTTTAGATGATGCTCTCCCTCCATCATGCTCTGAGGGATGATTCTCTCTTGCATCAAAATCATGACAAGAAAGTATTTAGTCTATAACATCATTATATATATCATAAAATATTGTTGTAATAATAAATCAACATTATCATAATGTAAAGAATATACAATACAAATAGCTCATATAAATTAAATCATGTAATAAAAATAACATGAAACTATACCATAATATCATATGAATTACATATTAGTTGAATAATAATTGTATCAAATTACCAACCCTAAAAACCCATAGACAATCAAGTAAATTTACTTAATGAGAAATCAAGATATAAAAGATTGGGAGGATCAACTTCTTGTAGTTATATGGGCATATCACATGCATTATAAATATGTGACAAGATTCAAAATTTTCCAAATTACTTATCGATTGGAGGTAGTCATACCCTTGGAATACGTGCTCCCCAATCTACAGATACCTAACATTATGTGAATGGATGACCAAGAGTCATTGAATAATTAATTGATAAAGGTAAAAATGATGGAATAATAGTGAAATAGAGTAGTCTAGATGTAATAAGTACACAAACCTAGCCAAAAATCTTAGCATGACAGAAAATTCATATTAAAGAATTCCATGTAGAATAACCAATTTTATTATATGATAAATAGTTTCATGCATTTTTGGGTAAGCTCAATATTAGGTTGAAATTCCCATATATTATTCATGACATATCACAACCTAAGACTATGGTTTCAAAATATTTACAAGCTAACATTATACCAAGCCATGTGAATGGATGTAGTTGAATCCCTACCATTATTTAATTGGGTTTGCAAAATTGAGGTAGTGTATGTCACACCATTTTAGATAGGGTTTCTAATTTTGTTTCTATGCATGTTTAGGTTTTTTATTTCCTATTGTGTGTTTAGAGTATTGTGTGATTTTGGTTGAAATTGAATTAGATATAATAAGGAACAACATTGTAGACCATTTGATCCATAGATGATGGGGTTGGTAGAGACACATGATAGAGCAAAAAGAAGGGCATCTGATAGATATTAAGTCTAGGAGAAGCCACATGAGAAAATATATTAATTTATTAATGGATAATTTTTTTTAGGACTATTAATGATGAAGCAAGTAGGTGAATTAAGATGGATACCAAAAAAATATTATATGTCGACATCACCAAGTGAATAGACATGTACAAATGAATAAATGTATGATGACATGTTAAATCAAATGTCAAGAAAGAGTCCCAAGGGTTACCAACTCAGGATGATAGATTGAAAATCGACAAAAAACAATCTTGAAATTAAATGTTCCCATGTGTGTGATCAAATGGTAGCTCAACACATTCAAAGTAAAAGGAGGAGAATAAGCATGCCAAAACCCATAAATAGATGATCAAAATAGATGGGTTAGAATTATAACCTTAGGCAAGTTTGAGCAATCTTATAGAGTTCCCAAAGTCTTGTGAAATCTAAGTATTTATAAACTTCACATTTATACATAAAACACATATATCGATGATGGATGCACATGATAGAATCAAAGGAATTATGGTGGCTCAAAAGGAAGACATAGACATCTACACTAATTTTCACTAAACTAGATTTGTAAACCCTAAGGCCTATAAATTTATCAAAAATGTAGACAAACACTTGTTTGTGGAACAAATACTAAAAGGCACACAACCCCTATCTCTCACCCAAAAGCACCAATTTTTTAATACAAACATTAATAGATTTATCCACCTACATACATTCAGTGATTTAATTGAAATCATGAAATTGATATTTAGAAGGTACAATAAAGGCAAGATTTATCTTGCCCCTAACATCACCATTTATGTGAATCAAGATTTCATGGCCAACATGATGGTAATGGAAACATAGGGGAAGCCATTGGGGATGTATAAATATAATAGCCTAAACATTCTAAAAAAAATCAAAGAGGCATATATTAGAGATGTAAATAGGAAAATATTGGAAGACATTGAAGATATCCATGTTTGCATTCTTGTAGAATGTATAAAAAACTAGTCCTAGCAAACTACCATAGCTAAAAATGAAGCCATAAAAGGTGTCATCGACATTGTGAATCACATGATTTGTAAGGGATAAGAATTCAATTGGCTCAAGTTCCTTGTATTTGAATTGGCCATGAACATTTGGAAAGTATAGACCTATGTAAAACAACCATTTCAATACCATTTTTTGGTATTTGTCTTGGTATTTACATAATGAAAATTACCAGAGGGTATTGTGTATCTTTATGTAGACCACTGGCATGCCATCACATTCTATAATCTCATATGGAAAAGGGTGAAGAGTAGATACTTCATGCATAAAAAAAAATTCAACACATGGTGGGATGAGTTGGTCGAATTGGAGACTTCCAACCCTTGCATCCCACTAGATGTGATGAAATACTTGGGATAACATGTGGTTACGACAAATTTACCACACAAAAATACCATGTGAATTCATGAGCTACCAGAAGTACCTAGTACAGCCCTACCTTTCTTCATTGATATGGAGACTGTGTAACATTGCACATCAAAATTTGTTGGCTGCCCACAAAGTGACACCATTACAAATAGTTAGGCTAGATGGACCTACTACCACTTCTTACATTATGGAACCAACACTGATCACTATAGTACTAATAGATCAAAGAAAGTGTAAGGTTCCTAAAGGAAGTAGGTCTCCTTCACCTCCAAGATGCCAAAATTAAAGTACATCATGGTTAGAGGATTTAGATGTGCCCAATATTGTTAGTCATTGCCACTAGCATGAGTTTTAAATGGATGAGCAAAAATTCAATTGTACGATGAAGGTCGACATGGATAGGGATTTGTATGAAGAAGATATTTAAATGACTATTTATTTTGAAAGGTAATGTGTACTGTGTAGGTGCAAAACCAACTACTAAAGAATCTTTGGGTGGAGATCCCTACTTGACCATCATCTATTATTATTGACACTATACCAAAGAGGCTTGACTACAATAAATCCAATAAGGTTTCATTACAAATGGAGTGAACAAAAGCTCATTGTACTCACAATAATTGGATCCCTTGCTATAAAGTCCCTCAGTAACACTCCATTAGAAGAAACACATGCAAAAAAGATACAAAATAGTAGTTGAAGAAGAGGAAGAAACAAAAGTAATATATACCCCTACATAACAAGTTCTAGAAGATGCACCTATATTGTTACCCTCTCTATCAATGAAAGATATAACACATCATAGTAAGAAAATTCTATAGTGTATATTCAAAAAAAGGTCAGCATTATGAAGCAAACTATCCAAGAATTAACTCCAATACCTTCATTATCCTAGTCTGATGAAATGTTGATAGATACTAAGGAATTAGTGCTAGACTCACATATGACAAATGAACAATAGGCTGCATGTAAAGATGTAGAATAGGCTATAGAACATAGATGAAGGAAGAGACTAGACAAAAAAAGACTACATAACTATAGCAATAATAGGTTGTGGTATACCATATAGTTAAAAACATTGAGGCTTAGAAGTAAGCTGATGATACTAAGGTTTTTTGTCAACAAACTATAAAGTAAGAGGCCAAGAAGAAGAAATATATTATGGAGATGTGATATAAGACTATTTTAAAACTAGAAACAAAGAAGTAGAAAGCCACCATTGAGGCAATGAAGCCATAAGTTGTAGAGGATGAGAAGAAATGAAAAGTTATTGCTACTATAGCCAAACAAAATGCTGAGGAGGAAGAAAAGAAGAAGAAATAAGAGGAAAAAAATAAGAATAAAAAGGAGGAAAAAAAGAAGAAGATAGAGGAAGATGAAAAGAAGAATAAAGATGAAGAAGAGAAGAAGTAGAGGGAGGAAGAGACAAAGAAGAAATAGGTTGTAGGACATAAAAGAAGAAGCCAAATAAAATACTACCACTACAGATATTTAGAAGAAATAAGTGGAGAAGAAAAGGAAAGTTGAGGAAGAAGTGAAGGTGAAGGAAACATAAGTCATTACACACCAAGCACAAATAGACCAAGAGCTACCAAATTCATATAAATTAAGATTACAAAAGATCCCCACACACCCACCTTAGGCCCTTTTTGTAACACCACTAAGTTAAAGTCTTTGGATGTGGGATGTATCAACATCTTCATCTCAATGCACTATATTTTCCTTTCCCATCACTCCCTTACAATAGGTTTTGATAACCATGGACAAAACCACTTTGGTGCTTTTACCCCCCACTAATAAGACTTATATTTATGTTTCAAATCTTCTGTTAGCATAACAAATTTAAGGGATAGATATATTTCAAGGGTTCATCACCAAAAAACCCATAACTTTCAATCAACAAGTTTAAAACTAAAGCTAGGACAATGTCAACTTATGCCAGCATCTATGCAAGGCTAATGAAATCATTGAGGATGCCTATCTCAAATTAGTAAAAGAGGTTATTGGTGACAGTTGCCTTTTTGATTGAGAACAATTGCCACTTTTTCTCACATAGCTAGTCATTGATTTGTTTTCTATTTAGAAGGTTGAGCAACTCTGGGTATAGATCCAAGCTGCTAAGGCTAAAATTGAGACTCTTTGAACTATTCATAGTTTACCAGCATGATGTATCTGAGGCTAAAACTCAAGCAATATGAGTTACATAATGTATGATAGAATGGAAACAACACCTGGATGATACATGGGGCAATGCCCAATTAGAGTTTATGGAGGAATACAATTCCAAGACAACAATGGAGGATAACATGACCTCTTTTGATTAGATGGATGCATCTTTACAAGCCTCTCATAGTACATGAGATAATGCTATATAGTAGTTCTAGACTTGGTATAACCAACTACTATGAAATAACTTTGCTAGATTACAAGTATAGAGGAATTGGATAAATTTAATGATCTGCTACATGATATTGATAAGAAGGTGTCCATTGCTAAAGCCTACTTACCCATCACAAAAGATGATGATTTAGTTCAAATCCTTCCAAATCAGGGTCTATTGTGCACTCTTGTGTGCATTATTTAGGAATTATTTTTGGATTAGAAGGCATACAAGGTCAACCTTGTTGAGTTCAATTATTTGATCATGCCCTTAATCAACACTCCATTCCTTGTTCTACCTAGTCAACTTTTGACAAGTCTATAATAATAAAAGTGTGCCACTTAGAGTGATCCTTCCTTGACATCATAACCTTCTACCTTTTCTATCACTTAGACCCCTCTACCACCAACTAGATAGGTATTACATAGTGACCCTTTTTGAAATTTAGGTCTAATTTTGAACTTTTGCTATGAGATGTCTCTAAAATTTTTATAGGACCTTGATGGTTAAAAACCCATAAAAGGGTGGCCACCTGGATATGCTAGTCTATTAAAAACCTGATAGGGTAGTAGACTAATACTCTACTTAGTTAAAAACTCACAAGGGTGGATAAGTGGCATGCATGGAGTGAAAATTAGTCAAGGATGATTCATGAAATTTATGTGACTCTTGATTAGTTTATCTCTAGTTTTGGATCACTCTCTTTATGTAGTGGTTTCTTCATGTCCACAAATTTATCTTAAGATGAGAAAATAATTTAAGTTTGGGAGAGTCCTATCAGGATATTTTGTGTACACTACAACACATGGAATATAGGTAGAACATTAGATGGTTCATAATTGGTTGTATTTTGTTTCTTGTTATATTATTATTTGACTCGTTATAGATATATGTTTGTTACAATAACTTGGATGCTATGCTAGCAGTTGGTATGAGAGAAATAATCCAAATGTTATAAAAAAAACTATAAATATAGTATAATTAATACCTTTTGGGATTGTAATAGGTTATTGATATTTTTATTAAAAGTCAAAAGTGGGTTTTGAAGGAGCCCTACCCATACAAAAAAAAGATAGACAAGGTCTTAAACCAAATAGTCATGAGTGTCTATAAAGCAATGAACAAGAATGAACTAAAAATAGCCTATACTCAGACCAAACACAAATAAAACATATCACAAAAATAACATGGAAAACAAAATAAATAATTCAATATAATTAGTGATAATTCTTCCACTCTTCAAACTCCCTGACCCATCCTTTAGTAATGTCCTTGAATTTAGTATCCCATGAACTAGTTGGGTTTTGATCATTCTCCTTGATGCATATACCTTTCTCCTTGATGCAAATACCTTTGAGATTTGTTTGGTCTATTTTATTCCTTATTATCTTGATTGTATCTTATCAACATCAAAATACCCTCCATGCCTTGAATAACACTATTAATGGTTTTCCTATTATAAGTCACTAACATATTGAGATTGTTTTTGAGATCTTGATTCTCCCATTCAATATTGTTTACTTTTTTAGTAAGGTTTTTGATTTGGGTTGACATTTCCATTTGCTTTTTCTTGGTATAGAACAAACCATCATTCACCTAAATCTTGATAACCTCTTATTTGAGATGAGTATGATCCTTCATGAACCAACGAAGGAACACTTTATGCAGGTTAACCTCATCATCAATTTGATCTAATTTTTCCTGGGTTTTTAATGAATTCATGATAGAATAAATATCCTATTGGGGGTTACTATTGAAAGGTTTAGTGCCCCTATTTTATCTTTTGCATTAGAATCCACCGCTTCTTTCTTGTTTTTGGGCTCAGTATTAACATTGTTATCTTAATTCTTTATCATTTCTTTACCCTTGTGATTGGTGTTGTTCTCCCTATTTTCCATATTCTGAGAATCATCCTTGTATGCCCTATTACACTTATGGCTTTTGTTAGGTTACTGATGTTTTTGATATTGTAAGTTCCTAATGTAATGCTTAGTAAGAGTAATTTAACACTTATTCTATATAATAATTGTGAATGGAATGACAAGTTGTAATTGAGCATAGTGTCACAAATAGTTTTAATATATTTGTATGAGTTATTTGCATCTTATGAGAATGTGTTTGTTTGATGTCATTTTACTATAATTCCAATTGGTATCATAGATAATATTTAAATATTAAGTCAGAGTTACGTTTATGATTAAGATACGAATGATATTAGGATATATGTTATAAATACTTGTGGTTAGTAAGTTGTAATTGTTTGAAGCTCTACAAAACTCTTTAGATTAGAGTTTTCTTGATACCAATAGTTATTTTATCTCCTTTTTGTGAGTCTAATATCTATTCCCATAATTAGTATATTATGAGGTCCCTCAAAAACCATTGCTAACAACTATTTTACCTTGGCTAGAATGACAAATTTGATAAAAAAAATCAAATGTGAAGTAATGTTAAGAACATATAGTGCATCATTAATATGGCCACCAACAAGTTGTATGTCACCTTTTCCTTAAAAAAAAATAAAGGAAGAATATCCAACCTTAATGTTGAAATTAGAACTCAAACTAAGATATATAAAAGACTCCTTAGAAGAAGTCATGTGGTGAGAATCACTAAAATCTATAATCCAACTATCTATAATAGGTGACTAAGATCTTGAAACAACTTTAAGTGATTTTCCATGATCATGGGAAGGAGGTGGATTGGAGTGGAGATAGAGATATTGTGTTTTCTAATTACATCCTCTAAGGCTTGCATTCTTTTCCAACTCATAGTTTCTACATGACCAGTTCCCTCATAAAAGGAGCATGAAAGGCTAGACTTATTCTTGGAATTAGAAGACTCTTTAGGTTTAGAGTTATTATCTTTAGGTCTAGTGTCACTTTGAGATGGAGAAGGAGTAGTTTTGGGTTTAATTTTGATTTGTATTTGCCCTTAGGATGAGATGATAATAAGGAATTTTGAGAGGTGAAAGACTCAAGTTTAGACAATTTAGATTCTTCCCTAGTAAGTATTTCACAAAACAACTCTAAATCAAGCATTTTGAGTGGAACCTAAGGCATCCATTCCAAAAAAAAGGTAGAAGAAAAGATTTGGAATAGACCTTTCAACTTAGAATTAGGTAAACACAATCTTCATCTTTCTTGTCTCTTCCACTCCCCTTCAATTATGTCAATAAGTGATTGAAATTAGTAAGATAGTCTACAATAGAGGGAAAATATTCAAGATTGAGAGAAGTGATCTCTACTTCAAGCTATATGGATCTCATGTGATCCACATTACCAAATAAACCCTTTAATTTTTATCATATTTTGAAAGGAGAGTCACATCCTTACAATGAAACAAAATACTATCACTTATATAAGTTCCTATCAAACCCATACACTCATAAAAGTTTTATTGGTGCTAAAATTTCTCATATTCACTAGTGAGCACTAGTTGTGTTTCAGTCATTAAGGCCCATAATACTTTATATATAATGATCATTTCCATTCTTGGTAATTATGTGTTGTTAATGACTCAAATTGATCTAATATAGAAAAAGGCATTCTAAGAAATCACCAAAGATCAAAAGAATGTAAAAGGGTACACAAATCAACACCAAAAGATTTTGTATTAAGCCCACCCCACAAAAAAATTTGGAACTTTATATTTTAATGCATTTTAAAAAATAAATTACACCAATAAATCATGTGTAAAAAACACACACTTTTGGAAAAAAAACACTCAATTTTGAGTTACCAATCAAAAGATATACTTTTCAAAAAATTTCACATCATAAATTGGTCAAAAAAATAATTTTTCACCCATTTTTTTTAAAGCTTGGAAAAAATAATTCTTGGAGATATTACAAAAAAATCAAGGGTTGAAGTTAAGTCCCCACTAGTAGGAATTAAAAATTAAGCCCACTCCACGTGACCATACCATATGAGCAAGGGTTTAAGGGTGAGGATGAGATCTCCGCAATTTGATTGATTTGATTGATGTGTTGATTATTAAATCATCAAAAAAGAGATGCAAATTCTAAATGAATAGTGCTCATGTCTACTAGTTTGAAATTGACACTCTCTTATATGTTGCCTTGAAATTGTCCATTACCTTAAATTGACACCCGTCTGAATTTCAATTTTGTGTTGTGCATGGATCTACAAAATAAACATGGTCACAATGTAAAAAATGAAGAAATAGTGCATGGACAATGCATAAAAAATGTAGAATATCATATGAAATGCACCCACATCACAAAAAATATAAAACCAAATATAGAATTATTTCCTTCCAAATCATTGTTGCAAACATCATAATCCAAAACCTACAATAAAAAATACAGAGATCTTCCTACCAATCATTGCAATAAATAATAAAACTAGATATACAAAAAAAACTTGTAATGAATTTATAAATAAATGTCTATAACATGTTAAGATCTAGTATTATGAAAGGAACTATAATCAAATTATTTCAACCCACAAGGATCTATGGTGTCAGTAGAACATCACATTCATAAATTTTTTTTTTGAAAGTAATTTGATGACATAAAATTATAGATAGATATGAAAAAAAGCGAAATAATATTATATATTATATCTCTAAAGCTTTTCAAATAAAATGAATGAGCCTCACATATATAGGCAAGGAAGATCAATCCTAACTAAGAGATCAATCTAAGTGAACAATCCTAACTAAAATATCAAGCTAAGAGATTAAACCTAAGACTAATAGATAACTATACTTAAATGATAGAAATAACTAGAAACTATTCCCTTAATATTTTAAAGATAAATATGTAATATCTAAAATAAGATAAATGAAATATCCACACATAAGTGGGTGGGAATAACTAAATAAATGGAGAAATAAATCACCTAGGTGAATATGGGCTAAGGTATATAACCTACTCTAATAGTGTCCCAGTGGGGATATTATTCCATCATGTGATTCCTTATTTTTAGAGTTTCAACTGTGAATTACCATCATGAAAATAACTCACTCAAACTTCTAAAAATACATTCATTGAATTTGCTTTGGGGAAAACCTAACCTTTTTTGTCCCTTAATTAATGATTAAGTATATTGAACCAAATATGCCTTTCTCCCATTTTAATCATAATAAATATAATGAAATTATTTAGTGATTCATAACAATGAAATAATATATTGTAGATTTAAGAATAAAATAAGCAGATCCATAACAATAATTGGTAAAAGAGCATAATACTTAAATATTATGATTGAACCACTTCGAGGGGAAACCCCCACAATAATGCAATAAGAATATAATTAAAAATATGATCATTAAATATTAACCACTACCTCTTATATATACTCTACTTAGCAATGGTTATTCTATGGGCTGACCATACTAAAAACATTAAGAAATGCAATAAGATAATATGAAGGTATGCAATCCATAAGTTGTCCACACATATCCCTAAACACACTATAGGTTAAGGGAATATCATGCCCCTCCCCTTTAGAATAATGTTTTCCTCAACATTAAATCAAACCATGGTGTTTTTATCAAATAATCCTTAATTTCTCTAGTTTATAGTTGCTTAGTGCACATGTAGAGAATCTCTTCAAGCTATAGAAAGACTCAGACTTCTTCATCCAATTTAAGTAAATAATTTTGATTGGAAACTCTATGTCCAATTAACTTCTTTAAGAAAGATACACAGAATACCAAATGTATGTGAATAGATGAGGGTAATTCTAGCTTGTAGGCTACACTAATATTTTTATGTAAGATTTGATAAGGGCTATAATACTTAGGGGATAACTTGTTATCCTTTTTTATTTCTTCAGAGACATATGTAGACACTAAAAACTAGCCACAACTATCTTCTGACTAAACTTCAGATTGATTACTACCAACCATTGCAAATTAAGCCTAAACATTACTAAATGTCCCAAATTTACTTGTGCATCATTCATTAATGCTCATAATCACATTGAGGCATCTATAATTGGGGTATTACATGATATACAATAATAACCTCTCATGGATTCATCCCTAATCACCTTGTGGCATCACAACTATCAATTTGACTTATGGACCTATTAAGTGGGGAACTTTGATATTTAAATAAATCTTGAAAGAGCTAAAAGGCTAATCTAAATCAATAAACAAGCTAAACAAGACCAAATACTTAGTTGAATTATCTATTTTAAATTAATGAATATCTAAAAATGGAAAATACAAAATATCCTATCCTTTCATCATTACCTTTATGAGTTGTCAAGCTCTTTGAAAATATCCTAAAATATCTAATTTGAGAGTCATACCTAGTAATTACAAATCATAATTACTATTATCAATTAGGAGTGTACCCATGTGAGGAAGTGTGCAATTCATCACTTATATTAGAACACGGAATCTCTCAAAAGTGTGGGTGACTTTGGAAGGGAGAGAATCTCTAGAGAGTGCTAGTTCCCTTGGTGATCTCATTAAAACCTATTTTTTAAGTACTACCTATTGATTCTGGTAAAGAAAAGGGTGTAAAAAACACTGTTTTCAATGAAACTAAAAGAAAATTAGAAATGAAAGGTGATACAAAAAATGTTTTGTGAGCTATTATGCTTGAAATGACACTTATGTGAGAGATAAAATCATGCACACATTCACTAAACTCAAGTGAAATTTCTACAATAATATTTCACAATAAGGACCTAAAAAATTCAACTTATGCAAGGAAGGACTGAACTCACATCTGATACATGAGTTTAAACTTGTTTTATACACTTATAATGACATTTATAACATAAAAAAATCTCTCATGAAGGTATACTAACCAAACAATAACAAAGGAAAACAAGTATTTCACTAAGATATATCAATGGTAAGCACATACACTTCAATAGAAAAGCCTGAAGATGGAGGAATTTAGATTCTTATTGATCTCAAAAGATGAGTACAAATTTTTTCAGCCCTTAGGAATAATAAAATAATCAAAGAGTCCTCTTATATTCTGAAAAAAATACATATAGCAAAAAATTGATTGGAGACAAAGCAACCCCAAAGTAGGGGATTTCAAGCTTGGTCCAAGCTCCTCCAAAAGTGTTGCATAGCATTTTTCATCTTCTAAAAACTTAATAATTAATAAGGTGTCATATAATATATTTTATACAATTTTTATGGGGATTTTAATAATTCTCATAATGTTTGGTCAAACTTAGAGCACTTGGAGAGTACCTATATTCTTGCACCAACTCCTAGATTTTAGCCTTGTTATCTTCTTGAAGAATGAGTCTCCCTCCTTGGATGTAGGCATTTAAGAAAATTAAATTCCTTGTTTTAACCCTTATTTTTCTCAAGAATGATTCTTGAACACTTGGCATAAGTTTTTTGTAATATTTCTTCAACCTTCTCTTGACTTTGGCTTCAAATGAGGCTTTAGAAGGAGATAGAGTCTTATTTGGAGTTGAAGACATTTTAAAATATATTTATCCTTAATTAAAATAATTTTATGACCTATTAAAATATTGAATTTTGTGTACCATATCATTAATTATCTTCATAATACCTTATGAAGAGTTATATGCTCTTATTTAGTCTCCTATCTCCTTAAAGCTCTGATTCCTCAATAGGTGTAAAAGGTAAAGTTGACTTTTCCTTAAAATTTTATTCAAGCCTAAATATATGCACCATGTAAGGATTATTTGGATCACACTAGACATGGGAGAAATCAATTCAATGCATAAAACACTCAGCAAGACATGGAACAACACCAACACCATGCTTTTTCCTTGAACTCCTTATAGCCTTTTTTTTTGCAAATCTCCTTTTATGAGTTAATTTGGAGCTGATGGTGAAAAAATAAGACTTTTTACATGTACCCTTTATCATATTTAATCTCTTTAAAAATTTTGGTGGCCAAACTCTAAGTGTAGACATGTTTTCTAGCACCTTTTCCTTGCCAAATTAGGCAAATTGGCTCTTTTAGCCCTAGAAGGAGAAATATTGATGTTGGGATATCACACATGTGTTAAACCTCAAAAAATAATTTTATTAACTTTTAAAAATATTCCACCATGTTTTTTGTCAAATTTAGTGGTCTAGAACACTATCAAGGTACTAGAACCATGAAATGGCCTTTGTAAGGCTTGCCTTTTTGAGGCATTTTCTAACTAGCCTAAAAGGATTGAATGGTTTGGGAATATATGGATTATTTTTTATAAATTTTTGAGCTTTTAAATGTAAAAAAATTCCCAATATACCTTCTCCATCAATTGAAATTCTTCTACACTCCTTGGAATCTCCATTTTAGCTTAAAAACAAGAAAAAGTATAGGTTTTGTACTATTCCATACAAGTGAAGGTATATAAAAATTATATGTGGAGGATCCTATGAGAGTATAATATAAAATTTTGTATGTTTTAGGAGGAAAAATTTACATTTTGTGGGTTTTCCGACTCAATCTATACAAATTGGTTCAAATTGGGGTTTTAGGAGGGTTTATGGTAGTTTTCACCCTTAAGGATGATTCATAAATATGTGACATAAAAAATATGAAAAAATTACAAATAATTAAAGTATAATACCCCATATAAAATTCATTAACTCATTTAGGTCCCATTCTAAACCTCCTTGTTGGTGTGGGCATCTCAAGTTGGCTTATCGAGCTTCTTTCTCCATTCTGTGCACCTTGTCTTGATCTTGAGCCAAAAATAGATTTTTCATGAATAATTATGAAAAACAAAGATTAAAAACTCTAAATAACTCATATATAACATTTTTTAATGATTTTTAATGGTCATTTGGTGTTGGAATTGGAATTGACCCCCTTTTGGGCAATAGGCCTAGTCTAGGCTAGTGAGGTTTGACTATTAATTTGTGAGTTTGGGCCACCAAGTCCTATTTTTAACCTATATGGGAATATATTAATGCTTTTAAATGTCTAATATATCTCACAAAACATAATTTCTAGGCTTTAACACTCCCCAAGTCATCTTCTTGATAGATTTTACCAAGATTGCAGTCTTATGTTGCTTGAAAGTGCCCTGGCTCTAAGACAAAACAAAGGATTTTTGCCTTATTTTCTCATGAAAAAAAATATATTATGGTGTTAATTTGGTTATTATGTAAAAAAATTTAGGTCTAGATGACCCTTCTATCACCTTCAAACATAAAAAATTTAAAGGCAGACTTTTTGAGAATATTGATAGTGTGCAAGATATTAATATGGGATGTAAGTTATCCTGAAATCCATTTATTACCCTATTTACATGCTAAGATAATGTAATTTAATAGTAAATATCAATATTTTATGTTACAAACATGATCATTTATATCTTTATCTTTTCCAAACCTTTCATTTTTTAGTTTTACCTTGACTGATCTAGTCTATAGGCTGTATTTCTATGTTGTAGGCCTCAAAACACTAGACATGAAAGTGGATATTTTATCTTAGACATTACATAAAAATAAAAATGACCCTCTTTATTCTTAAAATTTCCTCCCATAATAATTTTTTTCCCTTTCACCATGCATTTATTAGACCAAATATCCAGACCACTAATATTCGAGCTCACTGTCAAACTACAATCATTTGTTTCACCATTATTGGAATAATAGGGGTGTTGTAAGTGTATGTTTTTACTTGAAATAGGTGTATAATAGATAACTTAATATTATGAAAGCTTTAAAAAACCTAAGTCATTATTTTAAATCCCAAGAGTGTATTGGTGATATTCTACTTTATTAGGCAACCTCATCAAAATATTAAGGTGGTTATAGGTGCTTTGTAGTAGGCCTTGATATTATTGAAAGTATATTATGAATTTTTCTCCATCTCTTACCTTGAATTAAACCTTAAATAAATTTTAAAATTAGTCACCCCCCAAGTCTCCCACCTTACATTCAACCTTGGTTAACTATTAAGACCTCATGAGACTATGACTATAGGTGTTTTAAACCAAGGGAGAGGTGAAATGGATACTTCATGTGAATGTTACTAGCTTCTATAAGGCACATATATTAATTTATTTTCAAACATATTCACACTATATACAAACAAAAAGGACTCCCTTCAACTCCCAAGACTGATCAACAAAAAAGATACCCTTGACACCTGACTAATTGTGTGTCACCTTTGTATGGATAGAGGAGTATGTTAGTGGCCCTAAGGTGTCATCATGGTTGAACTTATTGAATCCTATATTGATCCTTTTAACTCATTTTTCATCATGATTTTAGAGACTTCCATGTTAGGCTCTTATCCTCATTACATCCCTCTATGTCTTACCTTAAGGTATGTTGACTATAGGTGTCCAATAGATTATTGTAGGTGATTTTACCTTTAATTATCCCTCATTTAAAACCTTCATTGGTAATTTTTATAACCTTCCTTTTCACCAACATATTGACCTTAATATCACCTAACTAATGTACTTCACATACCCAACCAAATGGAAACTCCTTCCCTAGCTATAGCACACTTGAATACTATTTGTATAGACTGAGTGCAATCATGAGGATGAAAGTACACCTATAGGTGTCATTGCATTGTCATTTCATGATATTAACTACTTGTTATGAATCTTGGTATCATTTTATGTTTGAATAATACTTAGGTCATTTTTAGAGTTTAGGCCAAAACCCTTACCATTATATTCCACCCCTATTGCCATCCTTCCAACCTGTAGGTGTCAATTTGGGCCTAAAATAGGGATTATAGGTGGTTATATAGATAATGAACCTAATCTCCATCTATTATTGATATGTCATTTGAAACAATATTATATGCCACCTCCATAAATCCATCTACCATGGTTTCCTTTCTTGTCATACCATCCTAGAATGTGGGTTTATCTTGAAGGCTATAGAAATCATTGAAAAATATAGTGATCAGACATCAAACATGGATACTTTAGATCACCTTGTCCCTCTAGTCATATCCTCATTAGTTCTTGTAAGGTCCAACCCATACATGAGGGATACCAAATGGAACTATTTGGATTGGTATAGGTCCTCCTTTGACCATCTTATGAAAATATCAAAAGAGTTACAGGGCTCTACTTTCATGTTTTTAGGGAACTTATCCCTAAATTACATCTCCAATATGTGACAAGATAATATGGATGTGATTGGATCTATAAATGAATATTTCATGTCTATCATGACATTCTCCAACAATTTAAGACCATGTAAGGACTCCAAACATGTTTTAACTCATTATGTCATACCTTGGAATCTTGAGAGAGCTACCTGTAGTTGGAGTCTTCAATACACAAGTTGGTGAAAATGAATATGGGTAGATAACCTTTATATATAGGCTTTCCAAAAAATTTAGACCTTTTTTTAAATATCAAATATATCCTCCTCCATGATTAAAAACTCCACCTACACCTTTTCTCTACTCAAATGCGACTAGCTCTCATGAACTTGTTGGTGTTGATGACTATTTTAGGCCTGTAGGTGGGTGTTAGCTCAAACAGTCAAATATATGATATTGGGACAGTCTGAGTGCTCATGTTAATTATAGTAAATTTATCAACTTATAAAGACTCTTTATGACCTCAAATGAATTCATTAGGAATTCACACCTCAATTAACCATGGTGACAAGTGAATGCAAGCAAAGTTGACTGTGTATGGTGACTTTGAGATCATGCTACTGACTTGGTAATGACATTTATCATGGTCCATGGAAATAAATGATTCATAATTTTGAATTGAATAAAAATATTATACCTTGATCACTCTTTGAGACTAGGACACTAATTAGTCTTTCCATAACCTGAAGGTACTCATTCTTGAATGTACAGACTATGGTAGAAATCAACATGATGCAAGAAGTTTGAGTTTTTTTAAGGTTCATGATGTATATAAAAAATTGGTTATTGATTTAATTTTTTTTAAAACATATATAATCCATGATTATTTTATATGAACACTAAAATCAAGCTCAATAAATACACTTGAACCTTATTGAAGAGACACACTCAACTTGAACTCTCTCAAAGAGACACACTCAAAATGGAAATTTTTTAATCCTTAATTGAATGAAACAGGTTTTTCATGACTTATATCATCCATTTATAACATATTAATATGAAATCATATAATGAATAACTCATATTTTACTTTAAAACTGACCCAAGAAACCACTCAGAAAGATAAAGAAGGAAACATGATTTTATGTTATAAATAACTTCTTGGAAGTATTTATCAAATGATAAAAAGATAAAAAAGAGATTAATAACACCTAAAATAACCCATCAAAACCATTCATATTAATTTGTTTTCTTATCTTAAGAAATAGGTCCAAGAATAGACCCCTCTTAGATGCATAGGCTATAGTGACTTGCTGTCACTCTTAGAGATTGTTCATAAATATAGGGGAACCAGTACAAAAACAATGAAAATAATTTAAATATTACAAAGACCCATAATAATTTCCAAAGTTTTAGATACTAACTCTCTCTCCTCTTTTTGTACTGAGCATTTGAAAACTGCCCTTGTGGGGATGCCAAGAAGGTCAATATTGGAGCAAAGTTAGTTTTTGAAATTTTATTACCCAAAAATTCCTCAAAACCATTGATATGACCCTATAATTACCCAATGAATCCTCTAAGATTATTTTATCACAAAACTCATTTGAAAACCAAAATGAATGCCTCAAAAAAGTCTAGTTTTGCATTGAAAAGGCTATTTTCACCAAGGAGCTCTGATTGAAATTATATAAAATGTATTCATAAGTATTTAAAATGTATTATGAATTAAATTAATATGGATTAAATATTATTCTTGATTTGATATAATCAAAACCTTCTCTAGAGGGCACAAAATGGTCATATTTGCATAGAAATGAGTCATGAAGTTAGTCCAAAATGTGATCAACCTAGTTATTCATTTGTTAGGAATGTAATGAAATTGAAATATTATATGAAACTCAAAAATACACTCCATACTCTTTTCATCACTGAAAATGGCTCAAAAAGGTAAAAAATAATTAGACAAGCATAAGACAAATGAAGGACAAGACCTAAATTCACCTAAACAACCTTAAGACCTATTAATCATGGATTATAAAGATCACTTTGAGGAATTTTCAAGACCAACTATTGACTCAAAAGAAAAATTGACATGATATGCAAAGTTTTAAATGGTAGGGGTGATAATTTGACATGTGAGGTCAAAATTGTCAACATTTTGGCAATTCAACTACGAAAAATACCTACTATGCTTGAGAACTAGACCATCTACATGAATTTTGGACTCATAAAATAATGAAAAATATGATCCATCAATATAAATACATCTCTTGACTTGAAATAAGAACATTTCTTCCTCTAAAACAAGGAAGGAAACACACAAAATAATGAAACTAACTAAATAAAGCAAATGTGCAAACAAAGCAATTATTTGGGACAAAACACAAACAAATTGTGTTAGGACAACACTTGGAGGAAAAAAAAAAAATAACTATGTACAAGGCACTTATCTCTTTAATAACAATGTTTCAAATGTATCCCATTGGCTGGGATTAGAAGATCCTCACCATCCATCTTTGCAAGTTGGAAGGAATTATGGAATTTGTAGCTGAGATTATGTATGGACCACTCCAAAGGGATTCAAAATTTGTATTCTTTCTTAGTTTAGATCTATCCTCATCCCATTTGAGGAACAAATCTCCTTCTTTGAAAATTCATGAAGAAGATCCTTTATCAAAGGCTCTCTTCACTTATGCTCGGTGAATTTCCATGGCTAGCATGGGCTGATTTCTAACCTCTTCCAACTCCATAAGCTCAACATAGATGATATCCATTGGTTTATTATCCAAAAAATCAAGTTGATACACTAGTTCTAAAGCAGGAAACTCAAGAGAAATGTGTAACTTTGCTTCCTTACTATAAACCATCTTGAACATAGATTTGGCTATTGATATTTTGTATGTGATCCTATCAGTCCATAGAGCTAACATCAACTTGAGATGCCATGACCTATGATTATCTTCAGTAGTCCTTATGATCTTCAGTAGGTTATTATTTATGGACTTAGCAAGGCCATTACCTTGTGGATAGTAATTTGATGAAGTGTTGAGATAAACACCATGTTGAACAACCCATTGGTTGATCCTAGTTCTCAAAAAAGCCATAACATTATCAGAAATAATGGTTTAAGGAACTCCAAATCTAGTAAATAAACATTAATAGCAAACTAGAACATTGGATTCATTTGTTTCTTTCAATGCTACTACGTCCATCCATCTTGTGAATTAATCTATAGTAGTTAGTATCCATTTATTTCATGAGACTGAAGGATGATTAATGAGACCAATAAAGTTAAATCCCCATTAGACAAAGGCTGGTCCACTATAATTAGTTGGAGAGGTAAGGCTACAAGTTTCACTTTCCCTACAAACATAACACACTGTTTGCATTTCCTAACACATGCATGACAATCATCAAATATGCTTGGCCAATAATACCCACCTCTCATGATTTTAAGGGCTATGTTACTTGCTAAGAAATGTCCTCCACCATGTCCATTATGAAAATCTTCAAGAAATATCTATGTTTGGCTTGGCTCTATACATCTTAGCAACATGCCATTGATATCTTTCTTGAACAAAACACCATCAAAAATAAGAAATGGAATTGATTGCAATATAAAATATATTCATTTTTAAGAACCCAAATGAGAAGGATAAAGACCATCTTGGAGATATCTTACCAAATCATGAAACCAAATGGAAGGTGAGGTATGACCAACTACAACCTCTTTATCATTTGACACCAAAACCATCTCATTTTCCTCTTACAAGTCTTGAGCCAAATACTCACAAAGTCCTTTTCCTCTAATTAGATTTTTAACCTTGATTTATACATCATACTCCATTACCGTAGTTATTTAACCATCTCTCTTATCATTTATATCTTTGTTCAAGAGGAATTCCTTGATGCTTGGATGGACAACCATTAGGTGTATCTTATTATTAGACAACAAGCATTTAAACTTCTTGAGAGAACTTATAATTGAAATTACATGTTTTTAAATAAAAGAGTACCTTGTTTCATTAAGCCTTGATTCAAGAAGGATATTGGCTTTTCCAAAGCCTCATGATTTTGTTGCATAAAAATGCCTGAAATGGTGTCCATGTTATCATAGCTGTACAAGATGAAATATTTTGTGAAATATGGATTTATGAGTGTAAGAGAACTAGATATGGTCTTCTTAATCTCCTCAAAACTCTTCACTCCTTCCTTGGACCAGGTAAAACTCTAATTTTTCTTTAGCATGGTTGTAAGTGGTTTAGCTAAAGTGGAAAAATCTAAAATGTATCTTCTTATAAAATTGATTTTCCCTAAGAATATTTACAAATTATTTTTGTGCTTAGGCAAGGAAAGTGCAAGAATTGAATCTATTATTTTAGAATCTATACTCAAACCATATTTTGAAACCATATGCCCAAGGAGCTTAACTTCATGAGCTAAGAAGACACACTTTTTGGGATTAAGAGATACTCCAAATTGCCTATGCCTTTTGACACTTTCTTAAGGTGAACCATGTGCTCACTTTCAATCTTTGAAAACATAGTTATATAATCCAAATAGAAAAGGATAAACCTATTAAGGACTTGGAATGCCATATCCATGGCTCTTAAAAAGGTTGTTCCAATATTGGACAAAATAAAGGGCATATTTATATCTGAAAAGGTCCCCCACTTTGTAGTGAATGCTGTCTTAAATTGGTACTCTTCATTAACCAAGATTCTATTGTAACCACTATATCCATTCAATAAATAAAACCTCTCTGAACCTGCAACTAGTTGAAAATTTAATTCCATAGATGGCAATGGATAGTGATCTTTAAGGGAAGCCTTGTTCAAGTCTCATAATTGAACATATAGTCTAATCTCACCATTATTTTTTCATAATTGAATAAGGTTTTCCACCCACATTGAGTGCTTGATTGGAAATATAAGATCTGACTCTATGCACTTATGAAGCTTAGCTCTCATCAAAAGCTCAAGCTTTGGATTGATGGGCCTTTGTCTTTGTCTCACTAGTTTAGTTTCAACCTCTAACTCAATGGTGTGTTGATCTAGAATAGGATCAAATCCATTGAGATCACTATATTTCCATGTAAACACATCAAAAAAAATTGTACCTAATCCAATAAAAGCTTCATTTTGTGAAGGAGTGCATACCTTACCTAGCTTCAAAATCTTACCAGCTACAATCTCCACATTGGCATAATGTTCCTCCTTTGTTGACAAAGATGAATTTTCCTTAACTCATAATCACCAACAAATATGTTATCAAGTGTGACCAATCCCTTAGGTAAATTATTTGTTTTTAGTTGCATAATTTGATCATCATACTGTTGCAAGTACTTCAATTTTTTTGGAGGAAAACTCAGCCTCTTACAATAACTTGACAATCTAGTTGTCATCTTTAAACACCTACAAATTATCATGGTTATCTGAAATATAAGGCCTTACAACCACCTTTATGTGTGACTAATTTTTTTTACTTTTTATATTAGCTGGGTGTTAGGTTGTGGAGCTAAAAGCTTCACTGATGCAAACAGAGGAGGTGGTTACAGAAGGGTTGCTGAGTGTGTCAGGCATCGGCATCGGTCAGGCCAATCGACGTCGGCAGGTAGGAGATAGGAAGCAACCGACGTTGATCAAAAGTCAGCTAGCATCGGTGAACCCTGGTAGACAAGGACTGACGTCAGTCGCCTGTGGTTTGAGCTACGAGTATATTACGGGCAGTTGGTTGATGAACCAAGTGTTTGTATGATTAGAGCTAATTTTAGACTGAGAGCTGCGGATCTAATTATTATATTAGGTGTCTAATTATTGTTTGGATGAGATCTATATATTAGACTCATGGATTGTATTGTAAACTTGTGCTAGAGAGTAAGAGATCATTATTATAAGCTCCTTCTGTGTGTGAGGTGAGTAATGGTGTGTTCCTCCTAGTGCCACAGTACCAAAGGTGGGTGCTGGATTGGAGAATCAACAGGGTTCTTCAAGAGTGTATGATCTTGGTTATCAGGTGAGCATGGCTTCTATAAGAGATCTACATGGTAAGTAAGATCATTGATTTGTAGATGTATGTGTGTGCAAGGTCAAGGTTCACAAGTGTGTAGAACCATGTTGATTTGCAGGTGTGCAAGATCAGAGAGGACAACAACACAATAGGGAGCAGAATCAGGCAAGATCTACTTGGAATACAGGTGTGTACTCAGATAGAGCAAGAGAGGAAGGCAAGGAAGATCCTTCCATAAGTAAGGTCTATTGAGGTGCAGGTTGTTGCAGGTTCAGGGGAGATCTACTTGAAGTATGTTTGTGTACTTGCGGAGTGCATGGAGCACTTGTGGTGTGCATGGAGCATAGGTATAAGGTGAACACCAACTTAGTGTTTGAGTTGGGTGTTGGGACCTAAGAGAGAGAGATTTGAGGAGAGAATTACTGTTCACTTGAGGTGTGGGAAGCCTCTGAAGAGGTGGTGGAGAAGAAGTGGCATCTTCTTTATTGTATTCTTTTTTGCAAGAGTTTTAATACAAGTTGTGTATTGTTTCTCATATCTTGTGTTATTTCTGGATTCTAATTACTTGTTGATTTTGGTTATTTCTGCATATTAAGTTGCTTGTATTTGGTAATCAATTGTGTGCTTCCGGTGTTTCATATTCCCAACACGTGGTATCAGAGCTAAGGTTACAGGAAGCGGTTTTGTGTTTGGTTACAGGGCACTCTCAGGGGTTTCTGATTGAGTGGGAGTAGAGCAATGGTAGATCAAAGTAAGCTAAGAATGGAGGAGTTGAAAAGCACAGATGGTCACTTACGGTCCGATGGAAAGAAAGAGCAGGTAAAAGAAGATTGTTGGTTGGTAGCAGATCAGCATGAAGGAACTGAAGATGCAGATGTTGCAGGGGTTGTTGCACAGGATGCTCTGGGAGGTTTCTTGGATAAAGTTGAATCTTGGATAACAGATTCTGTTGCCTCTTTCCATGCAGCCCCAAGGAGAGGAGCTAGTGAGCCTTGCCAAAGAATAGGCAAAGGGGAAGTGAAGCAAAAATTGCAAGTGGCCAACACATGGGTGTTGAAGGAGGTCATGTAGGTCCCAGGTTTGGAGATGTGGCTAATTTATTTAGAAAGGTTGGGTGATGAGAGATGCATGAGAACTCTCACAGCGGATGCACTTGAATTAGTTGGTGGTAAGAAAATAGGTACTCTTTAACTACTTGTTTATATTACTGATTCTTCTTTCATTGTGGAGATGTGGCTTCGTAGGCTTGGTCACATGAGTAGGAAGGAGATGCATGTTCTTAAGCAGAAGACAAATATATTTGATAGGCTTAAAAACTAGAAAGCCGTAGTGTTCTTGGAGGAGATGGCGGACAGAGACCAGTGGATGGGGCTGGATACTTCTGAGCAGGGCAGTTTGGACATGGGGATTGATTCAAAGGAGCTCGCGGGTAAAAAGTCATCACTCACAGGAAACACATGTACCAACATCGACAAAAAAATTGACGTCGGTAGTAGGTAAGACCAACATCAGTCACGAGGACCGACATCAGCAGCAGGAGACACTGACATCAGCAGGTTGGTAGTCAGGGACAAGCGCATGGGAACCGACGTCGATCAGATGCAGACTATGTGGTGACTGAAGTCAGTCACTGTAATGAATTTTGGGTGGACAAAAAGCTGTCAAGGAGTCTCAAACACCCATATGGAGGACTGAAGACGTAAGTAAACCTTAAATTCGTTGTTCCTCTTCTTTATACTTGTTGCTGATTGTAGAGTAGGAAAGATCCAACAAATAGCGGGAGCATGGCAGGAATATGATGCAAAACCAAGCGTAGTTTTGGTAGGGTTGCCAGCTGAAAGAAAGCACAGAGATGAATGGATACCTTAGTTGAAGAATAGAAAGAACGGACACGTGAGATGGAAGACCAAGTCTTATGGTCTTGAGGAGCTGTAGGACAGTGGTACAAGTTTTGACAGGTGGAGGATGAAGCATGGCTTTAGTCAATGTCAAGGTAACTACTGTGGTTTGTCTTACCAGGTGGATGGTGATTGCAACATCATTCTATTGTTGTATGTGGATAGTATGCTAGCTAGCAGGGGTGTACATACAGGGTTTTGCTGAGCTAAGGGTAAGATTAGTTTAGTGGTTTGCTATGAAGAATTTGGAGCAATGAAATTCTTTGGCATGGGAGGCATGGAGATCACGGGTTGATTTTGTCTCGAGTGGGAGCTGATGTGAATCAAGTGTTGGCGAGATGCAGGATGCAGAATCAGAGCACACCAAAGGCTAGACAGTTTAGTGTCTGAAATCACATGAGGTCTGGTATAGACCTGAGTTTTCCCAAGCAGTGGGAGCTGTCAGAGAGTTAGGAGCCAATTTGGAGAAGTGAGTTCTCAGGTATTTGAGAGGGACCAGAAATAGGGATTCATGCTATTTAGGGTCAGGACTTCACTACATGGTTTGTAGGTTCGGATGCGGCAGGGTACTCGAATGACAGGAAGTACACCATAGTTGTGTGGTGGGTTGTCTTCAAGATTGAGCTTGAAGAGGGATACAAGCTAAGAAATAGATTAGATGGGGTATAGGTACAAGTATAGTGTAGCTATTTATCTCCAAGTGGGAGATTGTTAGGTTGTGGAGCTAAAAGCTTCATTGATGCAAACAAAGGAGGTGGTTACAGAAGGGTTGTTGAGTGTGTCAGGCACTGGCGTCAGTCAGGCCAATCGACGTCGACAGGTAGGAGACAGGAAGTAACTAACATCGGTCAGAAGTCAGCTGATGTCAACGACCCCCAGGTAGATAGGGACCGACATTGGTCGCTTGTGGTTCGAGCTGTGAGTATATTATGGGCAGTTGGTTGACAAACCAAGTGTTTGCATGATTAGAGCTAATTTTAGACTGAGAGCTGTGGATCTAATTATTGTATTAGGTGTCTAATTATTGTTTGGATGAAATCTATATATTAGACTCATGGATTGTATTGTAAACTTGTGCTAGAGAGTAAGAGATCATTATTATAAGCTCCTTCTGTGTGTGAGGTGAGTAATGGTGTGTTCCTCCTAGTGCCACAGTACCAAAGGTGGGTGCTGGATTGGAGAATCAACAGGGTTCTTCAGGAGTGTATGATCTTGGTCATCAGGTGAGCATGGCTTCTATAGGAGATCTACATGGTAAGTAAGATCATTGATTTGTAGATGTATGTGTGTGCAAGGTCAAGGTTCATAGGTGTGCAGAACTAGGTTGATTTGCAGGTGTGTAAGATTAGAGAGGACAACAACACAACAGGGAGCAGAATTAGGTAGGATCTACTTGGAGTACAGGTGTGTACTCAGATAGAGCAAGAGAGGAAGGCAAGAAATATCCTTCCATAATTAAGGTCTATTGAGGTGCAAGTTGTTGCAGGTTTAGGGGAGATCTACTTGAAGTACACTTGTGTACTTGCAGAGTGCGTGGAGCACTTGTGGTGTGTGTGGAGCATAGGTATAAGGTGAACACCAACTTAGTGTTTGAGTTGGGTGTTAGGACCTAAGAGAGAGAGCTTTGAAGAGAGAATTACTGTTCACTTGAGGTGTGGGAAGCCTCTAAAGAGGTGGTGGAGAAGAAGTGGCATCTTCTTTATTGTATTCTTTTCTGCAAGAGTTTTAATACAAGTTGTGTATTGTCTCTCATATCTTGTGTTATTTCTGGATTCTAGTTACTTGTTGATTCTGGTTATTTCTACATATTAAGTTGCTTTTATTTGGTAATCAATTGTGTGCTTTCGGTGTTTCATATTCCCAACACTGGGATACTAAATTGTGCCCCTATGGTAGCCAACCTATTTGCATGTTTATTCTCATCTTTTGGTATTGATTGAATGTTGAAAGCCTAAAAATATTTAAGTAAGTCCCACACCCTATAATTATAATATCTAAGAAATAAAAAATTTCATACATTAATACCTATTACTTGGTGAACTATAAGTTTACTATCACCAAAAACTTGTAAGGTGTTGATTTTCATCTTCTTAGCCCACTACAAATCATGAACTAGTGCATCATAATTTACAAAATTATTTGAACAATCAAACTAAAATTTAGTAGAAGAGAAATAAATTTGATTTGATATAAAAATAAACATCATTCTATACCTAGTACCATGCTCATTCCTTGATCCATTAAAGTACAATTGCCATAGACCTTCACTAGATTCATCATCCTTTATCATGGCTAGAATTGGTGCTTCATTCTCATGGAGGTAATAAAAACCAATTTCATATTATTAAATTAGCTTATAAGGATCATAATAATTAAATTTAGAGTCCCACTCATTAAATAAAAAATATGTAATTCTATCTAAAGGTGATCAGTTTCCACTCCACTAGTTTCTAGCACCTTAACCGAGATGACACAGTTAATGTTTACAACATTTGGCATATATGGCTCTAAATGGAAATGTGAAATAGGTTAAAAATGTATTATTACCTTAGTAACATACCTAGTTATGAATATGAAATATTTAGGATCAACTAATAAGTATCCTCCAATCTTTAAGGTGAAGTCCCTTGAAGGACACATGGCAAAGAAAGGAGACAAGTCTACCACAACTACATCTTGATGAATAGTAACATTGGGACAAACATGTATTTTCAACTTTAGATATTTAATGATGCCTAATATATTTTTTGGTGACACATATAATTTCAATACTCCCTTGGTATTTGGTTCATAAACAAGACCAAGCTTATATGCAATTTGCTTGGGCATAATAGTACTACTGGCTCTACTATCCACCATACAGCTATGAACTAAAGTATCACCAAATATCAAAGAGAGGTAGAAAGGATGATTTTTTTAATTTTTTTTAATTTTTATATTACCTTATTTTTTTCCACCTAGTTAACTTTTTTTCTTCATTAGTTAGTCTGAATTAGTTAAGACAACACCTTCTTTCTCAATTGGTTTTGGAGACAATTTGAGAGCTAAAAACTTTTTAATGAGCATGTCCTTCTATTATAGAATAGAGATGGAATACCACATGATAATTATAATGTTAGACTTATTCATCTGATCCACTATATTTAATTTATCCCCACTAACCTTTGGCTACACTTTATGAACCATTGGTTGCTCACGTACTAGAAGTACTTGATGAACCTTTCCAACCTCTATATTCTATTTTTTCTATGTTGTAAGGGTATCAAGTTGATATTTAGTACCCTTGGAGACAATGTTAGGATCATTTGAAGTGTTTGTCACATCTTTAGCCTCATCAATGTATGTTATTTTATATTTAGTTACAACTGTAACCTGGCCATGTGAATTACTAGTCTCACCACCCTAATTAAAAGCAACATGATCATCCATTTGCCAATTCACATTAATGGCATCAAACTTCCCTTGAATTTTTTGAGTCTCTCCTTATGTTACCAAACTTGTCTCTTTATATTGACCTCCTTGATGAGAAAAATCTTCTTGTGTCATTTGTGGCATAGTAATTTTTTATGACACCAATGCTTGGTTTTACACATCATTAAGATTGGAGGGATACCAACCTGAGTCCTGTATCAAATTGTTTTAAGGTGGAGTAGAAATATTAGCCTTGAAGTGGAAGTTGCATTGGGATCATGAAATCCATATCGTTTAGCTTGAGTTATGGCTCCTTATGCTTAGTAGGGTGGTCTATTCTCTCTAAACCCATGATAAAGAGGCCTTTAATTTTTGAAAGGTTGATAAGTGGGATGAATTTATTCTTGATAAGGCCTATTAGCCTAATATTTATGCCTCTTAAGTTATACTATTTCATTTCTAAAAGACAAACCTTTCAACTCTCCAAGTTCACTATCTTGACTAGAAGGGGCTACAACTTGAGCTTGAGAAGGTGGAATAGGAGCTAATTATTGAATTTGAGGATCTTGAGGGGCTGGTCTATACTACATTTCTAGGAATATAGGAATTGGAAGCTTGAGATAAATATTACCATCTTGTATCAAGCTATTATATGCTCATATTACAACCTCATAAGCATTTGTCAAGGTAATACCACCCATTAACTGTATCATCACACTAATATTAGAGTTGAGGACTCTCAAGTAGTATAAGAAGGTATATTATAGGGATGGTCTAATCAATATAGGTATCCTAGTCCATGTCTTTTGGAATCTGAGGTTGAAGTCTATCATGAACTCATGAGGAGATCTATTTATGGTTGTTATCTATTCAACTAAAGATAGGTAATCATATTTTTCCTCAAATTATCTGACTAAGGCTACAACTAATTCATCCTAGGTATCAATGGATTTCAGTGGGAGATTTCTATACCACTGTAGTGTTTTTCCTTTGAAGGAAGAAACAAACAATCTAATAGCTACATTCACCTAAACAACATTTTGAATTGAACAAAGGTTAGCTACATCCTTGATGTGCTTAATATGAGTTGTTTGATCCTCTCCTGATAAAAATGGAATACTATTAAGAGCTAAGATAGGAATGCCATAAAATTGGGCTAAATTCAAAGGGCTACCTCTAATTAATGGATCAAACACTTGGTTTTTTATGGCCATCTAAATAGTGGGGATTGCATTTATTAAGATAATAGGATGACTAGTAGATGAATATTAATTATGAGGATTTAGATTTTTCCTAATAAACCTTACTCTTTTATATGAAGTAGAAGGCAACTCAATGAATTCAAGAGGAATACCTTTACTAGCTAACCTTGTGGTAACCTTTGGCATGAAAGTATTACCTAGATGATGATATAAAATTTACAACTTGAATAATATTTAGATTTTGATGATGATGGATGTATTTTGATATTACAAGTACTTCTCCTCAGCTCCAAACTTTAGCTATGCTAAGGAGAATGAGTCCCACTGGGCATGCCAAAAACTATTGTTAATCAGGAGTGTGCCCTTGTGAGAAAGTGTACAATTCCTCACTCTAGTTGGAATATAGAATCTATCCAAAGTGTGGGTGACTTTATAAGGGAGATAATCTCTAGAGATGGCTATTTCCCTTGGTAATTTTACTAAAACCTATTTTTTAACTACTATCTACTGATTCTAGTAAAGAAAAGGGTGTAAAAGACACTAATTGTAATGAAACTAAAAGAAAAATAGAAATGAAAGGTGATGCACCAATTATTTTATGACCTAGTATTCTTGAAATGAAACTTATGTGAGAGGTAAAATCTTGTGCACATTCATTACACTTAGGTGAGATTTATACAATAGTATTTCACAATAAGGACCTGACAAATTCAACTTATGTAAAGAAGGACTAAACTCACATCTAATACATGAAATCAAACTTGTTTTAGACACTTATAATGACCTATATAACATAAAAAATATCTAATGAAGGTATAATAACTAGAAAATAACAAAGGTAAATAAGTATTCACTAAGCTATATCAATTGCAAGCACATACACTTCAAAAAAAGCCTAAAAATGGAGGAATCTAGAGTCTTATTGCTCTCAAAAGGTGAATAAATTTATTGGTAGACTTTAGGCACAATCCAAAAATAAAATATTACTCTTAAATTTTGTGAAAAAAATAATACATATAGCAAATAAGTGATTGGAGACAAAATAAGCCCAAAGTAGGTGACTTTAAACTTGGTCTAAGCTCCTCCAAAAGTGCTACGTAGAATTTTTCATATTCTCAAACTTTAATCCTTCATAGGGTTGTGTAGAATAGAGGAATATAATGTTTATGGGGCTTTTAAGACTTTTCATAATGTTTGGTAAAGCTTAGAGTACTTGGAGGGTGCCTAGATTCTTGCACCAACTCTAGATTTTAGCCTTATTATCTTATTGAGGAATTAGTCTCCCTCCATGGATGTAAGAATTTAAGACCATTAAATTATTTTTTTAACCCTTATTTTTCTCATTAATGTTTCTTTAACACTTGGCATAATTTTTTTGTAATACTTCTTCAACCTTCTCTTGATTTTGTCTTCAAATGAGGCATTGGAAGGAGATAGAGTCCTATTTGGACTTCAAGACCTTTTTCAATATATTTATCCTTAAATAAAATAATTTTATGAATTATTAAAATATTTAATTTGTTTTACCATATCATTAATTATCTTTATAAGACCTTATGAGGAGTTATATGCACTTATTTAGTCTATTATCTCCTTAAAGCTCTCATTCCTCATTAGGCATAGAAGGTAAAGTTGGATTTTCCTTAAAATTTGATTAAATCCTTCATATATCACACCATACCTGGGATAAATAATTTCAATTCATTAAATAATCAAAAATACTTGGAACAACACTAAAACCATGCTTTTTCCCTTGAACTCCTTGTAGCCTTTTTTTGCAAATCTCCTTATTTGAGTGAATATAGAGGTGATTTTTAGAAAAAAAGACTTTTTATAGGTAAAATTTATCCTATTACATCCCTTGAATAACTTATATTTCCAAACTCCAAGTGTAGACATGTTTTCTAGCACCTTTTCCTTGCCAAATTAGGCATAATTAGCCCGTTTAGCCCTAGAAGGAGAAATGTTGTTTCTGGGAGATCATATATGTGTGAAGCCTCAAAAAATCATTTTATTAACTTTTAAAATGATCCCAAAATTCTCCATGTCAAATTTAGTGGTTTGAAACACTGTGGAAGTACTAGAACCATGAAATGGCCTTTGGAAGGCTTGCCTTTTTTAGGAATTTTCTGACTGGCCCAAAAGGATTGAATGGTTTAGGCATATATGGATTATTTTTTTATTAATTTTTATCTTTAAAATGTAATTAAATTCCCAATATACCTTCTCCATTAATTATAATCCTTCTACACTCTGCGGAACCTCCATTTTAGCTCAAAAACAAGAAAAAATATATTTTTTGTACTATTTCATAGAAGTGAAGGTACAAAAAAAAAATGTAGAGGACCCTATGATATTATAATATATGTTATGGTAAGTTTAATTAGGAAAATATGTAATTTTGTGGGTTTTCTAACTCAATCTCTACAAACTGGTTCAAATTGGGGTTTTAGGAGGGTTTTTAGTAGTTTTCACCCTTAAGGATGATTCATAAAGATGTGATGTCCAAATTGTGAAAAAATTCCACAAAATGAAATTATAATACCCCATATAACATTACCTATATCATCTATATCCCATGATAAACCTCCTTATTGGTGTGGGCATCTCAAATTGGCCTATTGAGCTTCTTTCTCCATTTTGTGCACCTTGTCTTGAGCTTGGGCCAAAAAATGGATTTTTCATGAACCCTTATACAAACCAAAAACTTAAAAATTATAAATAATTCATATGGAACATGTTTCAATTATTTTGAAAGTTCATTTAGTGTTTTAAGTGGAAATGACTCCCTTTTGGGCAATAGGCCTAGTCTAGGCTAGTGGGATTTGAATGTTATTTTGTGAGTTTGGGACACCAAGTATTATTTATAAAATATATAGGTATCTATTCATGATTTTAAATGTATAAAATATCTCATAAATCATAATTTCTAGGCTCCAACACTCACCAATTCATCTTCTTGACAAAGTTTACCAAGACTACAGTCTTATGTTGCTTAAAAGTGCCCTACCTTTAAGCCAAAATAGAGGATGTTTGACTTATTTTATCATAAAAAAATATATGGGGGTGTTCCATAGGTTATGAGGACCCTCTGTACAAAAATTTAGGTCTAGATGACCCTCCTAGCACCTTCAAATATCAAAAATTCAAAGGCAAACTTTTGAGAATATTAATTGTAAGATATCAATATGGGATGTAAGTTGTCTTGAAATCCCTTTCTTGCCCTATTTCCATGCTAATATAATGTCATGTAATAGTCACTATCACTATGGTATGTTTTTAACATGATAATTTATATGTTTATCTTTCCCAAACCTTTCATTGTTCATTCTTACCTTGACTGATCTAGTTTGCAGGCTATATTTCTATGTTGTAGGCCTCAAAACACCATACCTACAAGTGGATATTTTGTCTTAGACATTGCATACAAAGCCAAAGGACACTATTTAGTCTTAAAATTTCCTCCCATATTAATCTTTTTTACCTTTTAGCATGCATTTATTAGACCAAACATACAAACCACTAATATCCCAACTCATTATAAAACTAAAATCATTTGTTTCACCACTATTAGAGTAACAGGGGAGATGTAGGTGTATGTTTGTACCTAAAATAGGTGTATAAGATCTCATTTAAGATTTTCAAATATTTAAAAAACCTTATTCATTATTTGAAATCCCAAGAATGCATTGGTGTTCTATTTTGTTAGGCAACCTCATTAAAATACTAAGGTGGGTGTAGGTACTTTGTAGTAGGTCTTGATCTTATTAAAAGTCTCTTATGATATTAGTTCCATATCTCACCTTGAATTAAACCTTAGATAACTGTGATAATCAATCACCCCTTGGGTCTCACCCCTTGCATTCAACCTTGGATAATTGTTAAGACCTCATGATACTATGACTTAGGTATTTTGAACCAAGGGAGAGGTCAAAGGGATACTTCATGTGAATGTTACTAGCTCATATAAGAAACCTATATTTATTGATTTATAAAACATATTCATGCTATATATAATCCAAAATGACTCCCTTTAACTCCCAAGACCCATCAACAAAATGATACCCTTGACAACTAAATGCATGTGTGTCACCTCTATATAGACATAGGAGTATGTTATTGGCCCTATGGTGTCATGGTGGTTGACCTTCTTGAATCCTCTCTTGAGTATTTTACCTCATTTGTCATCATGATTTTAGATACCTTCCATGCTAGGCTCTTTTCCTCATTGTAACCCTCTATGTCTTACCTTAAAGAATGATGACTATAGGTGTCCATTAAACTGTTGTAGGTGATTATACCTTTAATTTTCCCTCATTTAAAACCTTCATTGGTCATTTTGGTAACCTTAATTCACATCAACATATTGACCTTAAGATCACCTGACAAACTTACTTCATAAACCCAACCAAATAGAAACTCCTTCCCTAGCTGTAGCATGATTGAAGGCTATTTATATAGATTGAGTGCCATCATGATGATGAAAGTACACTTGTAGGTGTCATTGCATGGTAATTTCATGATCTTCACTAATTTTTAGGACTCTTGGTCTCATTGGATGTTTTAATAATACTTAGGTCATGTTTGGAGTTTAGGCCAAAACCCTTACTATTATATTCCACCCCTATTGGCATCCTTCCAACTTGTAGGTGTCAATTTGTGCCTAAAATAGGGCCTACAGATGGTTATATAGATCATGATCCTAATATTCATCTATTATTGATATGTCATTTTAAAATATATTCTATGCCACCTCCATAAATCCATCTTCCATTGTTTCCTTGCTTGTCATACCATCTTAGACTGTGGGGTTATCTTGAAGGTAGTAAAAATCATTGAAATATCATAGTGATAAGACATCAAACATGGAGACCTTAGATCACCTTGTCCCTCTAGTCATATCCTCATTATTTATTGAAAGGCCCAACCCCTATAGGAGGGATACCAAATGGAACCATTTGTATTGGTCTTTTTTTAACCATCTTATGAAAATATAAAAAGAGTTACAGGGTTTTATTTTCATGTTTTTAGGGAACTTATCCCTAAATTGCATCTCCAGTATATGATAGGTTAACATGGATGTGTTTGGATATATACACAACTCTTTCATGTATATCATGACATTTTCCAATAATTTAAGACCATGTAAGGACTCTGAACATGTTTCAACTCTTTATGACATACCTTGGAATCCTTAGAGAGCCACCTATAGGTGGAGATTTAAACACACATGTTGGTTAAAATGAATATGGGAAAATAACCTTTCTATATGGTATTTCCAAAAATTTTAGACCTTAATTTCCATCTCAAATATATCCTTCTCCATGATTAATAACTCCACCCACACATTTTCTCTATTCAAATGTGACTAGCTCTCATGAGGCACCTGTAGGTGCTAATGACTATTACAAGCTTGTAGGTAGGTGTTAGCTCAAATAGTCAAATGTATATCATTAGAATAGCCTGAGTGATCATGTTAATTAGAGGAAAATTCTAATCTTCTTAAGACTCTTTATGACCTCTAATGAATTCTTTAGGACCTCACACCTCAATTGACCATGTTGACAAGCTAATGCAAGTAGAGTTGATTGTGTATGGTGACTTTGAGATCATGATACTAACTTGGTAATGAGATTTATCATGTTCCATGGAAAAAAATGCATCCAAAATTTTAAATTAAAGAGAAATATTCTACCTTGATCACTCCTTGAGACTATGACACTACTTAGTCTTTTCATAATCTAAGGTACTCATTCTTGAATGTACGAACTGTGGAAGAAATCAACATCATGTAAGAAGTATGAGGTTTTATCAAGGTCAATGATGTATATTCAAACTTGGTTATTGATTTAAAAAACTTTAAATCAGATCCCATCCACTATGATTTGATATGAACACTAAAATCAAGCTCAATAAATGCACTTGAACCTTGTTGAAGAGACACACTCAGAATAGAAACTTGCGAACTATTAATTGAATGAACCAAGTGTTTAATGAATTATATAATCCATTTATAACCTTTTAAGATGAAAAAATTTGATGAACAACTCATATTTTTCTTAAAAATTGACCCAAGAGATGACTAAAAAAGATAGAGAAGGAAACATGAGTTTATGCTATAAATACCTTCCTATAAGGAGTTATGAAATGATAAAAATATTAAAATGATACTAATAATCCCTAAATCATTCATTAAAATTATTTATCTCCATTTTTTCTAATCTTGAGAAACAGGTCCAAGAATAGACCCCTCTCAGATGTATAGGCTATAGTGACCTACTATCATTCTTAGAAATTTTTCATAAATATGGGGAAAATAATACATGAATAAATGACACTAATTTCAATCTTGATAAAACCAATAATAATTTACAAAGTTTAATATCCTAGATATATCTCCTCTTTTTATATCGAGCATTTGAAAAGAGCCCTTCTAGGGCTGCCAAGAAGTTCAATATTGGAGCAAAGATGGTTTTTGAAAAAATTTCACCTATAAATTCTTCAAAACCACTTATATGAGCCTATAGGGACCTAATTAATCCTATAATATTATTTTTTCTTAAAAATCCTCTAAAAACCAAAATGAATGCCTCAAAAAATCTTGTTTTATATTGAAAAAGCTATTTTCACCAAGGAGATTTGATTTAAATGCTTCCAAATGTATTATTGAGTATTTAACATGTTTGATGAGGTAAATTAAGATGGAATAAATCTTCTTCCTAATCATTTATCATCAAAACCTTCTCTAGAGGGCACAAAATTATTAGATTTGCATAGAAATGAGTCATGAAGTTAGTCTAAAATGTGATCAACCCGATTAATCATATGTTAGGCATGTAATGACCTTGACACATGATATGAAATTCTATACTCTTATAATTATTTAAAATGTCTCAAAAATTCCAAAAATGACTGGACAAACATAAGATAAATGAAGGATATGACCTCAATTTACCTAAACAACCTTAAGACCTATTAATTATGGATTCTAATGATAAATTTAAGGAATTTTGAATACCAACTACGGAATCACAAGACAAACTAGCATGATATGCAAAGTTTTAAATGGTAGGGGTGATAATTTAACCTATGAGGTCAAAATTTTCAACAATTACTTAACAACTATTAACTCTATTGGAGTTAGTTTTAACTCACCTAGGTTTAGTTTGAACCCATTCCAAGCCTAAACTCAACCTTAACTCACCTTGGGTGAGAGTTAATTAATAAGGCTATAAATACAAGGCCACAAATATTCATTTTAAAGATTGGATATTTTAGAGTTATTAAGTAAGATTTAATCCATAAAACTCATACAAGTAGTGTTACCATGCCCAAATCTTAAGACAAACAATCATAAGCCAAGGTGCCAAGAAGAGGATCCAAGCAACCTCCATTTTCAAAGAATTATTGATGCATAAGCTAAGAAAGCCATTCATCAAATCATTTGGAGGTCACAAGGAAGGTAAAATAATTGTGTCTTTTATGTTTTTGTTGTGCTTTGATTTAGTTTTTGTTACCTAAGCTCTCTCTAGTGTCTAGGCTAGAGGTGTTAGTGTGTTCATTTTATTGGTTTAATGAGACTAACACAAGAATAACCTCCCCTCTATGTCTAATTCCTATTTCACATGATGGCATGCCCAATGGGACACAATAACATCCCATAAGCAAGGAGATTAATATATAGCTTTTACTTTTTCTAATGGATGCTTAACAATCTTCAAAATTTGAGTTTTTAGTTTGTTTTCATATATTTCTTTGTTTTTAACAACACATATGTTATAGGTAAACAATGCTATTTTATTTAAAATTTAATAGAGATTGACATCAATTCTTATACATTGATGTTGATTCTCCTAGACTCATGTTGATTCTCCTATAACTGATGTCAATCCATATGTGAGAAGCAGAGAACAATAGAAACGTGACTAACTATGGTTTCTCTTATTTTCTCTTACTATCATTCTATGTCTAAAGATCTAAATATTGTTTACCTAACCCTTTTATTTTAGGATCCAGAGGGATATTTGGTTTTTAAGCTCATTTTACTAATAGTCTTTTTGTGTAAAACCATATTCTATTTTTCTATGTTTTTGTAGGAACCAACATTGATCTCTATCAATCAACATTGATCTTTAGGTGGATCGGCTGACATCAGTCTCTATAGATTGATATCAATCCCTATGTGGAATGACATTGATCTTTTTAAGACAAAAATTAGGAAACCCAAGAGCTCATTCCTAAATATTTTTTAATCATTCACTTTTGGGACTCTAAGTAGGAAAACCCTCTAACAAATTGTAGGTCCTAAGGTGGAAAAAGCAAAGTTTGAACATGGTTAAATATTACACACTTTTTTTTTGGTGTTTAAAATGAACTTAGTTCTTTTCACGCCTTATTATTTTTGAATATTTGTAAAATTTTCAAACAACTAATGCCAAGGGGGTAAAAATTCACAACATACTTTGTTTTGGTGCACTAAAATGAACTTTCACATTTAGTTACATACTTTTAAGATTTTTTCATTTCATGCTTATTTGTTGAAAGTCATTTGTTTATAGAAAACTGAGAGATGTGTGTGTGCTCTAACCCTATCCCCTTTAAGGAAATTGGGTGACCAAAAGTTTTCATTCTTTTTAATTGTAATTTTAGTCCAAAAACATGAAATAAAAGTTTTTAAGGCCCTCTCTAAATACATATGGTTTGGGTGACCCTAAAATGACCATAAAATCTTTTCACTTATATTTATTTTTCACACTTTTTGGTTTTTGAGTGGGAGTTCATCACCTCCTCATAGGTTATTTAGTGAAGCATTGACCTAAGAATTCATCTCTCAACATTATTTTAACCCCACTCCATTGTGGGGTATATAAATTAAGTTGGTGAATCATTGGGATGGTAATTTGAGTGGTTAAACTACCTTCATTAGTGACTGTTACCCTTGGAATGTATGATCAATTTAGACATCGCACTACAATAAATAAGTGATTGATGTAGTGGTTGTGAAAATACAAAGACCTTTTCATAATAATCTAGTTGATGTGGATCTAATTGACATGAGCATTGTAGACACCAAAATTGTGTCGACTCCCCTTGGTCCCTTGCACACTTTATTAATTTAAAATAAATTACTTATTTTAAATTGATGACATCACCCTAGACACCTCACCTTGGATACCTCACCCTTAGACCATTTATCACCCTATGACTAAGTCCTCCAAATCATAATTACCTAAGATCTATTTCAACTCTCTCACTAACTCTCATGCCTATTAAACCTGCCTTTAGACCGTTCACCAATGACAACTGAACTTGGTAGATGGAGGAATGGGCAAAAGGCTAAAAATAGCCTTTTTCCCATTCTCTAGCTGCTGACGTCGGTCAACAGTTGACCGACACTGTTGGGATCATCGATGTCGATTACTTAAAACTAAATTCTAACCTCGGCTGTAGCTCGAGTTCAAATTCTCTTGCTCTTCGACTCTTTGCATATCAAAGGCAGGCTTTGGGACAAGGCATCAACATTCTATCATCACTCTCCAGGCTAAGAAACTCTATAGAATTCACTACAGACATTGGATTAAAAGGTTGTACGAAGTCTCCTACATCAGCTGCATCAGGGACAAGCATCCTGACACTCTTGGTTCTCTATCCAAACAAAGCTAAGTATTCTTCTATTTTATTTCAGTATTTTAGAAGGCATTGGTAATTAGTTTCCATTGAATATTCTTGAGTACTATTGATAGACAACTTGAATTTCTTCCCAGAGAGGTTGAAAAGCCTTCCTCTCATTCTTATTCTCTTTCCACCCCTATCCTCTACCTAGGCCCTTCCCCAGACCATATTCACTGTCTTGCAATCCTACACAAACTATTAAACTCCCACAGACCTTCCAGACTCCTCTATCGACCAAAGACATCAACCAAAAACCTGTCCAAGGCCCATTGCCCCTACCGACATCAGTAATATAACCGATGTCGGCAACTTTACCAATCGATGCTAGCATGACTACCAATGTCAGTGACTGTGACATACAAACTGCAAAGAAATAGGTACACACTATCTATTTCCCTCTTTATTAGTCATTTGCCATTTCTTTATTTATGACACTTTTACTTATAAATAGTGGACTATCATCCCTCACGGAGCTGTACGCTTCCAGGACCGAGCATTGCTTGGCAGTCCACTTTATCTTAATCTAACATTTTTCTATGTTTGAGTCCCTTTCTTATTACAGGTGTCTTCCTTCACAGTCAAAGAGGAGCTCCTACAACACTGGATACGGTGCATAACTTCTTCCAGGTAACGTACAAACCCTTGACCATTATCTTTAGTTTCTTCATTTTCTTCTGAATGTAAAAGCACAAAAATGAGTAGAAACATTCTGGCACGCTTGATGGGACCTTGGAGTTTTCCTTGTGTTCATTTCTTCTAAAAAGCAAACTTTCATATAGTTGCATTCTCCTCTTACATCTTCCTTCTTTCTTTTTATTTTGAAAAGAAATCATAAGCACAATTTAAAAAGAATATCTTTTTCTTCTTGTCACCTCTTTCTTGCATTTTAGAGTAGTGAAAAATCATTCTCTTAAACCTTTTCACCATTGTTTTCATCTGAACAAAACATTTCAATTTGGGTTAAAAAAAATTGCATTTCATTCCTACTTGAATGCATATTTAGCTCATCTAGTAATTAAAATGCATTATGAATAAATCGTAGTGTACATATGTTACACAACCAGATCACAAGCACATCAAATTAAACATCTAAACATACCTAAGACAAGGCCCGACTAGGATTTCATCACCTAGTGGATACCTTACCCTTCTTGGTGATCCCACTTGGACTTCACTACCAAGGGGAGGACCCACTCTGTTCTCTGGTAGAGTATAAACTATAGGCGAAGTATATATTGGCTAAGCAACCTAGCTTGGCTCTGGGCTTGTGAAGTGAGGGGAGCAAGATCCTAGCACCAAGCCACATATGGAACCTAATACAGATCTTTGAGCACCAAAACATAACCCGAAACCATCCATAGACTACCTTTTTAGGACCCATTCTAAAAGCCCAATTCCCAAACATATTCTTCTAAGGCATAAGCCACCATGACTCTAAAAATTTATTCTTAGGAATTTAACACTTAGAGGTTGCTTGCCTTCATTTTTTTTGCTATTTTCATCTAATTGTTTGAGCTGGTGAGGACGCATTATTCTGAGGTCCAAAAACAACCCATAATTTTTCTTTTCTTCCAAAAACTTTTAGTTTTTTGAGTTTTTGGAAATACACAAACACTAACATCAATTTTTTAACTGACATCGGCAACTTATTTCACCGACATTGGTTATATTACTGTCATCGGAAACTTTTCATAACCAACATCAATTTTTCAACTGACATTGGTCACTATCAACATATTTTCTTCCAAAACAACAAGCATAAAACATGACTTTTTTGCTGTCAAACATAACTTTTGGTTTTTTGAAGCTGAAACACATAGTTTCTGGAACCTGAACCTTTTTGTCTTGAATGGTTTTGACACATAGTCAAGCCAAAACTTTTTATCGACCACGCGAGGCAAAAACCACTTCTGCCTTCGCCTTTCATACCAAGTCCCCTGATGGAGCATACTTCAGAAACTAAACATACTCCTATTCAGCCTACCCCTAATCAATCTTCAATTGTTCCCGAAGGAGATCAAAATTTTGAGAGATTCCTTGACCACAACATCAAGGCTCTCCAACACTATCTTGCAAGAAGCCAAACGCGAGATCCTTCAGGTAACCCTATTCTTGGGATGCCAACTTCCTTAGTTGAAATGGCAAGTATATCAACAGCCTCTGTTACTCAACCCATGGTTACTCAAGCCATTACCTCAACTAATGGCCCAACCATCACCAATGTTCAAGAGTTGGCCTCCCCTTCCATTTCTGGACCTACCTCCATTGGGGTTTTCGTACCCCCTCAACCACAAACAATTCAAACAAGTTCAACACCTTTTCAAAAATTGCTAGTTTCTATCCCACCCACTCTTACACCCATAAATACAAGAGTAACTACCTATCCTCTAACTAGTGTTGCCACCATCCAACCTACTTTGGTGGCACCTAGTCAATTTTTGCCCCCAACTCCATGGCACAAGTCCCCTTAACCTCAATATCAGTCCCTATGATGAATTACTAATATGTTACGCCTATACAAATGCAACCTAGCACATCACATGCCCCTCCCAACATCTTCTAGGTACCCTAAAATCTAGGGGGTGCCCCTCTTGCCAATCCATCAGCCGATCTAATCAAGATGCTAATGGATAAGATGTCCAACCTTGAGACATCTATTTCAGGATCAAAGAAATTCCTTTCATATGAACAAATCTGTAATGAACCTATCCATCCTTCGGTCCCTATTCGACCATATCCTAGTCAGTGGGAACTCCTAAAATTTACTCATTTTTAGAGTAAAGAGGACCCACAACAAAATTTATGAGCGTTTAGACACGCTTGCTACCTTATAGCACATGATGATGCGTTGTTACTTCACACATTCCCCATATCACTTTTTGGCGCTGCCCTTGATTGGTATAGTTCTATTACTAGTCATTCTCTTTTTACCTTCACTCAACTAGCTCAACTATTTCTTGACCACTTTTCAATCAACATCACTAAAAAGGTCTCCATCATAGACCTATATTCTATTAGACAATTTGACGATGAATCAATAGCTGATTTTGTTTCTCGATGGAGAAGTTTAATCAACCAAATCTCCTTTTCTTTACCTCAACCTAAGCTCATTGAGCTCTTTTCACAAGTATGTGCCAAACACATCTCATCTACTTTGTGGTTCCAAACATTTCGTACATTTGACAAAGCTTTCACCATGGCTAGGAAGCTTGAACTTCATGCTGTTGAAGAAAACAAAGTCAAACTGCATAGTAAAAATACTAATGCAAAATCAAATGACCCTTCATCCAAATCTTCTTCTTTTAATTCCAAATCCAAGGGATCAGCAAATGCTGTGGTACTTAGATCATCTTCTTCTACCACAACTAACCAATTCAAACCCTCTACATCACAAAGCATTACATGACAATTCCAACAATGATATGTACAGCATCAATATACTCCAATAGGAGAATCATACGCTTTTGTGTTGGATAAACTAGTAAAGTAGGGAGTCCTTAACCTCCCTCAAATTTGACCACCACCTCAATTTGATCCCTCGCGAGCCATCCCAACATGGTATAGGGAGAATGACTTCTGTAATTATCATCGTGTCAAAGGTCATGACACAGATAATTGCAAAACTCTCAAGAACATTATTCAGGATATGTTAGACAAGGGGGATCTTGTCTTAGATAACCCAAACATGCCGCCTAACCAAAACATAGACATATTTAGACAACCATTCCCTAACCATCCCCCTAGCCAAAACAATGTATAGACCATGGCTGATGACTCCCAAGAGCGTAATATATGCACGGTCGACATGGTTTCTCCTTTTATACCTAACCAACCTCTTTCACAGTTTGAAGAGGATAACCAACCTATTTCTCCTCCACAAGTAGAAGAACCTTCTTCTCTTATTAGTCCTCCATCCACACCCCTCTCACACATAGAAGAATCTGCATTGACCTCTCTTATATTAGAGGATGCCTTGACAATACCAACACCACTAGCCCCGCCCTCATCCTTCCTATTACCTATGGAGGATCATACTTTTCCCACTCTTCAATTGCAAGTAGAAGGTACGATCATCCTTGCCCTCTATCCTCTTGAGGAGTCACATTCTCCAATTCCTTCTCCACCAAGAGAAGAAATTGTCTCTTCACCTACTTCGACCAAAGATGATCCAGTAATGGCTCTCTCACACCTTTGGCTTGAAATCACTACATCTAACATGTTTCCAGTCTCACAACCATCCACATCTTCTAAAAGACCAATCATAAAGCCTTGTGCAACATCTTCAAAACCATTCTCTCAATTGGCTGAGAACTTAGGATTTCTCCATTTGAGAAACTTAGAGCATGAGGCATTGTGGGAGCGACTTAAAGCTCCTTATCTTACACATCCCACTTCATCTCATACTATCAACCCTTTTGTAGTAAATTATCCCAAAGTCTCTGACAAGGATCAGGTTTCTACTTCCAAAACTTCAGAAGCTCAAACATCCACATCTGAACCTAAACCCTCACAAGTAACCACCATACCAAAATAGGTTAAATCTCTTGGTGTTCGCCCCGTACCTAACCTCACTCACCCACAAGTGAAGGTAGACTTGAACCTTGCCCCCCTAAGTAGTGGTCCTCACACTGTATTAAAGAAGGCTACTAAACCACGTCAGAGAACTCCTCCCCCACCATCACCATTACCCTCTATTTTGGGCCCACACTCTTCTACCTTAATAAGAATCCTTCCTACTCCAACACCAAACAAAAACAAATTACCTCCCCTACTACCTTTACCCACCAAAAATACACTTCCATTGAAAAACTCAGCACCTCTAACCAAAAAAGTGCCATCTACATGACTGGCCACACCACCTACTAAAAAGGTGGTATAGAAAACTCCCTCAATGACTCCTACAAAATAGAAGTTGTCAACATCTGCTATCACAATAAGTGAAGATCCATTAGCAGGTTCTTATGCTTTGTTGCTACAATGATTGTTACAATCCTCTAGCATCACTCTTTCACCTATTAAACCATTTCAACCTCTCGGATCAAAGCCATCATGGTTTGATGACACCCAAATTTATCTATATCATTGCACACCTGGACATGACACTAAAAATTGTTGTGCCCTTAAGGTTGTCATTCGCCAATACATGGAAAAAGACACCCTTCTTGTTGAAGATTCTTTTGACAAACCTTCGACACCTTCCCATACCTCTCAAACCTCCTCACCTTCATTAGAATCCCATCATCAAACTATGGTCCCTTTACCTCCTTCCACCCCTCTATTTGAAATTAACACCATTAATGTGGCCACCAGGTCACAAACATTAAAAGATAAAGGAAAAGAGAAAGTTTCTATTCCTTGGACATACCCATTTGTCAAATCTTCACAACCACCAAAACCCAAGATTTCAATCTTGGGTGCATCCCAACCTACATCTTCAGAGGTGATTAGTGACTCAATGGTGAAACAACTTCACCAAACTCCAGTAAAGATGTCCTTATATGACCTCATTCAAAGCTCTCCTCAACATCACCAAGCTTTAATCAAAGCTTTACAGGTGGTAGAGGTTCAACTCGAAGACCCTCAACCATTAGCTACCTTAGTCCAATCATTACCCACCATCACCTCCATTAACTTTAGTGATTCTAAAATTCCTACCTCTAATCTGCAAGATCAGGATGCTGCCCTTTTCATCACAGCCTACATTGATCGAACTTGCATCAAGCGGGTTATGATTGATGGGGGTGCTAGTATCAATATCATCTCTACCCATGCATATGACCAATTAGCCCTCCCAAAGAATTGCATGTCCAAAATCAATGCAATTCTTTGATCTTTTAACGATTCCACCGCCACTACAGTTGGCACCATCCTCTTGCATATTTGTGTTGGCCCATGAACAGTCCCATAACTTTACTACATCATTGAGGGGGAGTTCCAATACAACATGTTGTTGGGGCGACCTTGGATTCATGCCATGACTTGTGTCCCTTTGACACTACATCATTGTGTCAAATTTGAACATGGGGGACAGGTTCACATCATTCTTACTGACCCTTCTCCCTTCAAAACATGTAACATAACTTATTGACCCAATGTTATTCTCATACCTCCAAAAACATTGACCCAAATGCCACCTCCATCCACAAAAGCATCAACAAGTTCACAAACATTAGTTACACCTACTCCTCCTTCTCAAGTGACTATAAAATATCCCATGGAAGATACCTTCCAGTGGCTTTCACTTGGGGAGTACCATTTGCTTACTCTGGACATGTTCCAAACTCCTCAAGAATATGGACAACTTCATCACAACCCAAATTATGACCATTGCATCGGAATGGTCATTCCATATGGTCCTCCTACTCTTCAAACAAATCTCATCTATGGAGGGCTAGATCAAGCTCCTACTGATGGAAATCCTCTTTCATCACCCCAACTATTCACTTCTGATTTCTCCTTTCTTGGTAACCCTAGCTTTGTGCACACCTATCTTCATAGGTGTGCGTGGAAGGGTTTTGGCTTTGGGCACTATGAACAAGGTTCCCACCAACCCGTTGAGCCTCTAAATGATGAGGCCATAAAAAATGCTAAGAAACGACATGGCCTGGGATTTGAAGAGCCTACTAAAGCCTCTAAAAATCCTCATCATGAAACTATTATAGAACAATCTCCTCCAGCTTCACCTATTCCTCCATCCTCACCTATGGAGTCGGTAGTCACCATTCCTCCTATTATTTTTTTTGCATAAATGCCATTCGCTTGGAACCCCTGACCTATCAACTAGATGGGGTATCAAGGTATCTTCCTCTCATTTATCCAGATATGGTAGATGATGAATCTTCTATTATCAACACCATTCAATGTGTGGATGATGATGCCATACTCACCTACATGGATGTGGACGATTCTTTCATTCAACAATCACTTCCTTCAAAAATGCAGGTTATGTTGAATGAATCAACCATTGACATTAACCTACCATCTTTTGACGTTCCTCACATCTTAAAGATTGGTTAATCTTTGGATGCCCAAGAATAAATTGACTATACTAAATTCCTTACAGATCATAACAAAGCCTTTGCTTGGACTTATAGCGATATGCCTGGTATCGACCCTAAAATTGTCATTCATAACATAGTCACAAACCCAGAAGCTAAGCCTGTCAGGCAAAAGCTTCACAAGATGCATCCTCATGTTGCACTCCTTGTCAAATAGGAGCTTCAACGTCTTCTCTTTGTCTCATTTATCCAACCCATTGATTATTTATAATGGGTGTCAAATATCATCCCTATCACAAAAGTGACTGGGGGAATCTGAATTTATACCGATTATCGAGATCTCAACCTAGCTTGCCCAAAAGATGACTTTCCTTTACCTAACATCGACCAACTTGTTGATCTTATGGTCGGTCATGAGATGCTATCACTCATGGACAGGGTTTCAAGATATAATCAAATCTTGATTGCACCAGAAGATCAACATAAAATAACCTTTATCACCCCATGGGGGACATTTAGCTATAGGGTCATGCCTTTTGGTCTTAAAAATGTAGGTGCCACATATCAGCGCTCCATGACCTATATTTTTCATGATCTCCTCCATAAAATCATGGAGGATTATGTGGATGACCTACTTGGGAAATCCAAACTCTGTCATGACCATTTAACTATTCTCAAAATCATATTCACTTGCCTCCTCCAATACAATGTTTGACTAAACCCCAAGAAATGTGTCTTTGGGGTTCTCTTAGGGAAGCTTTTAGGCTTCATCATTTCTCTTCATGGCATTGAGATTGATCCTGCTAAGATTTGAGCTATACTCGAGATGCCACCACCTACCAATCTAAAGCAACTTCACAGCCTGCAAGGGAAGCTTCAATCTATTCGTCGCTTCATATTGCAGCTTTCTGAATGATTTCAACCCTTTCATCACCTCCTCAAGAAAGACGTCTCCTTTAATTGGGATAAGGATTGCCAAGAGGCTTTTGAGGCTCTTAAGCATTATCTTGTCTCTCCACCAGTCCTTATTCCACCTAAAGAAGATCAACCCTTCTATCTTTACATTTTAGCAACAAATCATTTTTTAGGTGCCATGATCACACATCGAGATGAACAACATCGTGAGTAGGTGGTTTATTATATAAGCCAAATGCTCATTGACTATGAAACTCCATATTCTCATACCAAAAAAATTTACTTGGCATTCGTCTTTGCCACGTCTAAACTCCATCATTATCTCCTCAATCACAAAACTTACGTCATCACCCACACCGACCCTCTCAAATACATGCATTTTTAAGCCATACCAAAACCAACGTATGGCTCGTTGGCTCATGCTTCTTGCTGAGTTTGATTTAGAATTCATTCAACAAAAGTCCATAAAGGGGAAAATAATCGCTGACCAACTAGCAGATGCCCCTCTACCTGACAACCAACCTTCTCATTGTGAATTCCCTGATGAATCTATTGCCACACTTTCCATTGATGACATCTTCTATCAAATGACAATGTTCTTTGATGGATCCAAATGTCAACTCGATGGGGGTGCAGGGGTCATTCTCATCCCTCACGACAATGAGCCCATGCCTCTATCTTTTAAACTTGACTTCGAATGCACCAATAACATGGCTGAATATGAAGCCTTAATTTTGGGGCTTTAAACTACCCTTTTCTTAGGCATCAAGACAATCAACATCTTTGGCGACTCACAACTAGTTGTTAATCAGATTAACGATTCATACCTTTGCAAAAATGAAGTTTTGCAATGGTATAAACACCGTGTTGACACATTACTAGAATCTTTCAACCATTATCTCTTGCAAACTATTCCTTGCTCTACGAATAAGTTTGCCGACACTATGGCCTCTCTCACCTCACGCATACCATCTTCATCTTCTTCTTTGAGTATTTATGTCATGGTACATCATTTGGCATTGCCTTCATATATTTCCACTGACATCAACTTTATTGACAATATCGACTCTAGTCCACATGATGTTTGGTATAAACAACTTGTTGACTACTTAACTTTTTCTATCATTCCTCCTGATCTCTCTAGCAATGCACGGCAGGCTTTTATCAAGAGTATTGCTCGATATACCATGCTAGGGGGTCTTCTCTAAAAAAGAGGTTTTGATGGCCTCCTTCTTTGATGTCTAACCTCCACTAAAACATCTCATGCCATTAAACAAGTTCATGATGGGATTTGTGGAGGACATTTCAGTGGTAACTTGGTTGCAAAATGCATCCTTTGCCTGGGCTATTATTGGCACACTCTTCACCAAGACTGTAGTGACTATGTTCAGCATTGTATCAAATGCCAACAACATACTAACTGACTTCACATCCAACATCGACCAAAACATGCCTACAACCAAAATTTGAAAGAGTGAGATTTCAAAATCAGAGATCTCGTCTTTGAAGATAACCTACACATGACCAATATGGAAAGAAGTAGACAGGACAAGTTTGATCCTAATTAGCTCAGACCTCATATCATAACACAAGCATGGATCAGGTACTTATCATATGTATTCTCTCGAAGGCTAGCTAGAACTTGAGCCCCGTAATGCCTTACATCCTCAACCATTCTATTGTTAATCAATTAATCATTCACTTGATGTTTAACTTGAGCTCATCCCTTAAACAACCCCCCATTATTGTCATGCCTATTTCTTTCAACCCTTCTCCCTACAAACATTAGTCAACCCTTTTTTCCAAGCATGAATGCTTTGTCCTAATAAAAGGGAAACCCCTCAACCTCTATAGTCAAGTCCATGACAAAAAGTTCAGTCAAAAACCAAAAAAATATAAGATTGGGGATGCCTAACCAAAGGTCATAAACTATAAATGTTGACTACTCTCTTGAAGGGCAGCTGCATTATTACTGTAATTAATAGACTACTCCCTTGAAGGATATATATTTAAAGACCTTCAACCATACAAAGCAGAATATAGACCACTCCCTCGAAGGATGGCTATACCCAAATTTTGCTACAAACAACACTCTCTTAGAAGCTTCCCGCATTGATCAGCTTCACATATGACCACAAAACAAAACAACATCCCCACGTAGACTTCCCGCATCGATCAGTCTACCTATATATATATATATTAAATCATGGACTTGCCTATAGTCATTCTCAGGGTCACCTATAAAAGGGGGCAAAGTTATCCTTGCTAAAACAAGTTACGCTATCCTCACACCTCACACAATCAAACCTATTACCCCAACATACCCAAGGGTTTTGAGCTCACTTAACATCGAGTGATTTGAATACTTCTCTAACACAAATAACGGTCAATGACGTAATGCATGAATGGGGCTTTTGTTTGCAACAACCCTATCTATGCTACCATTATGGTCCTTGTCAATGAAAGAGCACAACACCTTTCACTTCTTACATACCTTTGTCATATCCAACCAAATCATTTTCTAAACCAAACCAAACCAAACCAAACCAAACCAAACCAAACCAAACCAAAAAATTTTCTAACCATTAACATAACCTCATGATTTATTTAATGCAAATATCAATTTGTGTTATATAAATTATCATAGCCCATTCATATTAGTTTCTATGGAAAACAATACACATGGAAACTAATAACCAAACACAATTTATGTCAAGCATATATCATCACCAATACAAAAAGTGTTGAAGCATAAATACATTCATTTCATTTTTAGCATACATCCATCACCAATATGGAAAATTACTAGGGATAAAGAACCACATAACCTATGTTATAGAGTACACCATCACATAATATGGAAAAGGCTGTAACATCATCATACACTCATCATTTCAAGCATGGGAAGTGCTAAACCATTAACATGACCAAACCAATTATCGACCGCTTTGACTCTATCTTTCCTTTTGGGAAGAACTACATTAGCCTAAGGCCCTTGAAATAGGGGCTATGTAGGCAGCACTCAATTGACATAGAGTCTTCTAGGGTTAGCTCAGCCACTTGCCCGTTCATCTCCTTAATGACGTTGGCCATTTGTTTGTTCATCTACCTAATAGACAAACCATTTCACCTTTAACCATGACTTAACCTAGTCAAACCCACTCCATAATCGACTCTCTACTTCCCTTTTGGGAGAACTACATTAGCCTGAGGCCCTTGAAATAGGGGCTATGTAGGCAGCACTCAGTTGACACGGAGTCTTCTGGGGTTAGCTCAACCATTTGCTCATTTGTCTCACTAATGATATCAGCCCTTTGTTTGTTCATCTACCTGATGGACAAACCATTTCACCTTTAACCATGACTTAACTTAGTCAAACCCAATCCATAATCGACTCTCTTCCTCCCTTTTGGGAGAACTACATTAGCCTGAGGCCCTTCAAATAAGGGCTATGAAGGCAACACTCAGTTGACATGGGGTCTTCCAAGGTTAGCTCGGTCATTCCTTCATCTATCCATCTAATGGACCAACTATCTATACCAACCCAAAATCATGACCAAACAATTACCCCTGACATTGAATGAGTTACCTAAACTTCTCATGGGGCACATTGGAGATCACATACATCTCCCTGACCACAACACACACCACTTGAGATGACTTATATCTCAGCCTGACTCGACCAATGACCTTGGAGATCATGACTATCTCCTCAGACCATGACCACTTTTGAGACAACTTTGACTTGGTTATTTTGATTGCATATATGCTACCTCACGAATAATTAGCAAATTGTATGCAACCCACACTACGACCCTCACACCTATTGACGGATCACACTCAAGTTGATCCCCAATATTTGTGACATTTTTCATGTTTTCTAGGAGCACTTCTTGAGCCTGGGATACTTGGAACATGACAACCAATTGGAGCTACATCTCAGATTGAATAACCCAATCAGCTACAACTAAAAGCTGGGGCCCAATTACTTTGATTTTAGCACTCCTCGACCTTGCCTATGACAATTTGACCTACCTATCATGTGAAGTGGTATACGCACAATCTCAACTATTGTAACATTCACACTCCAACTTCACCATACCCATCCACTGCCTATCATATCGACACCTGATATCAGGTCACCTTCCCTCAACTCCCACTTTGAGGGGGAATACCTCATCCCATACTTGGGATAACCTACACCTTATCCCATACCTGGGGAAACTTACTCCTATTTTTGTCTTGTAGTTCATCAGAATAACCAACGAGACAAAAAGGGGCAAATATAGACACCAAAATTATGTCGACTCCCCTTGATCCCTTGCACACTTTATTAATTTAAAATAAATTACTTATTTTAAATTAATGACATCACCCTAGACACCTCACCTTGGATACCTCACCCTTAGACCATTTATCACCCTATGACTAAGTCCTCTAAATCATAATTACCTAAGACCTATTTCAAGTCTCTCATTAACTCTCACACCTATTAAACCCACCTTTGGACCATTCACCAATGACAACTAAACTTGGCAGATGGAGGAATGGGTAAAAGGCTAAAAATAGCCTTTTTTTCCCATTCTCTAGTCGCTAACATTGGTCAACAGTCGGTCGACGCCGGCGGGATCACCGACGTCGGTTAATTAAAACTAAATTCTAACCTCGACTGCAGCTGAAATCCAAATTCTCTTGCTCTTCGACTCTTTGCATATCAAAGGTAGGCTTTGGGATGAGGCATCAACATTCTATCATCACTCTCCAGGCTAAGAAACTCTACAAAATTCACTCTAGACATTAGATTAGAAGGTTGTACGAAGTCTCCTACATCAACTACATCAGGGACAATCATCTTGACACTCTTGGTTCTCCATCCAAACAGAGCTAAGTATTCTTCTATTTCATTTCAATATTTTAGAAGGCATTGGTAATTAGTTTCCATTGAATATTCTTGAGTACTGTTGATAGACAACCTGACTTTCTTCTCAGAGAGGCTGAAAAGCCTTCCTCTCATTCTTATTCTCTTTCCACCCTTGTCCTCTACCTGGGCCCTTCCCTAGACCATATTCATTATCCTGCAATCCTGCACAAACTATTAAACTCCCATAGACCTTCTAGACTCCTCTGTTGACCAAAGACATCAACTAGAAACCTGTCTAAGGCCCATTGCCCCTATCGACATCAGTAATATAACTGACGTCAGCAACTTTACCAACTGACACCAGTAGGACTACTGATGTCGATGACTGTGACATACAGACTGCAAAAAAATAGGTATGCACTATCTATTTCCCTCTTTATTAGTCATTTGTAATTTCTTTATTTACGACACTTTTACTTATAAACAGTGGACTGTCATCCCTCACGGAGCTCTATGCTTTCGAGACTGAGCGTTGCTTGGTAGTCCACTTTATCTTAATCTAACATTTTTCTATGTTTGAGTCCCTTTCTTCTTACAGGTGTCTTCCTCCACAGCCAAAGAGGAGCTCCTACAACGTTTGGATATGGTGCACAACTTCATCTGGGTAACGTACAAACCCCTGACCATTATCTTTAGTATCTTCATTTTCTTCTGAATGTAAAAGAACAAAAATGAGTAGAAATAAGCATATCTTATGTTAGCCACACTTGGGACCATCTAATAATAATTAAAATTTGATAGTTTAAAATAACCCCACTTTCTACAGACATACTATTGATGTAGGGCTAGTAGACCTAAGTTTTATGTCATAGTTCAAACTCTTGAGAGAAGAGGGGGCATAAAAATCCTACTTTTCATGCACTTTTACTTTTAGGATTAACAATTAAAATCCTCTCAAGAGTGAGTATATTAATATAATTTGATAGTATTATGTAACCTTGTTAGTTTTAGGATTTAAGACATTACACTTATGTTTTTGTGTCATTTTATCCTTTCTTACATCATTTTGAGTTGAACTATCTATTTTATCTATCTCATCATGTCTAAAATGAGTCCTTTTTATACATCACTCTTTTGTTTGAGGAGGTGTTATGATACCCATTTGACATTGTACATGTGCCTTAGTCTTTTTATCAACCTTTATTTATGTGTGTCATTTTATTGAAAAGGGTGTTGTTACACTACCCAATTCATTTTGAATCTTATGCCTTTAAGTATTTAAACAAATCATTGATCATATCTTTAGACCATGATAACATCATTACGCTAGTCAAATCATTTCAAAGACTTATTTCCTTATGTCTCAAGATCTATTTTTAGAACCAAATCCAGGTGTGTCTCTTGGATCTACACCTAGTACCGTTATACTGTTCATTCTTGTTTAGCTTGTTATTTGTTTAAAGAAGCCTATTTTTCTGCATTGAGTTCAAAATTAGCCTTGACAAGTTCAAATCTAAACATTGATTTATTTCTACCTATGCCTTGTATAATTTTGGCTTAGAAATTAATCTTTCTCTTTTGGGTTGTGTAACTTAGGTTAGTTCTTTATTCAATTTTAAAACTATTGTTTATGCCTAGACTTGGGAGAAATAACCTATCTTTAATATGCCTAGAGTTTCATGCCTTATACAAACTAACCAAGTTCATATTTAAATCCAAATGCCTATTTTAATCCAAAGTGTTTCAAATTTGTTAGATTAAATCTCATACCTTGTTTTATTTCAAGTCTAGATTTTGTGCCTTTTCCAAAATACCTAGCATATGCCTATTTTGATCCTAGCTTTTGTGCCTTCTCCAAAATACCTAGCAACTTTTATTTTTTTTAGATTAGACTTGTTTGAAAAACTTTGCACCTAGAGTTTGGCATTCTAATTTTCATTCATCCACTTGATCTTTTTGTGTAAGACATTCGATGTTAGATAGTTTTAGACCAAGTTTTAACTCAGACCTTTTTGGAGATACAACTCCACTTTTTGACCAAGTTAGACCAAGTTCAAACCATTTGTCCTTTGGACATTGTTTTTCAATTTTGTAGAACTCTAATCCTATTTTTTATGAAACATTTATCATTGATTTAAATATGTCTCACCATAGTGAAGCCATGTATAATCCAAGATATGATAATGTGGTCACATAAGATGACTTCATTGAAGACCCCTATAATGAAAATGTAGATTGTAAGATAGATCACTATCCTCCTTACAATACTTAATTTGGGGAACAAATCCAAGATCCTTTAGCTCACTATTTGGTCAACATGACTCCATACTCAAAGTAGGAATAAGAAAAAATAATGCAATACTTAGTTAGTGTACCATCATTTGTAGGCTAAGTTTAACAATAACCATACTACATTATAATGCCATCGACATATGATCCCCTTTTGTTTGATCATCACTTACTTGAAAATAAGGATGAAGTTTTAATCAGATCTATAGAGGTAGGGGATAAGTTTTTAGTATACTTCTCCCATGAAAATTTGCCTATTTAGGTAGAGTGCCTTACAACATGCCTTATAATCAAACCATTAAACAATCCTCTTATATCAATCCTCAAGCACTTGTACCAATGTCATACCAAGAAGCACATATGATTGTCATAGGAATTGGAATCATGGAGGTCCACTCATATAGATGCAGATAACATTCCAAACCTATTTTAATTTAGTATGTAATTTAAATAACATGACCATGTCAAATGCTCCACTAATAGAGCTAGCCACTTCAATAAGAGTCTTAGTCAGATTAACAAGCTAAGATAATTTGGGTATAGAACCATTCATGTAAAGCACTTCAGTTGGAGAATGTTTAATGGTCTATATATTAAATAAGTGTCTACTACTTTTATGCAAATGAATGTGTCAAATACGATGGATAATACGTAAGTGTTATCTAATCCAGGATAAAGTGGTATAATTACACAACCAACTAGCCCATAACAAGTGCCTTTCATAAAAACCATGAGTGGATCACAACAATATAGGGTAATAACTTCTATCTCCCAGTCATAATAAGCTACCTCTAACCTCAAACAACTTCTCATTCAAGTATGCAACTATAAAGATTAAGTAGTCAAATACCAACTAGTTCCATGCCTCAATAAAATATGATGAATGTTACTCTACCATAAAAGGTGATGACTAACATTACACAACAACAAGCACAATCCAATTTATTAATGCCATAGAGATCGAACAATCCACCACCTCAATAGGGGGTAAATAATGTTCTATCTCATCAAGTAATGGAAAGTATGTCACTTTAATCATAGACCAACATGCCTTTACAATCACAAATTTTATCTAATCAATAATTTATGTCTATTGGTTAGTGACAAATGTTGAATAACCAACAAGTGTCTACTTCATAATAAGTGTTCATGTAACCAAGAGGTACTACCATTAAACAAGTACCAACTAGGCAAGAATTGTCTTTTATTCTAAATGTGCCACAAATTCAACATGGCCTTGTTTCAAAAAAAGTTCCCCTTGTTCAGTTAGGTTTAACTAGTCAACAACAAGTCCCTAATCTACCTCAATAGGCACAATACTTCACCTAGATCCATATTCTTCCATCCCAGTCAAAATTCCCCCAAAACCAAGCCTATATATTGAATCCAAACTAAGATATCGTACCTCAATGCATGTAATTCCAATAATCACATCCTAATTCATGTATGCATATTCCTTGTGATCCATAGGATTTTTTTTATGGTTCAAAAAATATTTACTCCACATCCATGATTATCCCATAGAGATAATCTTTTATTAAAAATATCCTATTATTAATGGATTTTTTAAATACCATGAGATATTAAATCCAAATTTAATTTAATTATCCTATTTTATGGTTCTATTAAACCATCAGATATTTTTAAAACTAAATCCCAAAAATTTAATTATCCCCACATGGAGGTTATTCATGGTTATTAAAAAAGCCATGGGAAATTGTTTTTAAAAAAAATAACAATTTTTTTTTATACCATTCCCCACATGGAAATCCATTACACCTTTTATGGGAAGCATGAAAAGTTATTTGGTATTTGTTTATTTGCATGGGAAATGTTTTAATAAACATTATCTTCACCTTTTATGTTTGGCATGCACTTTATTCCCTATGTGGAAATGGGATATGTTTTAATATAATTTAATCCTCATTTATTTTAACATGGCATTAAACTCTTTTCCATGCATGATTTTTACTTGCCCACCATTTACTCCATGTTATCTCCCACTTGCATGTCGCATGGTCTACATGGATCATCCACTTACCTTTTATGGTGATCGGTGGTTTTTGGTGGGGTGCATTAGGTGGGGCTTTGGAATTATATGGGTAAAGAGTTTTATTAAATAAAGCAAAGGCATTTACAAAATCCCATAAACTATGATATTTTATTCCATTTTATTATAGCATGCATGCTTAACGGAGATCACTACACTTCAGGGGTAAAAGAAGGTTGTTAGCCAATGTTGGCTAAAAACAATTTTATATCACATATGATTTTTATTATCCATAGAATAGGGAATAACATGTAGAGAATATTATAGAAGCTGTATGTTTTTGGTACATAGGCATAATTTTATAATAGTTTGATTGAGGCCATTTTTGCCTATTACAGAGTATTGTAAGCTTGTAAAAATTATAGAAAAGTTATTTACCTATTTTGGAGAAGAAAATATTTGCAAAACTTCAGATAAAAAGGGAGACTTTTTTTGATCAAGTTTAGAGTCTTTAATATTTGGTTTTTAGTTCTATTGCAAGTGATAGGGTCCATTTATCATTATTGTGAGTTGTATTATTACTTGCAATTGATTTTTAATGGATCAGATTGCTATTTATCAATCTAAAGGATATAACCAATTGATGAACCTCATAAACAATCTCTAGTCTCTATTTTATTTTGGTTTTTCCATTATACTAGTTTAAAATTAATCATTGATATTTTGGAAAATAATTACAAGAAATTAATTAAGAGATATTTTATAGAGATAAAATTTATATGGAATGTTTTTAATTGATCAATAGATTTATATAATTTTACAAAATACTCATAATCATAATTATTGTAGATAATTTACATTCTAATAAAAATTTAATTTCTTTTAATTAAAAAAATTGAAAAATTACTTATTATTAAAAATCTATTTTAAATAAATAGTATTTATTAGTATGAGTCTAATTATTGTTCATAGATAAGTTTGAAAATAGGGAGTTGAATTTAGAATCATATTTCTAGAGTTATTATACACTTAGGTTTGATTCTTAAATATTAAATCCATTTCCTATTTTATTTAATCTAGAAATTGAGATTTTCAGTATCTGATTTCATATAAAACTATTTGATTTATATAAGGGGGTAAAGCCAATTTTTGGATCAATTTAGTATTAGAGCAGTTGATTAATGGGATTTAACAGTGTGGTTTACCTATGGTTAATAGTTTTCTATTTGAAAATTATTGTAGTTGGTTTAGTTGTGTGTTGAATATAGGAATAGGTGAACTATGGGCAAGTTGTCAAAACAGGAAAAGTTTGACAAGATTGAGTCATATAATCAACAGATTCAAGAAGAGAAATATCTCTTTAGATCAAAATTTTATTCCTTGGAAGAGGAAGTTAAAAGGTTGAAAATTGAGTTATAAGCCAAGGATGAGCTCTTGAAAAGACTATAAAATGGTGAATAAGTGAAGGATCTACCTTCCACATCAGATGCAAAAACCATGATGGATGAACGTACTGTAAGTGAATGTGAGTCACCAGTTAATTTTCCTTTCCATGATGAATCTTATAATAATGATTTTGGTAAATTTGAATAGTATACAAAAGGAATAGGTTCAAAATTTCTTTTTTAAAATGGGATTTAATGGAAAAGGCTTTAGAAAAGATAACCAAGGCACTACTAACCCCATTCAGATAGAGGATAGACCTCATTTTGTAGGTTTGGGATATACTAGTGTGAAAATGGAAGCTAGTTAAAATTCTAGAACCACTGAAGGAAGAAAAGATTCCAACAACAAAGTGTTCAAGTCACTAGTCTTGCAGAGTGATAGCATGTAGAGAAACAAAAGTCCATTCACACAAAAATATGGTGTTATGTGCATACATGATTTGAGAAAAGGTAAAATCATTCCACCTTCTCATACTTACACTAGTCATAAAAAACTTGGTAAATATTTCAATGTATATTTCAATTATGAAAATAAGGACTTATTATCACAAGATTTTTGGTCTAAATATCCATGCAATTTTTGTGGATTAAATAATCAATGTGTTGCCTTATGTTGGAAAAGAAAACCAGCTCTTAGAATGTTTATGTTTTCTAAGGAGAAACAAATGGGTAATAATTATTGTACTCATTGTAATTTAAGTAGTCACATAAATGATAAATGTTTGGTATTATATCCACAACTACATTCTAAGTATTACAGGAAGACATCTGTGAAGAATGATGCATCTGTAAGTAAACAAGAAGTTGTTTCAAATCCACTAGTTTCAGATATGACCCTTGTATCTAATTAGGTATTCACTAAGGAAATTAAACCACCAAAATAGGAAAATGTGATAAAATGGGTTGGTAAGAAATTCCTTAGTTTCATGTTTGCATAGCTATGATAGTTTATTAGCATGCAAATGTTCAAAGTAGTTTTGGGATTCCATTAAAAGGAATATAGTTTGGTTTTGAACATATATTTTGGAGATACTAGTTGTGAGAAAATATGAGTGACATGTTTATCATACTTGGATTATTTTCTCATGTTTATGGTTTTGCTAAGCTCTATATTTTTCTCCTAAATAATTTTTTGAATTCCTGATGCATTGGTAAAAAGGAATTAACTCATGTTTAAACTTGGAGATATCTCAAATTACTTAATATTTGAATATGGTTTATTGGATTAACCTGTAGATACAAGTCAAGGGACATGTTTATCATACTATTATTTTCTCATGTTTGGGTTTTTGAAAAAACTTTATTTTTAAACCTTGACAATAGTATATGCAGATTCTATAGGGAATGATCAATATGTCTATTTTGAGAAAATTTGCATTTCATTATATATGTTGTAATTTATAAGACCCTTTTCGAGCACCGTTTGTAATTATAATAATTATACAAACATGCCATGCATGATATTTGTATATTTATAAGTCCCTCATTCATTTCGGGCATTTTATTTTTAACTAACAAATATGGTTACAATTAGCGTGTATATTTATTACACTAAAAAATTGGTTTGTAGTTGCACTTGGTGATCATTTTGCAGTGATTGGTAGATTCATCATTTTGGAGATGTGACATTTGAGCAAGTAGTTTACTTCTATCTACAATTTGGTATTGGGTATATATTTATTTCACTATAATTTAGGGATTTAGTTTGATTTTTGAATCATTACCATGATATTTTGTAGTGATGTTTTTCAGAGTGAACCATTTGTAGAATTAGAGGATGATTTAACCTTTTGGGGATAAAAAGGGTCTTATTGGGAAGGTTTGATCCAGAGGATTTTTTTTATGGTTCAAAAAATATTTATTCCACATCCATGATTATCCCACTGTGATAACCCTTTATTAATAATATCCTATTATTAATGGTTTTTTTGAATACCATGAGATATTAAATCCAAATTTAATTTAATTATCCTATTTTATGGTTTTATTAAAACATTAGATATTTTTAAAACTAAATCCCAAAAAATTAATTATCCCCACATGGAGGTTATTCATGGTTATTAAAAAAGCAATGGGAAATTGTTTTTAAAACAAAAAAATAACAAAAAACCTTTATACCACTCCCCACATGGAATTCCCTTACACCTTTTATGGGAAGCGTGGAAAGTTATTTGGTATTGGTTTATTTGCATGGGAAATGTTTTAATAAACATTATCCCCACCTTTTATGTTTGGCATGCACTTTATTCCCCACATGGAAATGGGAGATGTTTTAGTATACTTTAATCCTCATTTATTTTACCATGGTGTTAAACTCTTTTCCATGCATGATTTTTACTTTCCATCCGTTTACTCCACGTTATCTCCCACTTGCCTATTGCATGGTCTATGTGGATCATCCACTTACCTTTTATGGTGGTCAAAATTTTTTGGAGGAGTGCATTAAGTGGGGAATTATAATTATATGGGTAAATACTTTTATTAAATATAGTAAAGTCATTTCCAACCTCTCATAAATTATGGGATTTTATTTTATTTTATTATAGCATGCAAGCTTAACTGAGATCACTACACTTTGGGGTAAAAAAAGGTTATTAGCCAATGTTGGCTAAAAATAATTTTATTTCATTTTATATTATGAATAATTTTTTTTTATCCAGAGAACAATGAACAATGTGCAGAGAATATTATAAACGCTGTATATTTTTGGTACAGAGGCAAAATTTTGTAATAGTCTGATTGAGGCCATTTTTGCCTATTACATACTATTGTAAGCCTATAAAAATTATAGAAAAGTTATTTGCCCATTTTGGAGAAGAAAATACTTGCAGAGCTTTAGATAAAGAGGGAGATGTTTGTTGATTAGGTTCAAAGTCTTTAATATCTGATTTTTAGTTCAGTTATAGGTGACAGGGTTCATTTATCATTATTGTGAGTTGTATTATTACTTGCAATTGATTTTTAATAGATTGTATTGATATTTAGCAATATTGAGGATGTATCTAATTAGTGAATGCCATAAATAATCTCTAGTTTCTATTTTATTTTATTTTTTCCATTATATCAATTTAAAATTAATAATTGATATTTTGGAAAAAAATTATGAGAAATTAATCAAGAAATTATTTACAGAGATAAAATTTATATGGAATGTTTTTAATTGATCAATAGATTTAAATGAGTTTAAAAAATAATCATACTTAGAATTGTTGTAGATAATTTACATTTTGATAAAAAGTCAATTCTTTTTAAATAAAAAAATTGGAAAATGACTTATTACTAAAAATCTAGTTTAAATAAACAATATTTATTAGTATGAGGCTAATTACTATTCATAAATTAGTTTGAAAATAAGGATTTGAATACATAATCATATTTCTGGAGTTATTATACACTTAAGGTTAATTCTTAAATATTAAATCCATTTACTATTTTATTTAATCAAGAAATTGAGAATTTTGCATCCACTTTTATTTCATTAAAGGAATTGAGATTTTCAATGTCTGATTTCATAAAAAACTATTTGATTTATATAAGGGGTAAATCCATTTTTTGGATCACATTGTTAGTTTTCAAACCAAACCAACATTCCACAACAAACCATTCCTCCATTATACCCTAGTCAAGATAATCCACTGTTGACTACCCAACCTCCAACTCAAGCCAATGTTTCATCAAGTTTCTTGGCATAAGAGTTACAACAAATAAAAGATGAAATTTATGCCATTCAAGTCAGGAAGTAGACTAAGAATTTTAAGTTGGATGATGTGTGTTCCTACCCATTCAACATGGATTATATATAGATATGATTTCCACCAAGGTATGAACCACTAAAGTTTGACAAATATAAGGGTAAAGGAGACCTTAAGGCCCATTTAACCAAATTCTTTTTTGATTGATAGCCAATGGCTTACAGTGGCATATACCTCCTACTTTTATTTCCTTAGAGTCTATTAGGATAAGCTTTAGAGTGGTTTCTAAAATTGTTGAACTTAGTATCTCGTTTAGATTACTTTTCAGACAAGTTTATGAAACATTTTTCTTACAATATCAAACATGAGATTTTATTGGTAGATTTGACTCAAGCCAAACAAAAAGTTGGTGAAAGTTTCATAAGCTATCTACAATGATGGAGATCACTTTCTAGCTAATTCACCCATATCTTACAAGATAAATAATTAGTCACTATGTTTGTCAAAAAACTACATAATAAGATATTTTACCATTTGGAGCTATAGTGTGCACACACTTTCAAGGATATCATTGATAGAGGTTTACTAATTGAAAAGAACCTTATTAACAAAGAGATTACCAAACTTACCTCATTGAATCAAAACTAAAGAAATGGCCAAAATTAAAATCATAACCATGTCCAAGTGCAAGCATCAGCACCATCCAAGGATAATAATTATGAAAAATCCAAATAGTTTTATAAATGATTTTTGAGCTCTATGGATTAAATAATGCAATTCAATCAACCCAAATAACCAACTACCTAGTAAAACGATAGATCCATAAGAATTAAATTCAAATAGATGAATAAACCATTTAAAACAAAATTAAAATCTTAAAGCTTAGTGCTTTACACCATAATCAAATAGATTCAAAATAAAAAGATATTGAGATTAGATTGATATATCTTAGACTTAGATTTTGGATATTATTATGACATGATGTTGGATTGTTGATGAATGATGCTTGATGATTAGTTTGACATGGATTTGTTATGGTTCCTAAGATTGATGATTAGTTTGACATGGATTTGTTATGGAATTTGGAGATGGCCTTCCATGAAGGATGTGAGTTATTTAAATATAAAGATGAGGGAAAGATCTATGGTGGAGATTTAAACTTGGATGAAGGAGATCAAGGGTCGAGGATTATCCAAGGAGTTTAAAATTTATTGTAAGCCTCTAGATTTAGAGGCTTCTAGATAGGAGGGGTTAAAATGGATAAGATTATAGAATCCTTCGATTATAAAATCCTCTTAGGGATTAATTAGGCTTAAGGATGGATTAGATAGGGATTAGGTGAGTGATTAGAGACTATGGGTGGAGGCAAGCCTAGGAGTAGGCTAGTATAAGTGGGTAGTTGAGTCACAAGAATTTAAATTCCCAAATAATAGGTAAAATGAGATTAAGATAGGATAATGGGGATTTAATATAAATTAATGATTGACAAGATAAAATAATGTTATTGGATGATGAAATATTTATGGGGGACATTAGATAAATGACTAGAAAATAGGGGATAAATTAGCTATATAAATTAGAATAAATGGGATGAGCATATTTAGTATCGACTAATAGGAATATTAGTGATGATAATGTAAGCAAGTTATTCTAGGTGCATATATTTTTACCCTATTTAAAAGGGCATTATGAGTGGAGAGAAGTGGAAGGAGTAATGGTCTTTCAAATAAAAACTATGTCATGTATAAATGTTAGTAGATGATGTTAGGGGATATGATGCCCCCTCAAGAGGACATATAGGGAAGAATGAGATGAATGGCCACTAGAAAGAAGAAATGATGGGTGAGCTGGAATGGATAAATGAGGGGGTGGGATGCTAGGTTTGAGATGGAATATGAATAAGATAATTCTAACTTGAGCAATGAGATAAAAATTAATGATTCCCCTGGAAAAGACATATGCACAGGGAGTAGAGATGATTGGTGTCATAGTTATCGACACATCCCAAGGGGGAGTCAACCATTACATGATGATAATAGGATTAAAGGGTCATAAGATTTAGATGTATCACCAATAAGTATGCATACAAGGGGGAGTTATAGGCTAAGATAAGATGATGATTTGTTAAGATTGATAATGGGTGTAGCTTAAAGATAAATCAATCAATATAATATAGGTTATGATAGACAAGAATGATTGAGTTGAGTGACCAAAATATTGTATTGTATTAAATCAATGAGTCATTATGTGATGATGCCCATAATAAGGACACATACAAAATAGAAATAATCAATTAGTGATTGATGTAAAAAAGGATGGATGTGGTGATTTTGTCAGGCCCAATTGACAGGTGTGGCTAATTGATGGAAAATATTAAGGAGATGATGATGGTGATTGATCAATAGATTAAACAATTATAGCTCAAGGATTTGACTTATGAAAGGATATAAGATGATGATGGATGAGAGAGATAGTAATTAAGCCATCCTTGGGAACTAAAAAGTGGCCAAGTCTTACCTACATAGTCTAAAAAGGCCTTAGGATGATGTAGTTTTGACTAAGAGATGATGATGATGATGATGATAATGATTAGTGATTGTAAAGTGATGATGATGAAGATGATTAGAATTTTTAGTGATTGAAGGATATGATTTAGATGATGAGATGAATATGATAATGATAAAAGATGGGATGTTAGTTGGATGAGTAAAGAGGATTATATTAGTGATGGGAATAAGGATGATTATATGAATGAGAAGGGTGAAGGTGATCAAGCCATCATAGATGGCATAAGGCTCATCATAGTCTAAGCAATCCATTAAATATAAATCTTGATAGTATGCCCCATGATATAAATATGACCAAGAGGATATGATGCCAAGGTACATGGGAAAATAGAGAACTTTGCATCGTTGAGTGTTTGTGACATCATAACATCCCCATTCATTGCCCCAAAAGATAAAAAGAGACATGATACAAATAAAATATAAGATAAATAAGATATATACATGATGTAAACAAGACAAATAGTAAAAATAAGTAACACACACAAGTATCTACATGTAGTGTCACAATATCTTATCTAATGATGGGGTGAATGATTGGGGGATGGGTTGGACTAGGATTTAATTGAGAATAGACATGGATTGGGGATAGACTAGAGATGATGAGGTTTGACTAGTGATTTGGATAAAGGTATAGACTTGGATGAGAGACTAGGATTAGGATAAGGATGTGGATGAGGATATGAATGTGAATATGACTAAGGATTATAGAAAGATAAAACCTTAAAAGAGTCTAATATAGTAAAATATTAGGAGATGATGGGACTAGAAACCTTTCATAATAATAAAATAGTGATTGGATGGGTGCTAGATATGGAGAGGCATTGATAGAGAGGTGATGGGATCATATACCTTTCATACTAGCAAATAGGGATTGGATAGGTGCTAGATATGGAGAGGCATTGATCAAGAGGTGATGGGATCATATACTTTTCATACTAGCAAATAGGAATTAGATATGTTCTAGATATGAAGAGGAAATTATAGATAAATTATGGGTGTTAGAATAAATTATTTGACAAGGTTGTATATGTTGATAATACCTTTGTCAAAAAGGATGAAGATGAAGATATGGATGGGTGACCACTAGGAGTGGGTTCCAAGATAAAATAGGAGGTAGATATTAGATAGTCATTTGGGATGGTGATAAGGATAATGGGATTTATGGGATGGGTATTAGATGGGGTGATGGAGATGGATATGACTAAGGACAAAGGCATAAGACACAACACCATGGACTATTTTTATATTTTTCAAATTTTATGATTTTTAGGATTTTTGACATATTTCACTTTTTAGGGATTTTTGGGATATGTATGTACTGTATAAAAATGGGGTTACTAGTAAAGGGAATACCGAGCCTAACAACCAGGATGAGGATTGATGGAATGATGGATGAGTGATAAGAGGATGAGGATGATGTTGAAAATGATATAAGGACCAAGAAAGGAATAGATTAGGGATTACCAATGACCACATCGTGAAGGGACCATATGTTTGGTTGCCTAAGTGTCTATTAAAGGATATGCCAAGATAATGTGAGAACATGTCTTAAGACACCTTCCACTTCCTTAAAAAGGTCAAGACAAGGGATGAAAGGAGATATATGATGCATGATATGATAGTAGATGATGAATAAAAATAATAGATGGAGGTGATGGTCAATGGATAAGATCGGTGATATAGACAAGGTGGTAAAAGAATAGGGAATGAATGGATTTGACCCCAAATGTTATGGTTCAATGCATATAATTGATTATTTTACCATGACATCAAAAATTATTTTTCATCATGGTACTTTACCTAAGGCATTAGAAGACTATTTTTCACCATTAGATGAATGATTTTTTTTAAATTTGACTTTTTCAACTGGTATCTTGATTTATTGGATATAGGGGATGAGATGTAGGAATGTAGGCATTATGATGATCTCTAGCCAACACCTATTTTTGGGATGTGTGATGTTGTGATCATACTACCAAATATATTAGGGTTTATTTTAGGTTTGTTGATGCTTGATGGAGACCCCTCCAGATATCTAGACCAAGTGTCTTCGTTGCCCCTAGGAGAGATAATGCTTCGTGGTTAGGTGCTGTGAGGTATGGATTCGATGAGATCTTGATTTTAATGGATGATAGGATCAAAATAGTATGGTATGCTAGGTGATAGATGATTAGGAATAATATGAATGATATGATCATGATAGGATGACGTGATGGGTGAGGGAAGATTAGGACTAGGAGTCACGCACATAATTGGATATGTGAGACATGTTTCATTTGATTGGTGTCAATTTACAAAAGACTTTAAGAGATCCAAGGCACTTTGAATTTGTGATTCATCTTTGATTTGATCACTTGATGGATGATTGTCCATGATTTTGATATTATTTGGATTTTATGATTGGATTTAACTTTGATTTCCACCTGGTTCTTGATTTTGGGCTTCACCAAAGGAGATTGATTTTTTACTTGATGTATGATTATTTTGACTTTGATATTCCCCTAGTGCTATATTTTGGGCTTCACTAGGGGAAGACTTTTTTGATGAGGTTGATGATTTTAATTTTATTAATTTATATTAATATAATCAAAGATGATTTGATCTTTCTTTATGGCTTTTGGAATATGATTTTGGACATTTATATTTGTGGCATGCAATGTTGAATATGCAGAGGAGAATCTAATGATGAATGTTCCTATTTATTCCATTTATAAAGGGAGCTTATTAAGTGATCATTGATGGGGAGAAAAGGTTCCATGATGGATGAAGGTGTTGGTGAGGGCATGATGAGGTCAATGAGTGGTGATAGGGCAACATAGTCTTCATAAGAGTTCCTAAGAGACCTAGTTTTGACATTGAAGAAAATATCCTAAAGATCATCAAAGGGATCATGAGGAATAATTGTATTATACACATTAAAAAGATAATTAGATTAAATCTGATTATATTTGATAGATAAATCTTATAATAACTTTGTTATGACTTCATCATCTTGATCGGGATTCAAAGGTATGCCTAGTAATGGATTAGAGGTGTCTTCAATAAGATACACATGATCAAAATCTATTGAAATGTAAATAGGGGATGATGTTTTTGATGAGTAATATAATTCATATTTTGGTATTGTACATGATCTTGATGAATATAATACTTTTTATATTGACTTTGATGTATAAGACACAATGTTACAAGTAGAAGGTTGATTATCTGCAATTAACCTCTCATCAAGGGTATTTGATGTGATGGTGGAGAGGGAGATTATGGATGGATGATAGGCCCATGGAAAGAGGTAAAAGAGATGAGAGGATAGGATTATGGGGAATAGACTCATCTTTTATGGAGGATTTGTCAAAGATGGGGGGATCATGGAGGATGGGTGCAGAGTCTTGACCTTGACTTGAAAATAAAAGGGCTTGATCATGTTTGGGAAGGGAATATTGGCACTCCTTTTATTGTTTACCCATAGATTTAGAATTATCTAGTTTGTCTTCTATTATTATATCACCATGGTTAAGGAGCTCTTGGAAAAAAGTATTGAAAGTCACGACATCAATTAATGTTATGCCCCCATGTTTGGTTATATGTGCAAAGTTGATCATTTTTATACCAAGAGGGATTAGGCTTGGTTGGGTTAAGATGTTTAATAGGTAAATATACCAACATTTTATTAGTGAGTAATTATTTAAAAAGGGCTTTCAAGGACATGGGAAGGGGAGTATAAGGACCTACTTCACATTAGGACTTAGATGTGGAAGCACTAGACTTATGATCAGATGGTTGTGGATATTGCTAGGTGGATGGTTCATTATTGGGAAAGATTGGATTCCCTTTTATAGTATAAGAAGGGGAAGTTTATGGTTTTTGACTAATGGATGGAGGATTGGTATGGGACTCACATGAAGGGGATTTGAAGGGAGGTGCAATGAGTTGAAGGGGGTCAACACCTTCAGGAAGTGGTACACCCATCATAAATAACTTTAAGAGGATCTCATCCTTATGGGATGTTATGTATTGGTCAATAAAAATGGGGTCTAACTCCATGGTGGTGGTTGAAGAGTGATGGATGATGAGAGGGAAGCTAAGGATTGAGTGTGGTTCCTTAAACAAAGTGGGTCTAATGATCAAGCTAGTATTGATAAGTGATGATGATGAGGTGGACTAAATGTAATGAAGATGATATAGGACTAAGGTCATATTTTAGATAGATAGTTCAATAATCACTAACATCCTATCAATGATGCCTAGTTGTCAAGCTAGTAAAAGGATTGAGGATTTGATGGGTGCCAAGATTCAAACTAGCAAGAGGATGATATGATGGGTTCTAGTTATGAGTAGGCAAGGATGATAGATACTAGATTAAAACCAATGAAGTGACAAGATGCTATCAAGATATTGACTATGAGATATGACCAAGGAATGAGTGGTAGTGGATTAGGATGATGTGGATGATAGGACTATCTCAAGAACTTAGACTAATTTTCTCAAAATAGGATATGACTAGATGATGAATATGATTAGGATGATGGTATAAGGATAAATATAATGATAGATGTTGATTAAATGATAGGGGATGAGATGAGGATGGTTTAGACATCTGTGTGATCCCTAAAGCCAACTAGGATAAGATAAAATGAGATTAAATTAGATAGGTGATAAAGACAAGTGATGGGGTATGGACTTAAGATAAGGTGTTGATGAGAGATGTTGTGATTAGGATATGTAGGTGATGGGAGGATTCCCAATAATGTGTGGGGTTAGGATAGGATATGACTTCAAGGATGTGTAAGAGAACAAAAGGTACGTATAAATGATGAGATAAGAATATACAAGATGAGATGTAGGTGATGGGGATGTGGATTGATATGAGGGTGGATAATGGTTAGACTAGGATGAGGGTAAGATAAAAGGAAAATATGTACAAGATGATGTATAGGATGTATAAGATGAGATATTGGTGATGGGGGTGTGACTAATTACTGGTGAGGCTAGAATATGATGTACAAAAATAAATATATAAAAAGGGGTGATGAGATGAGAACATAGTAAGGGGATAACGACAAGGATGTACAAGATGTGATTAGGATATAGTTAATGATGAAGGGATATAACTAGATTAGGATGGGACTAATAAAATGTGAGATATGGGATAAAGATGTATAAAGGCAATGCTGAGATAGAAATGGGATGGTGGGGTGATCAATGATGTGATATAATTATGTGGGGATGACTAGATTAGGATGGAACAAAATGAGGTACAGATAAGGATAAGGATGTGAAAGAGAATAAATTATATACAAGGGGATGATGGGATATAGGATGTGTAAGACAAGATATAGGTGATAGAGATGTGGCCAATGATGATAGAGGATAAGATGGGATGACTAGATTAAGATGATGTGAAGATAAAATGGATATATAAGGACAATATGGACAAGATGATGATGATGATGATGATGATGATGATGATGATGATGATGATGATGATGAGTAGAGATGTTTTGACTAAGTGTGGCTTAAGACAAGATGAGAGTTAGTATAGGCTAAAAAAGGATGTAATGGGATGATGAAAAGGAGATATAAAATGAAAGGATATATGAGAGGGTAAGGATATAATAAAAAAGACAAGGATATACAAGATGATGTTTAAATTATATGAGTGAGGGGGTGATGCTGAATGGGGGGTGGATATGGTTATACTAGGAGTGGATTAGGATAAGGGGTGGTGGGAGATAGTATGAGATGTGTAAGAGATAATATGTACAATGGGATGATGACTAGGATATACAAGATGATATAATAGGATGTAAAAGATGATAGAATGATGAGGCAAAACCTAGATAGGTATATAGGTATGACAGAAGGTTGAATTAGCTCACAAACAACACTGGTTTAGCAAAACACACACCCAAGCAAGAAATTCAAAAATATATTATTAACAAACTTAAGGGTGTATAACTTGATACCTGTACCATCTAATAGATTCATGGGTGAGGTTGTAGGTTGGTAACCCATTATGGTATCAACCAAACCCTCTCAACCCCACTTGTACATGATGGCTAATTAAAAATTGATACTGACTCCAACAGTGAGGTACCTATTATAGCTGAAGGATCTTATACTAGGTTTACATAAGGCTCTTTAGGTACATCCCCTATATACATGAAGGTACAATAGGGCCCAAGTCCGTATAGGGTATTGTTTAATGCCTAGTTTAGAGAGTTAACTCTTCCCCTTTATGGATGACCTATATGGGGTTCACTACTTACCCTAACAATAGATGTCCTTAATATTTATACTCTAATATAACATAGATTTTGGTTAGTGTATCGTGATGAAATCTATGGTGACTATCCCCCTAAGACTATGGCAAGTTTGTGGGTGTCAATTATACGTCACATTGCCCTTAGAAAATAAAAATGGGAGGGTTTGTAGGTGGTTTTTGATTCCACAAAAATCACCACAAGGATGTAAGGGGGAGAACATACACTAACCATAGCCCTCGAGATACAAATATACCTACTAAAAAAATAAGATTAATTAACCAATTAATATTAAATGTGATGTATTTATAGAATGAAAAATAAGGATATACCAAATAAATAGATATACATAAGATAAAACAATGAAAAATGATATATACATGAAAAAGTGATTAAAAGGATTCAAAAATGATTTTTAATATGCTAAGGGGTGGTCTTTGATAGGTAGCCTACAAGACAAAGGTTAGTAGTTTGATTTACCCCCTCCTCAAAGAGGTAACATGCAAGACAATGATTAGTAGTTTCGATCAATATTGAGGGGTAACCTGTAAGACAAAATGTTAGACCCAAAATATGACCTATAGAAATGAGATGTTAGAAAATCAAAATAGCTTCTAGGTTCACCCCTACAAGAAACAAGATGTTAGTCCAAAAAAAAAACACCCTAAAAAATCTTGATTTGGCTCTATAATTTCTTTGGGGTGAGCAAGACACAACATGGGGGATTGGGGGTAGTAACCCCTAGTGGGGTCAGGGGGAAACACCCCTTGTAGGGTTCAAGGATAGTTCCCTAGGTGTGTTACCAATTGTGGTGTAAGGTAGGGTCGAGGTGCAAATCCCCCAACACCGAAGGAAATTTGTGCCTTACGGAAGGCCCAAAATTACTAAAAAATCATGAAAAATGACTCTAGAAAATACACTTAAGAAGAACCAAATCGAAGGGAAAAATAACTAAAAAATCATAACTTCAGACTACAAAATCACAACTACATAGTGCAAAACTACAAGTCACAAGTTGAAATTTTGTAGAAGACAATTAACCATGATGGTCAGGCTATAAAATTGTGATTGAGATTGGAAATATCGCTATTGACTATAATTCAAGAGTTTTGGTTTTTATATAAATGAAAAAAACCACAAACTTTTATCACTTGACCTAGACAAATGTATATACATATTATGATAGAATGTTTAGATGCCAAAGATGATTATTTACAGATGATTAAGAATTGATGTTTATTATGTATTTCAAAATTTTAGATAAATAAAGGTATTAAGACTAGATTTTAATTTAAAAATGGGTAGAATCCAACACTTTAAACGAGTGATTTTAGTTAAATTTAGTCTTAAATTTTCCCTATAAGACCTAAACATGATAACCCATAGTCACAATGGAAAAAATAGATAGAATTAGGTTAAGATTACAAAATCACTATTAGGTTTACAATACCGCAATTCCATAGTTCAATATCGTGACTTTTGAAACTTCATAATCTATGGTTTTGTCGAGCTATGGAAAAAGGCTAAGGACTAGTCTAGTTTTGTCTTGGAATGATTCTCCTACCTTTTATTCTTTTTGTTGGCCTTGCAAATATATTACATAGTAAAACCTACAAAGGTAAAATTTGTGTTATAAAAATGTGATTAGCCCAAAATTTTCCCTTAAGGTCTAAGTGATCTAGAATGATACAAATAGTGGATTATATGATGGGTGGATGTAGATTTAGTTCCTATAAAAACAAATAATACCAAAATAAAAGACCTATAGTTCAAAGGATTATGGACGAGTGTTAGTGATTTTAATAAAATTTACAAAACCACAACTCTAATTTTCAATATCACTTTTACCAAGATAAACTTGTGACTGTCAAAGTTATGATTTTGTAGCCTAAGATTGTTGATTAGATTATTTACAGATGTTATCTCTTGTATTAGTTCCTACACATAGAAAGGTTAAACTTTAGAAAACACACAGGAACCCACATAGTAAGCATACATGGGTCAGATAAACAAAAAGCCAAAAGATAGGTCAAATGACTTTATGATTGCCCCCAAAACCTAAAAAACCATGAATCCATAGTGTAAAGTCACAATTATCAGAACAAAGTCATGATTTTTAAAGTTATTATTATGCCTAAATCCTATAGCATAAACTATTAGTGGTTATCAAAATCACTACTTAGACAAACAAAACTACAACTTGCTATACAAGGTCACAAGTCACAAATTTTGATATTTTTAAAAGTTGAAAAACCTGCATAGTTAAGATAGATAGTTAGTGGTTAGGTGAATGATTAAGACAAAATCATTATTCATAGTGATAAAACCATGAATACAAGGTCATGAATACCAGTACAAAATCATGATTTTGTCATATGCACATAAAACTTCAAAATTTTGAGATTTTTCTTATCTAGTTGATCCTGTAGGCTTACAAAAACACTTGGAACAAAATTAATGATTAAATTGGGAGAAAATCCCACTGTGGTCATTAAAATGTAGATGATTTTTGAGCTATATGGATTAAATCATGTAATTCAATCAACCCAAATTACTAACTACCTAGTAAAGTGATAGAGCCATTAAAATTTAATTTAAATAGATGAATAAACCATTAAAAACAATATTGAAATCCTAAAATTAAGTGTTCTACACCATGATAAAATAGATTCAAAATAAAAAGATATTGAGATTGGATTGATATACCTATGACTCAAATTTTAGATATTATGATGGCATGATGTTGGATTGTTGATGAAGGATGCTTGATGATTAGTTTGGCATGGATTTGCTATGGATTCCTAAGATTGATGATTATTTTGACATGGATTTTTTTATGGAATTTGGAGATGGCCTTCGATAGAGGAAGTCTATTGTTTAAATAGAAAGATGAGGGAAAGATATATGGTGGATAATCAAACTTGGATGAAAGAGATCAAGGGTTGGGGATCATCCAAGGAATTTGAAATTCCTTAAAAGCCTCTAGATTTAGAGGCTTCTAAAGAGGAGAGGTTAGAATAGAGAGGATTCTAGAATCCTCTAATTCTAGAATCCTATTAGGGATAAATTAGGCTTAGGGATGGATTAGATAGGGATTAGGTGAGTTCTTAGGGACTAGGGTTGTAAGAGAGCCTAGGAGTAGGCTAGTAGGCTAGTGTAGGTGGGTTACGAGAATTTAAAATTCTCAAATAATAGGTAAGATAGGATTAGGATAGGTTAATGGAGATTTAGGATAAATTAATGATTAGTGGGATAGAATAAGGTTGATGAATGATGAAATATTGATGGGTGACATTAGATAAATGACTAAAAAATGGGGGAAAAATTAGAATAAATGGGATGAACAAAATTAATGTTGACTAATAGGAATATTAGTGATGATAATATAAGTGAATAATTTAGATGCATAAAATTTTAATCATAAAAAGAATGTTATTATAAATGGAGTAACCAAGTCACAACATGTAAAAATGGTGTAAACACTACCTTATAAGATAACACCATAAATGCAAATTAATCCTCACTAACAACCCATTCAATAAGCACAACCCTCACATCAGCCTAGACCAGCTCAACAAATGCAGTAATCTTTGCCTTTGTAAACCCCTCATCCAAGGAGAAATATGCCTACTCATCACATCTTTAATGACCTTCGAGATCCCATTGAAGGCATATTTCATAAGTTAGTCACTGCTAATATAATTAGCTAGCTGATTCTAAAGCACTATCCTGAGGACATTCAATATCCAAATTAGTATAGATAAAATGAATTATGTGAATACTATTAGGTTAATGGGCATAATTTAAGTTGTTGTGTGTAGATCAAGCACCTGATTGAAAATATGTTTGAAAATAGGGAGATAACATTAGATAATAGAGAATCTACATCTAATCAAAACCTAGGTATTAATCAAAACCCTTTTCTAAAACATAATAATGACCAAAAACAATAACAACCAAGGATAAAACAATAACAAAAATATCAAAAACCGAAATAAAAATAATAACAACATCCACCAAATAGATAAAACCAAGGCCAAAACAATGCCAATACCTAATCGACTTACCATGCAATTGCATATGACTACAAAAAAGTTGTAGGTCATATTGAAAGAGGTCACATTTCCACCATTACCATTAATTTAAGAGCAAGTACTAACCAAATAGTACTATTACTAACCAATTAAAATCAACCAAGCTATGCCAGTGATCCTTCTTTGAATTGGGACCGCATATAGGCATACCAACATGTAGGGATTACTACTTTTGGACCTTATACTAATAACTCATCATTGACCTATGACCATCGACAAGTGTACTATAAATTGAGACTTATCTTATCTATCCCCATTCTACCATCATTTAATATCAACAATGATCTTGTATCTAATCTTGATTATATAATCACAAATCAGTGGTCAAAGATTACCATTCTAGGTCCACAACCATCTACCACTTTACCCATTCAACCCATCATTCTAGCTAGGAACAAACAATATACAGATGTGTTCAAAAAGATGTTCAATATTATGTAATAGTTTCAAAATATGCTTACACAAATTTCTATTTTAGATTTTTTGCATACATCTACCATACATAAGAACATATTAATAGATTTCCTAGGCCAAACACAAGTGCCAAATGACATATCTAAATCTTTGGTTAGAAATCTAGCCCCAAATCAAAAGTTAACCTTTAGATAAAATGATATGTAATCCCTTGGACCTATCCATAACAACTAGTTATAAATCAAAGTTGTCATATCATGTTATAAAGTGAAATATGTCCTCATAGATAATGGATCAGTCCTGAATATTTTGTCTTTGAAGCTCATCAAGCATCTCAAATAGATAATAATTGATCTCCAGATAGGAACAATAAATATCAAGGCATATGATAATGAATAATGGTAATCAAAAGGCACTATTAGCTTGCTATTTATCATTGGGCCCCTAACCTATGATACATTATGCCATGTGTTAGACCTAGATTTGTCATACAATTTGCTTTTGGGTAGACCTTTGAAACATGAAATTCATACAATCACTTCAACATTATACTAATGTCTCAAGCTATCCCATTAAGGTATGGAGGTCACCATCCACAAATATTTATATCCCTATGAACATTGTAAACATTTGTAGGTGATCCGGGCAACAATTTAGGCGACAATTCGGGTGACAATTCCACCCCAACTGATGACAGAACTTCTAAGAGCCATAACTTTTGCACCGTAGCTCTAATTGACTCACCGTTTGAACCATTGGAAAGATAATAATGAGGATAATGTAATGAGATGGAATTGAGCTCTAATAGATGAAGTTTGATCCTATAAAACCTAATGGAAGTGACCCAAATTTCAATTTTAGTAATGCAGTCTAAAATTAGTAATTCCTCAAATTTTGTATTGTTTTAAATCTTAGAAGTCAAACCACTTACTCTCCCTTGAGATTGGTGACCTTCCACATCCTCCCAATTCTTTAAAAATGTCTATAAATGAAGAGGTAACCCAAAATGTGAAGATAGACATATTTTTCCAGAGATAAGTATATATTTGTATTGTGATTTGAATAATACTACATCTCTTCTCAGAGAATTCATTGTTACTATGTTATTTCTATGCTATTGAAATATTTATCAACCATAACTTCTGAGTTTTGGATTAGTGGTATCAGAGTGCTTTGTCTTGAGAGTGTATGATCTCAAGGATGAGGTCAAGCTACAAGAAGCTTGGGTGGGAAATAATAGAGCTTCCAAATTTTCCACCTGTTCACTCCAAATGACTTTAAATGGTGGATGACACCAAGACATCTGATCCTTTAAAGGAAATGGTGAATGAAGCCCTCCAACAACAATAAGCATAGATGCTACAATAATTTTCCCAAATTCTTCAAACACTTCTGATGGGAAATTCTAGCTCTGTAGCTACACTTCTTGGCTCCTCATCTAGGAAACGTCCTTTCAGTACCCCAACACCCTTCAAGGTTCAGGTAAATTTTGATATTCCTACATTTGAAGGAAAAATCAATGCTAATGCAGTAGAAAATTGGTTGGATCAACTATCTTCCTACTCTATAAATAATTTCACTGATGGATAAAATATTACTTTTGCTCTTTTGAAATTTTCATTGCCCGTGAAAAAATGGTGGGAAGTGTACAAAAAGAAGTTCAGTACAAATGACATTGGCCTTGAGGTGGAAACTACCTGGGATGATTTTTTGGAAGTGGTGAAAGAATAATACTATCCCATTAGAGCATATGATGATCTATACATACAGTGGCAACAACTTTGCCAAGGTAAGGACCAATTTGTTCAAGATTACACAGACACTTTTCATTCTTTGTCTACAAGATTAGGCATTCAAGAAAGTGAGAAACATAAGACTCTCAAATATCATGGTGGAATACAATGGTACATATAGGGGGAAATGGAACTCTTAAATTTGGAAACCCTCGGTGAGGCATACAAATTCGTAGTGAAGATTGAATAAAAGCATGGTAGAAAGAATACAAAGATTCAACCCTCAAAATGGAAAAGTGACAAGGAAGGTCAAACACGAGGCCAAAATTGGAAGCAAAAAGATTTTCAAGATAAGAAATACTAGAAGGGGAAGGCTGGAAAATGGTGTGATTACCACAAAATTGGAACTCACTCCAAAGAAGAATGTTGAGCCATCAAGTCACTACTTTCTGAGTCACAATACTTGACATTTACTACTTTGCCTCATACACAACCCATAGTCGAAGAGGATGAAGAATAAATTGTAGATGCTGAGCCTGACATCGTCATCACTTCATCACAGACCTGTGAGGAAAGACCAGATGACAAGGAAAGATTGTTTCACTCCAAATTATGGGTAAAAGGTAAGCCTCTGCATTTCATTCTTGATAGTGGGAGTCAAAAGAATTTAATCTCTAATAAATTTATGAAAAGTCTAAATGTATCTATGAAGCATCATCTAAAGCCCTATAGTATTGGATGGTTTAGCCTAGGGAGAAACCTCTATTTCACCCATCAGTGTCTTCTTTCATATGCTATAAAACCATTCCAAGATGAAGTCTTGTGTAATGTGGTCAATATAGATGTTTATGATGTACTCCTTAGTCAGTCATTCATGTATGAATGACATGGCATCTATGAATCATGAACCCAAAGGATCACACTCACTCTTTGAACATGATGCTATAGGTTACAAGAGGTACCACCTCCCACATTTGTCTCCCTGATCAGTGCCAAACAATGTGAGAAATTGGTGGAGAAGACAAATCAATTTGTTCTCATGGTGGTCAAACCACAAAAATCCAAGAAGGCCAATGTTGCAGTCCTAACTACATAATCAACACAACAACAAAAGTAGATAAGATGAATCATAGGAGAATATGATGACTTATTCAAGTCACCCACAAGAGTTCCACTACATTGCTAGGTAAAACATTCTATTGATTTGATCCCAGGATCACCTTTGCCTAATAGTTCTATGTATCATAGATCAGTTTTGGAGAATGATGAGATAAAAATATAGATTCAAGAATTGATCCAAAAGGGTCACATCAATCCAAACTCTTCACCTTGTGGTATCCCAATTATCTTGGCACTAAAGAAAGATGGAACATGGAGGCTTTACATTGACTACTGAGCCCTGAATAAAATCTCTGTGAAGAATCGCTACCCTGTCCCCAGGATTGATGACCTACTGGACCAGCTCCATGGTGAAAAGTTCTTCACAGAAATTGATCTCAAATTTGGTTATCACCAAATTCCCATCATTCCCACTGATGTCTGGAAGACTGCATTCAAATCTAAGGAGGGGCTCTTTGAATGGTTGGTTATGCCTTTTGGCTTAACTAACACACCTGTAACCTTCATGAGGATGATGGATGACATCTTATGACCCTTCAACAACTCATTCATGGTTGTCTACTTAGATGACATACTCAACTATAGTAGAACATGGGAAGAACATTTGCAACATGTTTGTAAGGTGCTTCAAACTCTTCGGGAGCACAAGTTGTATGCAAATCTTAACAAATACACATTCATGATGACAAGAATTTAGTACCTCAAGCACATTGTGAATGAGGAAGGGGTCCATGTTGATCTAGAAAAGATTCAAGTTATTCAAGAATGGCCCACACTAAGGACCCTCATAGAGTTTCACAAATTTTTGGGTCTTGCAAATTTCTATCACAGGTTTGTTCTTGGATTTTCACATGTTTCTTGGTCACTAACCCAAGTGACTAAAGGAGGATCTAAAGCTAAATTTTAGTGGGGTGAAATACAACAAAGGGAATTTGAGAATTTTAAGAATAGACTCTGCTTAGCCCCTGTTCTTACCTTGCCAAATTTGCATCAACCTTTTGTGTTGATGATAGATGCATTTGAATATGCCATGGGAGATGTCCTCATGCAACATGGCCATCCTATTGCATATCATAGTTAAAATTTCACTGATATAGTCAAGAAATATCCAATATATGATAAGGAGCTCTATGCCATTATGCAAGCCTACAAACAATGGAAACACTACATCTTGGGGAAAGAGACGGTCATCCATATTGACCATAAACCATTGGAATTCATCCAAACGCAAATAAAAATATGAAATGAGAGGCACCAAAAGTGGGCCACATATCTTCAACAATTCCACTTGATAATCAAACACAAAAAGGGGAGCTCAAATACAACTATAGATTTTCTGAGCTGCCCACCAATTACTGTACTCATAATAGTTCTTGACCTATGCAGACATGAGACTGCCACTTGGGGTGCTCTATATGAAGCAAATCCTACCTTTGCTGATACATATCAAGCACTTCAAAAAGGTAAACATGTTTTTGATTTCTATTTGCAAGATAATGTCCTCTGTCATATGGGGCACATCTATGTTCCAGTTGTAGAGAAACAAAAGATGATATGGGAAGCAGACTTTAGTAGGATAGCTAGACACTTTGGTATCAAAAAGACATTGGTAGTTCTTCAAAAACACTTCTACTAGCCCCATATGCGAAAGGATGTGGAAAGATATCTCAAATCTTGCACCCCATGTGTGATAGCCAAGCCAAAAAATAAGAATCAAGGATTATACACGTTATTTCCAGAACCAACTAGGCCTTGGGAATCTATCTCAATGGATTTTCTCTCAAGTTTGCCCACTTAAAAACATGGTAAGGACTATATTTTTGTGGTAGTTGATCATTTTTCAAAAATGGCTATCATGATTGCTTGTAAGAAAAATATATCCACTGAGGAAACTACTCAACTATATTTTACTCATGTATGGCTCCATTTTGGTCTCCCCAAGTCCATTGTCTCAGATCAAGATAGCAGGTTCTTGAGCATCTTCTAGTCCACTCTATGGAAGATGATGGCTACTAAATTGATGAAGTCCATAGCCATCCACAGACTAATGGTCAGATAGAGGTGGTAAACTACTTGATTTTTCACATGATTTAGATGTATCACTCCAAACATCCATGCACATGGGATGATGGACTTCTTTTCATACAACATGGATATAATTGGGTACTGCACAGCTCAACCAAGCACAGTCCATTATAGGTATGTTTTGGGTTCCAACCCATGGCACCAATTGATATAGCTATTCCATTTTCCACCATGGAATACACACCTCATGGAAGATCTAAGGCAGCAAAAGTAACAAAGTTTATTGAACAAATGCAACACATCCAACAACATGTTCATGACATCCTAGAGAATATGAATCAGAAGTATAAGCAACACCATGACAAACATAGGATTACACACCATTTTGCTATGGGTGAAAAGTTTTGGTTGTGGCTTCATAAGGAATGACTTGCAGGCCCACATAGAAAGATTTGGCCTCTATGATATGGTCCCTACACCATCACCAAAAGAGTCGGAGAAAATGCTTTTGAGTTGAACCTACTAGCCTACCTTGGTCTGCTTCTAATATTCAATGTGGATATCCTCAAACCATATCACCCACCTCTATTAGACACTTTAGTTATAACAGAATAACTAGACATTGATGAGATTGATCCATAGAGTTTTTCTCTAGTGGAAGAGGATTAGATTGTGGATACCTGGATGAACACAACAAGAGGATGCTCTATTTTTATTTATCGAGTGGTCAAAAGGGGCCAGCTTAGCCACCAAGGTGAGTGGCTCACAGAGAATCAAATCAAGAAACAACTACCACACCTGATGGGAAACATTGATGCAATGGGGACCATTTCTTTTCAAGGAGGGAGAAATGATTTGGGCAATAATTTTGGTGATAGTTCCACCCCAATTGATGATGGAACTTTTGGGAGCCATCACTTTTGCACTATAGCTCCAATTGACTCACTGTTTGAACTGTTAGAAATCTAAGAATGAGGAAAACATCATGAGATGGCATTTATATCCAATAAATGAAGTTTTACCCTTGAAAACCCAATGGAAGTGCCCCAAATTTTAATTTTATTAGTGCAGTCTAAAAATAATAATTCCTCAAATTATGTATTATTTTAAATCTTGGAAGTCAAACCACTTAATCTCCCTCAAGATTGGTGACCTTTCACATCCTCCCCATGCTTTCAAAATGTGTATAAATGAAGAGGTAACCTTAAATGTGAAGACAAACATCTATCTTGAGTAATACTACATCTCTTCTCAGAGAATTCATTGTTACTGTGTTATTTATATGCTATTGAAATATTTATCAACCATAACTTCTAAGTTTTGGATTAGTAGGTTGAGTATGAAAGTTATAAGTACCATTTTGGCTTTCATATAGTTCCCAAAAAAATAAGGGGAAAGAAATTCTTGTTGATTTTATAGAGGCCACTTGCATAGACCCAGATACCCTTGATTCATCTTCCCATATGCCACCTATTTAAATATCTAGTCACTTTAGCATCACATCAAATGTCCTAAGATAATATTTGACCCATGGCACATTCCAAATTTCCAAGATTCCATAGAACCCTAAGTCTTATGGAAGACCTAAAGCTAAACCAACTTGCATGGAGTGGAAACAAAAGGGAAAGGCTAAGTTACATAGTCTAGCTCCTATCATTTTCACACTAACTACTAGCCAAGAAGAGGACCCACTTGTAGATGATGAAACCTAGTTATATAATTACAAACTAGCTAATTGTTATAAAAATTCCAAATACCCTATTCCTAACAAGATCATGGAGAAGCATGCCTAAAAAGGAGGATGTCTTATGCCAAATTAGTAAGGAACACTTGAGCCAATATCCATGACTTGGTACAAAGGAACCTATGGTTTTAGATTTAAACCATTTGGGCGTGACCCCACATATCTTATTCATGTTATAACACCAATGATTAGTGATGATGATGTTGATAATGAGGCAGAGTCTAATCACAACCCTTATGAAGACCTAGCTAATACCAATCTATTTGACACCCATGCCATTTGTAATCTTACCCTAATTAATTGACATAATCCACTTCCTCTGTATCACCCTCAACTTATAGCTTGGGACCAATAAGAATCCATAGTACCTATAGACAAGTTTGGGAATGATGAGGCCTTTTGTGATTTTCTCAACCTAAGAGAGAATTTTCTATTGGAAGACCACAAACAAGGGTTCTTTATAAAACTAGATCCTATAGCCTATTTTGGAGAATGGGTTAATACACTTAGCCTTAAATGATTAAATAAAACATTGAGGTCCCAAAGTGGATACCTTGTTGATGCACTTTTGGACCAGGGTAAAAGTAAAGAGAAAGACTAGTCTTCTGGTGAAAATGTATTTCATGTGACATTAGATGGGGGTGTTCAACCTTCCTCAAAAATAGCTTAGGAGACCACCAATATTAAACTTACTTATGGGTATGAGTTCATTTATGTTGAACAATATGCCTTTGATCAAATCATCCAAGAGTTTCTAGTTGTGTTTGTAACATGTCCATCTATAACATTGGGGGATTTTAATTCATCTTACCTAGGAAAGCTTGAATAACTAGTCAAAATAGAGGACCTTTCCATTACAATCCTATTTAAATATTTGCCAACTATTTTGGAGGTTAGTTGGACTCTTCTTGTGGAAGATAATACAAAAGTCAACATCGAGACTCTAGATGACCCAAAATGGATCAAGTTAGGTGCATCCCTCATCGAGAAGGAATGTAAAAATTTTATATCCCTTATAAAGAAATTTGTTGACATATATTTTTGGGCCTACTCAAACATGACAAGTTTGGACCCCACCGTAGTTTTACACCACCTTATTGCACATATTGATGTCAAACCCATGAATTAGAAACTATGAAAAATACATCCTCACATTACTATATTAGTAAAGAAAGAGTTGGAAAAAATATTATAAGTGAGATGTATTCGATAGATTGATTATTCAGAATGGATATCAACTATTATGTTAGTCAATAAAAATCTATAATAAATTAGAATCTACACTAATTTTAGAGATATAAATAAATATTTCCCTAAGGATGACATTCCTCTACTAAATATTGACATGATAGTTTATTCCATAACTAAGTACGAATTTTTTTCACTAATGAATGGATTTTTAGTATACAACTAGAACAAGATTGTGCTAGAAGACCAACACAAAATAATGTTCACCACTCCATGGGGAAAATTTTATTATCATGTTATGCCATTTGGTCTAAAGAATGTTTGGGCCACATATAAAATATCCATGATCATCATATTTCATGATATGATGCATGACATTAGTGAAGGCTACATAAATTACATACTAAGAAAATCAAGGACTAGGGCCAATCATCGAACCACACTAAGAAATATATTTGAGAGACTACATGAATACAAGGTTAGACTCAATTATAAGAAGTGTGTTTTTAGATTTACTTTAGGAAAATTGATAGGATTTATTCTATCTCATCGAGGCATTGAAGTCGATCCAACCAAAGTACAATCCATTACTGAGATGCCATGACATTCCAATTTGAAACAACTCCATAATTTGTAAGAAAGAAATAATGTATCAGACACTTCATGTATCAGTTGGTTAACAAATTACATTCATTTACACACATATTGAAGAAGGGTGTCACATTTAATTGGGATGAATAATGCCAAAAATCCTTCCATCACCTCAAAGAATACCTTTCCAATCTACCTATTTTATTTCCACCTATTTTAGGAAAGCCATTCCTACTATACCTTTTAACCACAGACAAAGCCCTAGAGACACTTCTAGCTCAACATGATGATAATGGAAAATAACATGATATGTACTATCTAATCTATATATTTGTTGTGTATGAACATAATTATGTACCTATTGAAAAAACGTATCTAGCTATGGTCTTTGTTGCTAAAAAACTACAAAATTACATGTTAAACAACAAGACCATAATTATTTCAAAATTAGACCCACTCAAGTATCTACTATCTGAAATTAATTTACAAGGCCACATGGCTAAATGGACCATGCTTATGAGTGAGTTCAAGATAGAATACATCAATCAAAAGGCCATCAATGGATAAGTACTTGTAGATCAGTTTATTGAGTCTTCCCTTACCAACACCAAACCTGTAATATTCTAATTCTTAGATGAGTCCATCATGACCATCATTGAAACACATCTTGAGAATCATCACTAGAAGATATATTTTTATGGATCATTCATAACACATGGATTAGGGGTAAGCCTATTATTTATTACACCATAGGGAGATCTCATCAATAAATCATTTTGTATCTGTTTTCCTTGTACTAACAACATGGATGAATATGAATCACTTTTTACATAGATTTAACAAGAAATATAATAAAATATTTAACATCCCAAGTTTTATGGTGATTATCAAGTAATCATCAATCAAGTTATAGACCACTTTCAGACTAAATATGATAAGTTGGTGATATACAAGGCCATGGTCAACACTCTCAAATAATAGATTGCTGACATATAATTTAAACACATACCAAGGGCTAGTAATAGAACATCAAATGCCATGGCTACCATTGGATTTTTGATCCATCATCTAGATAAGGCAAAAGAACTTCAATTCCTCATTAGAAATATTCTAGTGCTTGCTCATGAACCTTTAACCATTGTAGTAATCAATGATATTATTGGTCCTAGGTCTATATGGTATTTAAACCTTTATAGCTTCCTTCATGACCATATTATGCTACTAGACATATCCCATAAAAAAATTAAATCCTCTACCCACCACACCTCATGATATACCTTACTTGGACCAGCTCTTTACTATTGTAGCATTGATGGAACTTTGATTCATTGTTTAACTTTGGAAAAATCAATATTAGCATTACAAAAAGTTCATGGAGTATGTGGAGCCCACATAAGTGGGGCCATACTATCAAAAAACTCCTATACATTGGGTATTATTGGCCAAATATAGATGTAGATGCATCTACTTATGTCAAAAGGTGCAACAAATGTTAAAGGTATGCTAATTTGATTCATGCCCAGTTAAAACACTCAAATGAATGCTTACACCATGATCATTTTCTATATGGGGCCTGAATATCATTGGGAAGATAAATCCTACCTTCTCTAATGGCCATAAACACACCCTTACCACTACCAAATATTTCACTAAGTGGGTCAAAGCTATACCCCTAACTTATGTGACTAGAAAACAAAATTATAAATTCATATTCAAACATATCATTTGCCACTATGGTATCTTATCCGACATTATATTTGATAATGGTAGATCATTTAAAAATAAGGATGTCAAGTCATTGTGTTCCAATTACAACATTACTCAACATTTTTCTACCATACATTACCCTCAAGGTAATGTCCAAGTAGATCATCCAACAAAACCATTATCAACATCCTTAAAAAGATTATCAATGATGCTGGACATGACTGGAACCTCAAAATATTCCATGTCCTCTAGGCATACCATATTAATTATTATACCCCAATACGAGACACTCCATATTCCTTAGTTTATGGCAGTAAGGCCATTCTTCCCATTGAGGTTGAGTTTCCATCTTTGCACATCTCTTTAAAACATGTTCTAGACGATAAAGAATATAGAGCATCTCACCTATAAGATATGGAGTTGATGAAAAATGCATGGCAACAATCAATAGCCTAAAAACATACCAAAATTGATTTTATGTCCACTATAACTAGTGGGTCAAACATAAAGAATTTAAACTAAAAAAATATCATGACCAAGAACAAACACAAGGGAAAGTTCAAACCCAACTAGATAGGCCCATATATCATTATTAAAAATTATGGCTCTGGAGTATACAGGCTCACTACACTATATGGTGATGAACTTGATGAGCCCATGAACATTATACACCTTAAGTGATACTTTTCTTGAGTGACTTAAAATATTATCTATGAGGCCCATTTCTATTGTATCATAATAATGACATTCTTTCTTTGTACTATACCATTCTACCCTATACCATCCTACCATACTTTCCTATCGACCAAAGTTGTTTTTACCCCACCTAATCCAACCCCTCTGACCTTGGTTTCATTCCATTGGTTCTTTAAGCAATTTTAACAATAGGATTCAAATCAAGTTTTAATAGTTGATTCAGTATTTTAGACATTGACCATTTTTGGAGTAGTATGATAGTGGTTTGGTACTTGCATCCTTCATTTATGTACTATTAATTATAACTACCTTTGGGAAAATAAGAGTTCCACCATCATGCTACTAATTATAACTGCGTATGCAAAAATTAGTATCATTTGCCTATGCCATTTTTTCCTAATTATAACTTTTTATGGGTAAATTAAGGACACCACCTTTATCATGCCTTAAAGTACCACCTTTCCATTCCTATGTCACACTGTGTCATTTGCTTACTTTACCTAGTTTATGAATTTGATGCTACATAGTCATATTCCTCCATTGTAAGGCGTAACTATAGTGACTTGAGGTCCCATCCTAGGACTATGTAGGTGACACTCAATTCACATTGAGGTAAACTTGGTCACCCCTTTTACCACACTCATAAATTTTCAATCAATTTTAGTTTGCACGCTCTCACCATTTTGTGAGATTGGACCATTTAGTATCTCATCATTCTAAAATCAATTTGAAATTCTCTAAAAATTCTAAATTTTTTTGAAAACAATTTATAAATCCTAAAAATATCACCACATCAACCACTTCCTTGCCTTAAGGATTTTGGAAACCCTAGCTATTTTACAAGAAATCACTTGTCATTTAGTTTCCCCATTCTTACTGGCCTATCATCCCATGCTCTCACCATTTTGTGAGTTCATTCACACATTCCTCTATAACACAATCATGTTTTCCTTTTCATCATTTTATTCTATCCCATATCCTAGGAGAACTACATTTGTCCAAATGTTTTTGTTGGATCTTGTATCCATAGAATTATGTAGGTAGAAATCACTTGCCTAGTGCATCTAGAATTAACTCAGCCACCCCCCCCTTCCTTTTTTCTATTCCTCCCCATATTATTTATTTGTTTCATTATCTCTGATTTAACTTTTTTTTAGAATATTGGGGTTTTATTCTTAATTTATTTAAAGGGTCTGGATTGATAATCAATAAATAATATGTAATAAATAAGATACTAAATTATGAAATTTATTTGTAATTAGAGATTTTCTAAAATTAGTAATAAGAGGGAAAAAATAAGACTTAGCTTAAACTGTGTTAATCTGACTGAGACAAGATCTTATATTTATTATGCAAGCCTATGACACTATCACAAATAGAATTTTAGCTTTCATTTTATGATTGGATAGGAGCATTGAAATTGTGGATAGGAGTGTTACTGATACTGTAGTCCTTATTCGATAATATTATCATGAGAATCTAGGCTTTATGATTTTTGTTTAGTAGGTCGATGTGACACTATCTATAAATTTGTAGAGCCTCACTATCAGTAGTGCTCCTTGTAGAGTTGATTTTATTCATTTTTATGCCTTCAATGTACTTAAACAAAACTTTATCAAATAGGGAAAATGATTTAGTGTGAGTAGGATGCACTAGAAGTGATTCACACCCCATGTGTGGGCATTTTGACTACATACCAATACTCTGATGAGGTATCAATCCATATGTAGTTCTCCCTTTGAAAGTGTTTGGTGTTATTATGATATGAGACTGTAAGGAAATGCTAAACTAGGTGTGCTTGAAATGACTAGGGACTAGTATAAGGATTTGAATAAGCTATAAATAATATTGGATGGTTGTATTTAGAGAATAGGGAAATGTGATTGAGTAGTCTTACTTGTATTCTTACTTGCTTTGTGATATTTACCAACCATTTCAAAATGATCTTTGAATGGGATTTTATAGGGATCTATTGGTCATAGATTGACTTTGCTCATGTTAGATCGACAAGGATAAGGATGGAAAACCTAAAGGGATTGAATGTTGGAGATAGAAATGAGCTTGGACAATAGAACCAAAATTAGATAGGAGTGGCATTGGTGCTATTATCCTAGTGTAACACTATTGTCCTGGGGAGACATGACTTGGGGGGATGGATTGGTCATGAAAAGAGGGTCTTAGCTCAGCTAAAATTAGGTTTAGAAGGATATAAATGATTAAGAATCAGTGAAAACAAGCCTAAGAGGGTCATGAGAGCAAGCAAGAGGGACCTATGGGTTGGATGTCATTATCCATGCTTAATTTACCATTTTTTGCATTTTATATGACTACATTTACCCCCTCTTTATTCTATTAATGCAACAAAGTGAAATAATAGGATAAAGGAAAAATAGAAAGTGTACCTAAACTTACCTACAAGGATGAAGCTTGTGTGATGCTAGATATGCATATAAAGATCATGCTATGAAGTGTGAATCTATAGAAGAAAACAAAGAGTAGATCAATTCTTATTAGATACACTATATCTAAAATAAGAATATATAAAGCTAGGTAAGAGAGAGGAAGAGAAAATAATGAATACACCTCACTAGGTATGCAAACCAATAAAAAACCTATTGTAATGTTGAGTAATGTTGGATGATGTTGTACCAAGAGTAATATAATGAATGGAGCTAAGTGCTTAATTAACTAGTAGGTGGCTCAAGAATGCAAAGGCTAGCCCTTTGGTTTCATCATCACCTACTAAGTAAAACTAGGTGATCATGCATGTGTTGATCGATGTTTGGACTATATGTCTAATCCCTCTGAATAGGTAGCTCAAGAATACAAAGGCTAGCTATTCCTTTGGCTCCATCATTAACCTTTGAAGGGAAGCTATAAACTAATATTGGTATGGAATGTGTGTCATATCAGATGGCTCCTAAATCCCATTAATGTATTATGATCTAAAAATGTTGGAATGGATAGCTAAATGTATGCTATAAACTAGGACACTCTTGACCACTCTAAAAGATAGAGATTAGGCTTATATGAAATCCACTCCAGAACTAAGAATCTAGCTTATGTGGAAGCAACTCAAGAACTCAGAAGTTAGGCTTGTATGAAATCCAAACCAAAATGATGCCAACCATTGATAGATGGAGTAAGGCATGTAACTACTAAGATTACCTAGGTAATGTTGAACTCAAAAAGAAAGAAAATAAATGTGCCATTCACATTACTCCCAATCACTGATGTCTAAAACATGGATTTTGATTTGGAAGTTTTACCAACTTCCCTATCTAAAACTATAAGTGAGAGACATAATGATGTGCATGATGCCCCCTATAACTAGATTCTCTAATAAAACTATATTAAAATTTATCTTTTTGGTTTGAATTATAGTTGACAAAACTATAACTAAACTTACCTTTCTATCTATTTCTATAAACTCTAGTTTTTCTACTATTTGGATAAGAGTACTAGAAATGGACAATAACACCACCAATATTATAGTCCAGTCTTGGTGCTGTTGTCCTGGGCCAAATTGGATGACTATTCTAGATTCTTGATTGTCTGCCTAGTTTGTTCTAACTATTTTGATGTCTAGTTGCTATTCAGAGTGTTCTAAAACTAAATTTTTTGGTTGATTTAATCTTTGATCTCTGTGATAAAACCCTTATTTTTTCCCCCTCTTCTGAGGGTAGGAATGAAGACCCTGTAATGATTTCCCTTAGAAGAAAGAGCCTTGAAAGTGTGTTATGCTAGAAAATATATGATATAGCAATGATAATTGACAAGATATCTAAAGATATATCATGATCATAAAAAACTTGGTAAATATTCAAATGTATATTTCAATTATGAAAATAAGGACTTATTATCACAAAAATTTTTGATAATCAATATCCATGTGGTTTTTGTGGATTAAATAATCAATGTGTTGCCTTATGTTGGAAAAGAAAACCAACTCTTAGAATTTTTATGTTTTCTAAGGATAAACAAATAGGTAATAATTATTGTACTCATTATAATCTATGTGGTCACATAAATGAGAAATGTTTGGTATTGTATCCACAACTAAATTCTAAGTATTACAAGAAGACATCCATGAAGAATGATGGATCTGTAAGTAAACAGGATGTTGTTTCAAATCCAATAGTTTCAGATATGACCCATGCATCTACTTAGGTATTCACTGAGGAAATTAAACCACCAAAATAGGAAAATGTGATAAAGTGGGTTGGTAAGAAATTCCTTAGTTTCATGTTTGCATAGCGTTGATAGTTTATTAGCATGCAAATGTTCAAAGCAGTTTTGGGATTCCATTAAAAGGAATATAGTTTGGTTTTGAACATATATTTTGGAGATACTAGTTGTGAGAAAATACGAGTGATAGCTTATCATACTTGGATTATTTTCTCATGTTTATAGTTTTTCTAAGCTCTATATTTTTCTCCTAAATAATTTTTTGAATTCCTGATGCATTGGTAAAAAAGAATTAACTCATGTTTAAACTTGGAGATATTCTAAAATTATTTAATATTTGAATATGGTTTATTGTAGTAACTTATAGATAAAAGTCAAGGGACAGGTTTATCATACTTGGATTATTTTCTCACTTTTGGGTTTTTGGAAAAACTTCATTTTTAAACCTTGACAATAGTATATGCAGATTCTATAGGGCATGATCAATATGTCTATTTTGGGAAAATTTGCATTTAATTATATATGTTGTAATTTACATTGTGAAAATAGAGGCTTATAAGACCCTTTTCAGGCACCATTTGTAATTATAATAATTATACAAACTTTTTGTAGCCATGCATGATATTTTCATATTTATAAGTGCCTCATTAATTTTGGGCATTTATTTGTAACTATCAAATATGGTTACAATTAGAGTGTATATTTATTACACTAACAAAATGGTTTACAGTTGTACTTGGTGATCATTTTGTAGTGATTGGCAGATTCACTATTTTGGAGATGTGACATTTGAGTAGGCAGTTTACTTGTATCTACAATTTGGTATTGGGTATATATTTATTTCACTATCATTTTATGGATTTAGTTTGATTTTTGAATCATTACCATGATATTTTGTAATGTTGTTTTTCAGAGTGAACCATTTGTAGAATTAGAGAGCGATTTGACCTTTTGGGGACCAAAAGGGTCTTATTGCGAAGATTTGATCCAGAGGATTTTTTTTATAGTTCAGAAAATATTTATTCCACATCCATGATTATCCCATTGTGATAATCATTTATTAATAATATCCTATTATTAATGGTTTTTAAAATACCATGAGATATTAAATCTAAATTTAATTTAATTATCGTATTTTATGGTTTTATTAAAACATTGGATATTTTTATAAATAAGTCCCAAAAATTTAGGCCATTTTTGCCTATTACATAGTATTGTAAGCCTATAAAAATTATAGAAAAGTTATTTTCCAATTTTGGAGAAGAAAATACTTGTAGAACTTTGGATAAAGAGGGAAATGTTTGTTGATCAGGTTTAAAGTCTTTAATATCTAAATTTTAGTTCAATTACAGGTAACAGGGTTCATTTATCATTATTGTGAATTGTATTATTACTTGAAATTGATTTTTAATGGATTGTATTGCTATTTAGAAATCTTGAGGATGTATCTAATTAGTGAACTCCATAAATAATCTTTGGTTTCAATTTTATTTTGGTATTTCCATTATATCAATTTCAAATTAATCATTGATATTTTAGAAAAAATTATGAGAAATTAATCAAGAGATTATTTACAGAGATAAAATTTATATGGAATGTTTTTAATTAATCAATAGATTTATATGAGTTTACAGAATACTCATAATCAAAATTGCTGCAGATAATTTACATTTTGATATAAAGTTAATTCTTTTTAATTTAAAAAATTGGAAAATGACTTATTATTAAAAATCCATTTTAAATAAATAATATTTATTAGTATGAGGCTAATTACTATTCATAAATCAGTTTGAGAATAGGGAGTTGAATATAGAATCATGTTTTTGGAGTTATACACTCAGGGTTGATTCTTAAATATTAGATCCATTTCTTATTTTATTTAATTAAAAAATTGAGAATTCTTCATCTAATTCTATTTCATTGAAGAAATTGAGATTTTAAATGTCTAATATCATAAAAAACTATGTGATTTATATAAGGGGGTAAATCCAATTTTTGGATCACCTTGTCAGTTTCTCAACCAAACCAACATTCCACAACAAACCATTCTTCCATTATACCTTGGTCAGGATAATCCACCTTTGACTACCCAACCTTTACCTCAAGCCAGTGTTTCATCAAGTTTCTTAATACAATAGTTACAATAAATGAAGGATGAAAATTTTGTCATTCAAGTTAGGAAGCATACTAAGTAGTTTAAGTTGGATGATGTGTGTTCCTACCCATTCAACATGGCGTATTTTCAAATACCATTTCCTCCAAGGTATGAAACATCAAATTTTGACAAATATAAGGGTAAAGGAGACCTTAAGGCCCATTTAACAAATTCTTTGTTTCTTGACAACCAATGGCTTAAGTGACATATACTTCCTAATTTTGTTTCCTTAGAGTCTAATAGGATAAGTTTTAGAGTGGTTCCTAAAATTGTTGAAATTAGTATCTCATTTTGATGACCTTTTAGAGAAGTTTATGAAACATTTTTATTACAATATTGAACATGAGATTTCATTGGTAGATTTGACTCAAGCTAAACAAAAAGTTGATGAAAGTTTCACAAGCTCTCTACAAAGATGGAGATCACTTGCTAGCTAATTCACCCATATCTTACAAGATAAACAATTAGTCACTATGTTTATCAAAAAATTGCACAATAAGATATTTTACCATCTAGAGCTATAGTGTGCACACACTTTCAAGGATATCATCGATACAGGTTTACTAATTGAAAATACCTTTATTAAAAAATAGATTATCAAACATACCTCATTGAATCAAAATTAGAATCAAAACTAAAGATATGGCCAAAATTAAAATCATAACCATGTCCAAGCGCAATCATAAATGCCATCCAAGGACAATAATTATGAAAAATACAAATAATTATATATATGATTTTTTAGATCTATAGATTAAATCATGTAATTCAATAAACTCAAATAACCAACTACCTAGTAAAGTGATAGAGCCATAAGAATTCAATCCAAATAGATGAATAAACCATTCAAAATAAAATTAAAATCTTAAAGCTAAGTGCTCTACACCTTAATCAAATAGATTCAAAATAAAAAGAGATTGAGATTGGAGAGATATACCTTAGACTTAGATTTTGGATATTATGATGACATGATGTTGGATTGTTTATGAATGATGCTTGATGATTAGTTTGACACGGATTTATTATGGTTCCTAAGATTGATGATTAGTTTGACATAGATTTGTTGTGGAATTTTGAGATGGCCTTCCATGGAGGATGTGAGTTATTTAAATAGAAAGAGGATGGAAAGATCTATGGTGGAGATTTAAACTTTGATGAAGGAGATCAAGGGTTGAGGATTATCCAAGGAATTTAAAATTTCTTGGAAGCCTCTAGATTTAGAGGCTTCTAGAGAGGAGGGGTTAGAATGGAGAAAATTATAGAATCCTTCAATTCTAAAATCCTCTTAGGGATTAATTAGGCTTAATGATGGATTAGATAGGGATAAGGTGAGTAATTAGGGACTAGGGGTGTAGGAGAGTCTAGGAGTGGGCTAGTATAAGTGGGTAGTTGGGTCATGGGAATTTAAAATTCCCAAATAATAGGTAAAATAAGATTAGGATAGGATAATTGGATTTAAGATAAATTAATTATTGATAATATATAATAAGGTTAGTGTATGATGAAATATTGATGGGGGACATTAGATAAATGACTAGTAAATAAGGGATAAATTAGCGAGATAAATTAGAATAAATGGGATGAGTAGAATTAGTATCGGCTAATAGGAATATTAGTGATGATAATGTAAGCAAGAAATTTTAGGTGCATACATTTTTACCCTATTTTAAAGGGAATTATGAGTGGAGAGAAGTGGAAGGAGTAATGTTCTTTCAAATAAAAACTATGTCATGTATGAATGTTAGTATATGATGTTAGGGGATATGATGCCCCCTTGAGAGGACATACAGGGAAGAATAAGATAAATGGCCACTATAAAGAATAAATTATATGTGAGATGAAATGGATAAATGAGGGTTTGGGATGCCAAGTGTGAGATATAAGATGAATAAGTTAAGTCTGACTGGAGTAATGAGATAAAAATTGATGATTCCCTTAGATAAGACATATGCATAGGGAGTAGAGATGATGGGTGTCATATTTATCAACACATCCCAAGGGGGAATCAACCATAACATGATGATAATAGGATTAAAGGGTCATAAGCTTTAGATGTATCCCCAAAAAGTATGCATAAAAGGGGGAGTTATAGGCTAAGATAAGATGATGATTTGATAAGATTGATGATGGGTGTAGGTTAAAGATAAATCAATAAATATAATATGTGATGATAGATAAGAATGATAGAGTTGAGTGACCAAAATAATTCATTGCATTAAATCAATGAGTCATAATGTGATGATGCCCATAATAAAGACACATGCAAAATAGAAATAATCAATCAGTGATTGATGGAAGAAAAGATGGATGTGGTAATTGTTTTAGGCCCAATTGATAGGTGTGGTAATTGATGGAAAATATTAAGGAGATGATGATGGTGATTGATTAATAGATTGAACAATTATATCTCAAGGATTTGACTTATGAAAGACTATAAGATGATTATGGATGAGAGAGATAGTGGTTGAGAAATCCTTGGGCACTAAAAAGTGGCCAAGTCCTACCTACATAGTCTAAAAAGGCCTTAGGATGATGTAGTTTTGAATAAGAGATGATGACTATGACAATAATTAGTGATTAGAAAGTGATGATGATGAAGATGATTAGACTTGTTAGTGATTGAAGGATTCTATTCAAATGATGAGATGAATATGATAATGATAAAATATGGGATGTTAGTTGGATGAGTCAAGAGGATTATATTAGTGATGGGAATAATGATGATTAGATGAATTATGAGGGTAAATGTGATCAAGCCATCATAAATGGCATAAGGCTCATCATAGTCTAAGCAATCCATTAAATATATCACTTTATAGTATGCCCCATGATATAAATATGACCAACAGGATATGATGCCAAGGTGCATGGGAAAATAGATAACTTTGCATCATTGAGCATTAGTGACCTCATAAAATACCCATTCATTGCCCCAAAGGATAAAAAAGAGACATGATATAAACAAAATATAAGACAAATAAGATATATACATGATGTAAAAAAGACAAATAGTATAAATAAGTAACATACACAAGTATCTACATGTAGTGTCACAATATCTTGTCTAATGATGGGGTGAATGATTGGGTGATGGGTTGGATTAGGATTTAATTGAGAATACACATGGATTAGGGATAGACTAGAGATGATGATGAGGATTGACTAGTTATTTGTATAAAGGTATATACTTGTATGAGAGACTAGTATTAGGATAAGGATGTGGACGAGGAAATGAATGTGAAGATGACTAAGGATTATTGAAAGATAAAACCTTGCAAGAGTCCAATATAGTAAAATATTATGAGATGATTTGACTAAAAACCTTCCATAATAGTAAAATAATGATTGGATGGGTGCTAGATATGGAGAGGCATTGATAGAGAAGTGATGGGATCATATACCTTTAATACTAGCAAATAGGGATTAGATAGGTGCTAGATATGGAAAGGCATTGATGGAGAGGTGATGGGATCATATACCTTTCATACTAGCAAATATGAATTAGATATGTGCTAGATATGAAGAGGAAATTATAGATAAATGATGGGTGTTAGACTAAATTCTTTGACAAGGTTGTATATGTTGATAATACCTTTGTCAAAAAGGATGAGGATGAAGATATGGATGGGTGACCACTAGAAGTGGGTTCTAAGATGAAATAGGAGGTACATATTAGATATTCATTTGGGATGGTGATAAGGATAATGGGATTTATGGGATGGGTATTAGATGGGGTGATGGAGGTGGTTATGAATAAGGATAAAGGCATAAGACACGACACCATGGACTATTTTTATATTTTTCAAATTTTATGATTTTTATGATTTTTGACATATTTCACTTTTTAGGGATTTTTGGGATATGTATGTACAGTGTAAAAATGGAGTTACTAGCAAAGGGAATACTAAGAATAAAAACTAGGATGAGGATGAATGGAATGATGAATGAGTGATAAGAGGATGAGGATGATTTTGAAAAGTATATAAGGACCAAGGAAGGAATGGACTAGGGATTACCAATGACCACATTGTGAAGGGACCATATGTTTAGTTGCCTGAGTGTCTATTAAAGGATATGCCAAGATAATGTGAGAACATGTCTTAAGACACCTTCCACTTCCTTACAAAGGTCAAGATAAGGGATGCAAGGAGAGATAGGATGCATGATATGATGGTAGATGATGAATAAAAACAATAGATAGAGGTAATGGTCAGGGGATAAGATGGGTGATATAGACAAGATGGTAAAAGGATAGGGAATGAAGGGATTTGCCCCCAAATGTTATTATTCAATGCGTATAATTGATTATTGTAACATGACACCAAAAATTAGTTTTCATCATGGTACTTTTCCTAAGGCACCAAAAGACTAGTTTTCACTATTAGATGAATGTTTTTTTTTAATTTTGACTTTTTTGAATGGCATCTTGATTTATTGGATATAGGGGATGAGATGTGGGAATGTAGGCATTTTTGTGATCTCTAGCCAACACCTATTATTATGATGTATGATGATATGATCATGCTACTAGATATATTAGGGTCAGTGTGACCTTTGTTGATGCTTGATGGAGACCCCTCTAGATATCTAGACTAAGTGTCTTCATTGCCCCTAGGAGAGATAATGCTTCATGGTTAGGTGATGTGAGGTATGGATTTGATGAGATCTTGATTTTAATGGATGATAAGATAAAAAAGGATGGTATGATGGGTGATGGAGGATTATGACTAATATGAAATATATGATCATGATAGGATGAGGTGACGGGTGATGGAATATTAGGACTAACAGTCACACTCATAATTAGATATGTGGGACATGCTTCATTTGATTGGTGTCAATTTACAAAAGAATTTAAGAGATCCCAGACACTTTGAATTTATGATTCATATTTAATTTGATCACTTGATGGATGATCAGTCATGATTTTAACATTATTTATATTTATTGATTGGATTTAACTTTGATTGCTGTTTGGTGCCTGATTTTAGGCTTGACCAAAGGATATTGATTTTTGACTTAATATATGATTATTTTGACTTTGATATACCCTTAGTGCTAGATTTTGGGATTCATTAGGGGAAGACATTTTTTTAGTAGGTTGATTATTTTAATTTTATTGATTTTGATTAATAGAATCAAAGATGATTTGATCTTTCTTTATGGATTTTGGAATATGATTTTGGACCTTTGTATTTCTGGCATGAAATTTTGAATATGTAGAGGGGAATCTAATGATGAATGTTCCTATTTATTCCCTTCATAAATGGAGGTTATTAAGTGATCATCAATGAGGAGAAAAGGGTCCATGATGGATGAAGGTGTTGGTGAGGGCATGATGAGGTCAATGAGTGGTGATAAGGCAACATAGTCTTCATAAGAGTTCTTTAGAGACCAAGTTTTGACATTGATAAAAATATCCTCAAGATAATCAAAAGGATCATGAGGAATAATTGTAGTATACACATCCAAAATGGGATCATATTCACTCTGATTATCTTTGATAGATAGATCTTATAATAACTTTGTTATGACTTCATCATCTTGATCAGGATTCAAAGGTATGGCTAGTAATGGATTGGAGATGTCTTCAATAAAATACACATGATCAGCATCTATTTAAATGTTGATAGGGGATGATGTTTTTGATGAGGAATCTAATTCATATTTTGATGTTGTATATGATCCTAATGAAGATAATAATTTTGATATTGAATCTGATGTACAAGACATAAGGTTGCAAGTAGAAGGTTGATTATCTGCAATTAACTTCTCATCAAGGGGTATTTGATGTGATGGTGGAGAGGGAGATTATGGATGGATGATATGCCCATGGAAATTGGTACAAGAGGTGGGAGGGATAGGCTTATGGGGAAGAGACTCATCTTTGATGGAGGATTTGTCGAAGATGGGGGGATCATAGAGGATGGGTGCAGAGTCTTAACCTTAACTTAAAAATAGAAGGGATTGATCATGATTGGGAAGGGAATCTTGGCACTCCTTTTCTTGTTTACCCATGGATTTAGAATTATATAGTTTGTCTTTGATTATTATATCACCATGGGTAAGGAGGTCTTGGACAAAGTCTTGAAAGTCATGACATCAATTAATGTTATGCCCCCATGTTTGGTTATATGTACAAAATTGATCATCTTTATACCAAGAGGGCTTAGGCTTGGTGGGGTCAAGATGTATAATAGGTGAATAGACCAACATTTTATCAGTGACTAATTATTTTAAAAGGGCTTCCAAGGACATGGGAAGGGGAGTATAAGGACCTGCTTCACATTATGACTTAGATGTGGAAGCACTCAACTTATGATTAGATGGTTGTGGATATGTCTAGGTGGATGGTATATTAGTGGGAAATATTGGATTCCATTTTCCAGTATAGGAATTTGAAGTTGATGGTTTATGACTAATGGATGGAGGAATGGTATGAGACTCACATGAAGGGGTTTTTAAGGGAGGTATGATGAGTTGAAGGTGGTCAACACCTTCAAGAAGTGGTACACCAAGTATAAATAACTTTAAGAGGATCTCATCCTTGTGGGTTTCTATGTATTGGTTGATAAAAATGGGGTCTAACTCCATGGTGGTGGTTGAAGACTGATGGATGATGAGAGGGATGCTAAGCATTGAGTATGGCTCCTTGAAGAAAGTGGGTCCAATGATCAAGCAAGTATTGATAAGTGATGATGATGATGAGGTGGAATAAATGTAATGAGGATGATATAGGACTAAGATCAGATTTTAGATAGATAGTTTAATAAGCACTAACATCCTATCAATGATGCCTATTTATCAAGCTAGTAAAAGGATTGAGGATTCGATGGGTGCCTAGATTCAAACTAGCAAGAGGATGATATGATGGGTTCTAGTTATGATTAAGCAAGGATGATAGAGACTAGATTAAAACTAATGAAGTGACAAGATGCTATCAATATTTGACTAAGTATGAGATCTGACCAAGGAATGAGTGGTAGTGGATTAGGATGATGTGGCTGATAGGACTATCTCAAGAACTTAGACTAATTTTCTCAAGATAGGATATGACTAGATGATGAATATGATTAGGATGATGGGATAAGGATAAATATGATGATGAATGTTTATTAAATGATAGGGGATGAGATGAGGATGGTTTAAACCTTTGTGTGATCCCTAAAGCCAACTAGGATAAGATAAGATGAGATTAAATTAGATAGGTGATGAAGAAAAGTGATGCGGTATGGAATTAGGATATGAAGGTGATGGGAGGATGCCCAAAAATGTTTGGGGTTAGGATAGGATATGATTAAAAGGATGTGTAAGATAAAAAAAAGGATTTATAAGTGATGAGATAAGAATATACAAGATGAGATGTATGTGATGGGGATGTGGATTAATATGAGGGTGGATAATGGTTAAACTAGGATGAGGTTAATAGAAAATGAAAATATGTAAAAGATGATGTCTAGGATATATAAGATGAGATATTGGTGATGGGGGTGTGACTAATGATTGGTGAGGGTAGAATATGATGTATAAAAAGAAATATATAAAATGGGGTGATGAGATGAGAACATAGTAAGGGGATAATGACAAGGATGTACAAGATGTGATTAGGATATTAATGATGAGGGGATATAACTAGATTAGGATGGTGTTAAGATAAGGTGAGATATGGGATAAAGATGTATCAAGGCAATGATGAGATAAAGATGGGAGGGTGGGGTATGATCAATGATGTGATAGAATTATGTGGGGATGACTAGATTAGGATGAAATAAAATGAGGTAAGGATAAGGATAAGGATGTGCAAGAGAATAAATTACATACAAGGGGATGATGGGATATAGGATGTGTAAGATAAGATATAGGTGATGGAGATGTGGCCAATGATGAGAGAGGATAAGATGGGATGACCAGATTAAGATGGGGTGAAGATGAAATGGATATAGAAGGACAATATGGACAATAAGATAATGATGATGATGAGTAGAGATTTTTTGACTAAGTGTGGGTTAAGATAATATGGGAGTTGGTATAGGCTAAAAAAGGATGTAATGGGATGATGACAAAGAGATACAAAATGAAAGGATACATGAGAGGGTAAGGATGTACAAGACAAGACAAGGATATACAAGATGATGTTTAAGATATAAAAGTGAGGGGGTGATGATAAATAAAGGTATTGAGATTAGATTTTAGTTAAAAAATGGGTAGAATCCAACACTTTAAATGAGTGATTTTAGTTAAATTTAGTCTTACCTATAAGACCTAAAAGTGATAACCAATAGTATTAATGGAAAAAATAGATAGAATTAGGTTAAGATTACAAAGTCACTATTAGGTCTACAATACCACAATTCCATAGTTAAATATCGTGACTTTTGAAACTTCATAATCTATGGTTTTGTTGAGGTATGGAAAAAGGATAAGGACTAGTGTGATTTTGTCTTGGAATTATTTTCCTACCTTTTATTCTTTATGTTGACCTTGCAAATAGATTACATAGTAAAACCTACAAAGGTACAATTTATAGTGTTATAAAAATGTCATTAACCCACAATTTCCCCTTAAGGTCTAAGTGATCTAGAGATGATACAAATAGGAGATTATACGATGGTGGATGTAGATTTATTTCCTAAAAAAACAAATAATACCAAAATAAAAGACCTATAGTTCAAAGGATTATGGATGACTGTTAGTGATTTTAACAAAATTTACAAAACCACAACTCTAATTTTCAATATCACTTTTACCAAGACAAACTTGTGACTGTCAAAGTTGTGATTTTGTAGCCTAAGGTTGTTGACCAGATTCTTTTCATCTGTTATATCTTGTATTGGGTCTTACACACAAAAAGGTTAAACTTTAGAAAACATAAAGGAACCCACATAGTAAGCATACATGGATTAAATAAACAAAAAACCAAAAGATAGGTCAAATGACTTTACGACTGCTGCCAAATTCTATAAAACCATGACTCCATAGTGTAAAGTCACAATTATCAGAACAAAGTCATGATTTTAAAATTAATTATTATGCCTAAATATTATACCATAAACTATTAGTGGTTATCAAAATCACTACTTAGACAAACAAAACTACAACTTGCTATACAAGGTCACAAGTCACAAATTTTGATATTGTCAAAAGTTGAAAAACCTACACAGTTAAGATAGGTAGTTAGTGGTTAGGTTAATGATGAAGACAAAATCATGACTCGTAGTGACAAAAACATGACTAAAAGGTCATGAGTACCAGTAAAAAATCATGATTTTGGCTTGTGCATGTAAAACTTCCAAATTTTGAGATTTTTCTTCTCTAGTTGATCCTGTAGGCTTACAAAAACACTTGGAACAAAATTAATGATTACATTAGGAGAAAATCCCACTATGGTCACCAAAATGTAGATGATTTTTGAGCTATATGGATTAAATAATTCAATTAAATCAACCCAAATAACGAACTACCTAGTAAAGTGATAGAGCCATTAGAATTTAATGTAAATAGATGAATAAACCATTCAAAACAATATTGAAATCCTAAAATTAAGTATTATACACCATGATAAAATGGATTCAAAATAAAATAATATTGATATTGGATTGATATACCTTAGACTCAAATTTTAGATATTATGATGGCATGATGTTGGATTGTTGATGAAGGATGCTTGATGATTAGTTTGGCATGGATTTGCTATGGTTTCCTAAGATTGATGATTAGTTTGACATGGATTTGTTATGGAATTTTGAGATGGCCTTCCTTAGAGGAATTAATTTATTTAAATAGAAATAGGAGGGAAAGATATATGGTGGATAATCAAACTTGGATGAAAGAGATCAAGGGTTGGGGATTATCCAAGGAATTTAAAATTCCTTGAAAGCCTCTAGATTTAGAGGCTTCTAAAGAGGATGGGTTAGAATATAGGGGATTATAGAATCCTATTAGGTATTAATTAGGATTATGGATGGATTAGATAGGGCTTAGGTGAGTTCTTAAGGACTAGGGTTGTAAGAGAGCTTAGGAGTAGGCTAGTGTAGGTGGGTTATGGGAATTTAAAACTCCCAAATAATAGGTAAGATAGGATTAAGATAGGTTAATGGATATTTAGGATAATTTAATGATTGGTGGGATAAAATAAGCTTGATTAATGATGAAATATTGATGAGGGACATTAGATAAATGACTATAAAATGGGGGATAAATTAGAATAAATAGGATGAGAAAAATTAATGTTGACTAATAGGAATATTAGTGATGATAATATAAGTGAATGATTTTAGATGCATAAAAGTTTAACCACAACAAGAATGTTATTATAAATAGAGTAACCAAGTCACAACATGTCAAAATGGTATAAACACTACCTTCTTAGATAACACCATAAATGTAAATTAATCCTCACCAACAACCCATTCAACAAGCATAACCTTCACATCAGCCTAGACTAGCTCAACAAATGTAGTAATCTTTGCATTTACAAACCCCTACTCCAAGGAGAAATGTGCCTACTCATCACATCTTTAGTGACCTTGGAGAGCCTATTGAAGTCATATTTCACAATTTAGTCCCTACCAATCTAGTTCACTGGCTGATTCCAAAGCACTATCCTGAGGGCATTCATTATCCAAATTGGTATAGACAAAATGAATTTTGTGAATACCATCAAGTTAATGGGCATAATTTATGATATTATCTGTAGATCAAGCAATTGATTGAAAATATGTTTGAAAATAGGGAAATAATATTAGATAATAGAGCATCTACATCCAATCAAAACCTAGGTATCAATCAAAACCCTTTTAAACAACACAATAATAACCAAAAACAACAACCAAGGATAAAACAATAACAAAAATATCAACAATCAAGACAAAAATAATAACAACATCCACGAAATAGATAAAACCAAAGCCAAAATAATGCCAATACCTAATAGACTTACCATGCAGTTGCATATGATTACAACAAAATTGTAGGTCATATTGAAAGAGGTCACATTTCCACCATTACCATTAATATAAGACCAATTAATAATGAAACATTACTATTTATAACCAATTCCAACCAACCAACCTATGCCAGTGATCCTTTTTTGAATTGGGACCACATATAGGCATACTAATATGTATGGATTACTACTTTTGGACCTTATAATAATAACTCATCATTGACATATGACTATAGACAAGTGTACTATAAATTGAGACTTATCTTATATATCCCCCTTCTACCATCATTTACTATCAATAATGGTCTTGTATCTAATCTTGATTATATAATCACAACTCAGTGGTCAAAGATTACCATTTCAGGTCTACAACCATATACCACTTTACCCATCCAACCCATCATTATGGCTAGGAACAAACAATATATTGATGCATTCAAGAAGATGTTCAATATTATGTAATAGTTTAAAAATATGCTTGCACAAATTTCCATTTTGGATTTGTTGCGTACATCTACCATACACAAGATCATCTTAATAAATTTCCTAGGCTAAATAATAGTTCCAAATGACACATCTAAATATTTTGTTAGACATCTAGCCCTAAGTCAATAGTTAACCTTTGGTTAAAATGATATGTCATCCCTTGGACCTCTCCATAACAACTAGCTATACATCAAAAGTTGTCATATCATGGCATAAATTGAAACATGTCTTCATAGACAATGGATCGGTCCTAAATATTTTGTCTGTGAAGCTTATCAAGCATCTCAAATAGATAATAGTTGATTTCTAGATAGGAACAATCAATATCAAGGCCTATGATAATGAATAATGGGAATCACAAGGCAACATTAGCTTTCTAGTTATCATTGGGCCTTTAACCCATGATACATTATACCATGTGTTAGACCTAGATTTGTCATACATTTTACTTCTGGGTAGACCTTTGATACATGAAATTCATACAATCCCTTCAACATTGTACTAGTGTCTCAAGCTCTCCCATTCAGGTATGGAGGTCACCATCCACAAATATTTACAGTCCTATGAACATTATAAACATTTGTAGGTTGAGTATTAAAGTTATAAGTACCATTTTGGCTTTGATTTAATTCCAAAAAACAAGGGAAAATAAATTCTTTTTGATTTTATGGAGGCCACTTGCATAGAACTAGAAACCCTTGATTCATCTTCCCATATTCCACCTATTGAAATGTCTAATCACTTTAGCATCACATCAAATGGCCTAAGAGAATATTTGACCCATGACACATTCCAAATTTCCAAGCTTCCATAGAACCCCAAGTCCTATGGAAGACCTAAAGCTAAACCACCTTGCATGGAGTGGAAACAAAAGGGAAAGGCTAAGTTGCATAGTCTAGCTCTTATCATTTTCACACTGGCTATTGGCAAAGAAGAGGACCCACTTGTAGATGATGAAACCTAGTTATAAAATGACAAACTGGCTAATTGTTATAAGAATTCCAAATACCCTATTCCTAATAAGATCATAGAGAAGCATGCCTACAAAGGAGGAGGTCTTAGGCCAAATCAACAAGGAACACTCGAGCCAATATCCATGACTTGGTACAAAGGAACCTATGATCTTAGATTTAAACCACTTGGGGGTGACCCCACATATCTTATTCATGTTATAACACCAATGATTAGTGATGATGATGTTGATAATGAGGTGGAGTTTGATCACAACCCTTATTAAGACCTAACCAATATCAATCTATTTGACACCCATGCCATTTTTTCTCTTACCCTAATTAATCGACACAATCCACTTCCTCTATATCACCCTCAACTTATAGCTTAGGACCAATAAGAATCCATAGTTCCTATAGAAAATTATGGGAATGATGAGGCCTTTTGTGATTTTCTCAGCCTAAGAGATAATGTTCTATTAGAAGACCACAAACAAGGGTTCTTTGTCAAACTATATCCTATAACCTATTTTGGAGAATGGGTGAACACCCTTAGCCATAAATGATTAAATAAAACATTGAGGTCCCAAAGTGAAAACCTTTTTGAGGCATTTTTGGACTAGGGTACAAGTAAATAGAAAGGCTTGTATTCTAGTGAAAACTTATTTCATGTTCCATTAGATGGGGGTGTTCAAACTTCCTCAAAAATATCTCAGGAGACCACCAATATTAAACTTACTTATGGGTACAAATTTAGTTATGTTGAATAATATGCCTTTGATCAAATCATCCAAGAGTTTCTAGTTGTGTTTGTAACATGGCCATCTATAATATTGGGGGATTATAATTCATCTTGCCTATGAGAGATTGAATAACTAGTCCAAATAGAGGACTTTGCCATTGCAAGCCAATTTAAATCTTTGCCAACTATTTTGGAGGTTGGTTCGACTCTTCTTGTGGAAGACACTACAAAATTTGACATCAAGACTCTAGATGACCCAAAATGGATCAAGTTAGGTGCATTCCTCACTGAGAAGGAATGTAAAATTTTTATAGCCCTTTTAAGGAAATTTTTTGACATATATTTTTGGGCCTACTCAGACATGCCATGTTTGGACCCCACCTTAGTTTCACACCACCTTATTGTACATATTGATGTCAAACCCCTAAAGTAGAAACTATAAAAAATAAATCCTCACATTACTGTATTAGTGAAGAAAGAGTTGGAAAAAATCTTATAAGATAGATGTATTCAATAGATTGACTACTCAGAATGGATATCAAATATTATGTTAGTTAATAAAAATCTAGAAGAAATCAAAATCTATATTGATTTTAGAGATATAAAAAAATCTTGCCCTCAGGATGACTTTCCTCTACCAAATATTGACATGATAGTTTATTCCACAACTAAGTACGAAATGTTGTCATTAATGAATGGATTTTTAGGATACAACCAAAACAAGATTGTGCTAGAAGACCAACACAAAATAATGTTCACCACCCCATGTGGAACATTCTATTATCAGATTATGCCATTTGGTTTAAATAATGTTGGGACCACATATAAAATAGCATGATCATCATATTTCATGATATGATGCATGACATTACTGAAGGCTACATAAATGACATACTAGGAAAATCAAAGACCAAGGCCAATCATCCAACCACACTAAGAAAGATATTTGAGAGGCTACATAAATACAAGGTGAGACTAAATTTTAAGAAGTGTGTTTTTGGATTTACTTTAGTAAAATTGATAGGCTTCATTCTATTTCATCAAGGCATTGAAATTGATCCAGCCATAGTAAAATCCATTACCAAGATGCCATGACATTCTAATTTGAAGCATCTCCATAATTTGTAAGCCAAGATCCAATCTATCAGACACTTCATCTATTAGTTGGTCAACAAATTCCATTCATTTACACACTTATTGAATAAGGGTGTCACATTTAATTGGGATGAATAATTCCAAAAATCCGTCCATCACCTCAAAGAATACCTTTCCAATCTGTCTATTTTGTTTCCACCTATTTCAAGAAAGCCATTCCTACTATACCTTTTAACCACAGACAAATCCCTAGGGACACTTCTAGGTAAACATGATGATAAAAGAAAAGAAAATTGTATGTACTATATATATATATATATATATATATATAGGTTGTGTATGAACACAATTATATACCTATTGAAAAAACCTATTTAGCTATGGTCTTTGTAGCTCAAAAACTACAAAATTACATGTTAAAAAACAAGACCATAGTTATTTCAAAAGTAGACCCGCTCAAGTATCTACTATACAAAATTAATTTACAAGGCCACATGGCCAAATGGACGATGCTTCTGAGTGAGTTCAAGATAGAATACATCGACCAAAAGGCCATCAATGGACAAGTACTTGTAGATTAGCTTGTTGAAGCTCCCCTTGCCAATACCAAACCTCTAACATTCTAATTCCTACACGAGTCCATCATGACCATCATTGAAATACATCTTGAGAAGAATCACTACAAGCTATATTTTGATGGATCATTCATAACACATGGATTAGAGGTAGGCCTATTATTTATTACACCATAGGGGGATCTCATCACTAGATCATTCTGTATTAGATTTCCTTGTACTAATAACATGGATGAATATGAATCACTTTTTACATGGCTTCAACAAGAAATATAATAGAATATTTAACATCTCAAGGTTTATAGTGGTTCTCAAGTAATCATCAATCAAGTTATAAACCATTTTTAGACCAAATATGATAAGTTGGTGCTATATAAGGCCATGGTTAACACTTTCAAACAATAGATTGCTGACATATAATTTAAACACATACCAAGGGCTAGTAACAGAACATCAAATGCCATGGCTACCATTGGATTTTTGATCCATCATCCAGATAAGGCAAAAGAACATCAATTCCTCATTAAAAATATTCTAGTGCTTGCTCGTGAACCTTCAACCATTACAATAATCTATGATATTGTTGGTCCTAGGTCTATATGGTATTTAAACCTTTATAGCTTCCTTCATGACCATATTATGCTACTAGACCTATCCTGTAATCAAATTAAATCCTTTACCCACCATGCCTTATAATATACCTTACTTGGACTAACTCTTTACTAATGTATATTTGATGGAACTCAGATTCATTATTTAACATTGGTAGACTCAAAATTAGCATTACAAAAAGTTCATGGACTATGTGAAGCCCACACAAATGGGGCTATACTATCAAAAAACTCCTATGTACTGGGTATTATTGGCCAATTATAGATGAAAATGCATCTACTTATGTTAAAAGGTGCAACAAATGTTAAAGGTATGCCAATTTGATTCATACCCAGTTAAAACACTCAAACCAATACTTATACCATGGTCATTTTGTATTTGGGGCCTCAATCTCATTGGGAAGATAAACCCTACCTCCTCTAATGGCCATAAACACATCCTTACCACTAACAAATATTTCACTAAGTGGGTCAAAGCTATACCCCTAACTTATATGACTAAAAAACAAATTTCTAAATTCATATTCAAATATCTCATTTGCCACTATGGTATCTTATCTGACATTATATCTAATAATGGAAGATCATTTAAAAATAAGGATGTCAAGTCATTGTGTGCCAATTACAACATTACTCAACATTTTTCTACCATACATTACCCTCAAGGTAATGTCCAATTAGATCATCCATCAAAATTATTATCAACATCCTTAAAAATATTGTCAATGATGTTGGCCATGACTGGAACCTCAAAATATTCCATGTCCTCTAGGCATACCATATTAATTATTATACCCCAATATGAGACACTCCATATTCCCTAGTTTATGGCACTAAGTCCATTCTTCCCATTAAGGTTGAGTTACCATATTTGGACATCTCTTTAAAACATGTACTAGATGATAAATCATATTGAGTAGCTCACCTATAAGATATGGAGTCACTTGATGAAAAATGCATGGCAACAATCAATAGCCTAAAAAAATATCAAAATTGATTTTTATTTCATTATAATTGGTGGGTCAAACACAAAGAATATGAGCTAACAAAATATCACAACCAAGAACAAACACAAGGGCAAGTTCAAACCTAACTAGATAGGCCCATATATCATTGTTACAAATTATGGCTCTAGAGTATATAGGCTTGTTACACTCTATGGGGATGAACTTGATGATCCAATGAACATTATACACCTCAAGTGATACTTTACTTGAGTGACTTAAAATATTATCTATGAGGCCCATTTTTATTGTATCATAATACTGACATTCTTTCTTTGTACTATACCATTCTACCCTATACCATCCTACCATACTTTCCTATCGACCAAAGTTGTTTTTACCCCACCTACTCCAACCCCTTTAAATTTGGTTTCATTCCATTGGTTCTTTAAACACTTTTAACAATAGGATATATATCAAGTTTTAGTAGTTGATTTAGGATTTTAGACATCGACCATTTTTGGAGTAGTATAATAGTGGTTTGGTAATTGCATCCTTCATTTCTTATTTCATTTCATTTATGTACTATTGATTGTAACTGCCTTTGGGCAAATCAAAGTGCCACCATCATGATACTAATTATAAATACCTATGCTATTATTTCCTAATTATAACTACTTATGGGTAAATTAAGAACAACAACTTTATCATGCCTTAAAGTACCACCTTTCCATTCCTATGTTGTACTATGCCATTTGCTTAAATTACCTATTTTATGAATTTGATGATACATAGTCAAATTCATCTACTATAAGGGGGAACTATAGTGAATTGAGGTCCCATCCTATGACTATGTAGGTGACACTCAATTCACATTAAGGTCAACTTAGTCACCCTTTTACCACAATCTCATAAATTTTCAATCAATTTTAGTTTACACACTCTCACCATTTTGTGAGCTTGGACCATTTAGTATCTCGTCATTCTACAATCAAGTTGAAATGCTCTAAAAATTCCAAAAACATTTGAATTTTTTTTATAAAATCCTAAAAATATCACCACATCAACTACTTCCTTGCCTTAAGGATTTTGGAAACCCTAGCTATTTTACAAAAAACCACTTGTCATTTAGTTTCCCCATTCTTACTGGCCTATCATCCCATGCTCTCACCATTTTTTGAGTTCATTCACACATTCCTCTATAACAAAATCACATTTTCCTTTTCATCATTTTATTCTATTCCATATTCTAGGAGAACTACATTTGTCCTAAAGTTTTTGTTGGATCCTTTATCCATAGAATTATGTAGGTAACATCCACTTGCCTAGTGCATCTAGAATTAACTCAACCACCCCCTTCCTTTTTTCTATTCCTCCCCATATTGTTTATTTGTTTCAATATCTCTGATTTAACTTTTTTTTTAGAATATTGGGGTTTAATTCCTAATTTAGTTAAAGGGTCTGGATTTATAATTACTAAATAATATGCAATAAATAAGCTACTAATTTATGAAATTTATTTGCAATTAGAGGTTTTCTAAAATTATTAATAAAAAGGGGAAAATAAGACTTAGCTTAAACTATGTTGATTTGACTAAGACAAGGTTTGATATTCACCATGCAAGCCTAAAAAACTATCACAAATAGAATTCTAGCTTTCATTTTATGATTGGATAGGAGCATTGAAAGTCGATAGGAGTGGCACCGACACTGTAGTCCTTATTTAGTGATATTATCATGAGGATATAAGTTTTCTAAGTTTTGTTTAGTAGGTCTATGTGACACTATCTCTAAATTTGTAAAGCCTCACTATCAGTAGTGCTCCTTGTAGAGTTGATTTTATTCATTTCTATGCCTTTAATGTACTTAAACAAAACTTTGGAAAATAGGGAAACTGATTTAGTATGTGTAAGATGCACTAGAAGTGATTCACACCCCATGTGTGGGCATGATTCCTACATACCAATACTCTAAAGAGGGATCAATCCATATGTAGTTCTTCCTTTGAAAGTGCTTGGTGCAATTATGATATGAGAATGCAAGGAAATGCTAAACTAGGTGTGCTTGAAATGACTAGGGACTAGTATAAGGATTTGAATAAGCTAGAAATAGTATTGGATGGTTGTATGTAGAGAATAGGGAAATGTGCTTAAGTAGTCTTACTTGTATTCTTACTTGTTTTGTGATATTTACTAACCCTTTTGAAATCATCTTTAAATGGGATTTTATAGGGATCTATTGGTCATGGATTGAATTTTTTCATGTTAGATTGACAAGGATAAGGATGGGAAACCTAAGGGAATTGAATGTTGGGAATAGAAACAAGTTTGGATAATAGAACCAAAAGTAGATAGGAGTGGCATTAGTGTTATTATTTTGGTGTGGCACTATTGTCTTAGGGAGACATGACTTGGGGGGATGGATTGGTCATGAAAATAAGGTCTTAGCTTAGCTAAAATTAGGTTTAGAAGTATACAAATGATTGAGAATCAATGAAAACAACCCTAATAGGGTCATGAGAGAAAGCAAGAGGGACCCATGGGTTAGATGTCATTGGCCATGCTTAAGTTACCAATTTTTGCATTTTATATGACTAATTTACCCCCTCTTTATTCTAGTGATTCAACAAAGTGAAATAATAGGAGAAGGATAAAAATAGAAAGCATACCTAAAATTACCTACAAGGGTGAAGCTCATGAAGCTAGTGTGATGCTGGATATGCATATAAAGATCATGATATAAAGTTTGAATCTATAGAAGAAAATAAAGAGTAGATCATTCCTTACTAGATACGCTATATCTAAAATAAGAATGTATAAAGTTAGGTAAGAGAGAGGAAGAGAAAGGAATGAATAAACCTCACTAGGTACACAGACCAATACAAAACCTATTGTAATGTTGAGTAATTTTGAGTTATATTAGATGATGTTGTACCAAGAGTAATATCATGAATGGAGCTAAGTGCTCAATTCCCTAGTAAGTGGCTCAGGAATGCAAAGGTTGGCCCTTTGGTTCCATCATCACCTACTAAGTAAAACTAGGTGATCATGCATGTGTTGATTGATGTTTGGAATATGTGTATAATCCCTCTAAATAGGTGGCTCAAGAATACAAAGTCTAGCTATTCTTTTGGCTCCATCATTGCCCTGTGAAGTGAAGCTATAAAATGATACTGGTATGGAATGTGTGTCATATTAGATGGCTCTTGAAGCCCATGAATATACTATGATCTCAAAATGCTAGCATGGATAGCTAAATGTATGTTATAAACTAGGCCACTCTTGCCCACTCTGAAAGATAGAGATTAGGATTATATGAAAGCCACTCTAGAACTGAGAATCTAGCTTATGTAGAAGCCACTCAAGAATTCAATAGGAACTCAAAAGTTAGGCTTGTATGAAATCCAAACCAAAATGATTCCAACCACTGATAGATGGAGTAAGGCATGCAACTACTAAGAATACCTGGGTAATGTTGAACTCAAAAATAAAAAAATAAATGTGCCATGCACATTACCCCCAATCACTAATGTCTAAAACATGGATTCTAATTTAGAAGTTTTAATAACTGCCCTATCTAAAACTAGAAGTGAGATCCATAATGATGTGCATGATGCCCCCTATATCTAGATTCTCTAAAAAAATTGTATTAAAATTTCTATTTTTTGTTTGAATTATAGCTGGCAAAATTGTAACTAAACTTACCTTTCTATCTATTTCTAGAAAATCTAGTTTTTCTACTATTTGGATAAGAGTACTAGAAATGGATAGTAGCACCACCAGTATTATAGTTTAGTCTTGGTGTTGTTGTCCTAGGACAAATTTGATGACTATTATAGATTCTTGATTGTCTACCTAGTTTATTCTGATTGGTTTGATGTCTAGTTGTAATTTTGAGTGCTCTAAAACTAGATTTTTTGGTTGATAGAAGCTGTGATCTCTATGATAAAACCCTTGTTTTTCCCCCCCTCTTCTGAGGGTAGGAATGAAGACCCTATAATGATTTCCCTTAGAAAAAAGATCCTTGAAAGTGTGTTATGTTGCAAAATATATGATATAGCAATGATAATTGACAAGATATCTAAAGATATAGCATGATTTATATTTGAGAGATTGCTAGATTATTAGGGGTATGCCTAGATAAATGTAACAATGTAATAGCATGTGCAATGTACTAAACTAGAATTTAAATTTTGGTTAGTTATTATTTGTTAGTTGGAGGGATTGATTATGATGTCCATCATGGCATCCAAAATAATAATAATAATAATAATAATAATAATAATAATAATAATAATGCATGATATGGATCATGGTATTGTAAACAATCGATAAGCAAACAATCAACAAGCACACAAAGCAAGAAGCAAGAAGCATATAAGAGTGGCCAAGGGGCTAAGAAAATAAGGGATATGAGCACATGCCAATCAAATTGGAAAGTAATAATACAAGGCATGTTCAAATTCCACATGCACATACAATCTAAACAAGTAAGGTTAGCTTGAAACCCATAATCACATGGAAGAGTACAAGTAAGGGACATTGGAAAATGTCCAAGGCACACATATGAATAAAATCAAAGGACACTGGAAAATGTCCTAAGGCACACATAAGACAAATAGGAACTAGGAATGCAAACACATCAAGCTATGTTAAGCAAGAAGATAAAGAATGTAAAAAATTATAATTATAAATGCATCTAACTAATCAAAGTAAGAAGTGAATGTATGAAAGACATGTTAGTACAAGACTAGGTATATGCTAAGAAATACATAAGTGTTGTATACTAGATAGTGTTGATATATTAATTTGTATAATCTAGTAAATAATGTATATCAACATGATAACTAGAGTGTGTGTTATAATAATGACATAACCTAGATGTTGTAGTCATGTAGAATATGCCCCCAGTGGGTATGTATATCGATGCATGTCTCAAATGTGGAAGTAGGATGCCCCCTCAATGGGTAGAGTGAAGCAATCAAAGGTTTGGAAGTCACTGCACACACTCAAAAAAGATCAAGTGAAGCATGTTAATGTAGATAAATTAACAAAAAATAAGCCTATAATAACAAATGTAAGTCTAGCATAGTAGTAGCAATGTAAATCATGGATGATGCATACAATATATATATATATATATTTTTTAATTATTTGAATGTTTTTGTATTTTGAAATTTTTTATTGTTTTTGGTATTTTTAATATAATTTATGTATAATCAAGCATAATAAACTATGTACAGGTAAGCTAGGAAAGGATGATACTAACTGATGAGTCTCATGGGAGACTCCCTATCATGATGTGCTATATCAAGGAGAAGAATCATGCATGATCATGAAATATGATGGAAATGTTGAGACTGTGGCTCTAAAATCTATATATGTTGTAAATATTCTAAAATATCTAAAGTATAAATTGAGTGTGAGGTCCCCCTATGACTCTAAGAAGTGGATGCAACTACAGGGCTCTTAAGGACCCATCTGGTAGTAGGAGAAGTTCTCTAAACATGTGCTCTATGAGTAGATGCATGAAATCTCAATGATACTACTATAGGTGTGAATATTATAGCTAGAAATTATCTATAATACTAAAACTATGGAGGTGTATAAACTCTCTATGATAGTGATGGATGCTTCAATTGTGTCTGAATCAGAATTGGAGGAAGAAATGTAACTGGTAGAGAAATTAGAACTATAAGCTAAACTAAAACTAGTGATTATATTATAGAAGATGGATCTAAAGTGGGGACTGGTAACTCATATGGAACTCTACCAACTATAATAACCTAATTAGTGTGAATGAATTTCATGCATTTTTTCACTATAAAAGGTACTACTTGAAGTTTTTGAATCCATGGTCAACCAAGTAACATATCAAAAACTCGTACACTAGGAACAATAGTGAATGGTGTGGCCATGTGTGTTGGACCAACCTGTAAAGGAAGTATAATCTCACCCAATGAAATCTATATGTACCCATTAAATCTACTGATAACTATGTATGTCAGGGTAATATCCTACTTTGAATATCCCAAATGATACACTAAAGTCATAGTGCACATATTTACACTAGATAAATTATGTATAAGAACACTATGAATAGGATGATTATAAATGTGATATCTGATAAAGAGTGCATGATAATTTGAATCAAACTCAATGATCTCCTACTTTAAGAAGGAGATGGAAGGTTTAACTAAAACTCTAAAGTTGTATACACTAATCATGTTACTCAAAGGATGTGTCTCAAATGAAGGTGACCTATATGTATCTGGTGGTGGATGTGCATGATATGCATGGTGAACCCCTGACGTGACCCCTATCTCTTGTTTGGAATGATGTGGAAAAGGATCTAGAAATATTTTCAATGCTTTATCTTGTGTTTTCTTTGCCTAAGGAGGCTCAACTAAAGTTCTAAGATTAATATGATTACCATCTATTAAATCCTATATCTTGTGTCTCAAACAAATACATCTATTTATTATGTGGCCTGGTGCCCTATGAAACTCATAAAATGCATTCTAATCATATCCCTATGGAATAGGCTTTATTGGGTCAACTTCTTGAATATGAGAGAGATATATGATGTTATAATCCAATAGTTGCTATAAAACTCTAGCTAAAGAAATTGGTAGATTAGTGAAGGTTCACTGAGGAGGTGTTGATAAGACCCCTCACTGAGGGGGCTCTAAAGCTGCATTAACTATAGGATGTTTTTGACTCTTGTTATGATTGACCTTTACTTTATATGGGAATTTTTTGTTACTCTTGTTTATTGTGTCTAAGATACTTGTGTACTTGAGTTTTCCCATTGAAATTAACATGACTTCTATTTCCTTTAGTGTGTGACACAATTAAGTGAAGGAAGAAAATATTTTGAACATAATTGATTCATGCAAAGATGGTAGAAGACTCTGTTTGAAGAAATCTTGTAACTCTTGATTGACCATGAGGCTAGTCATCTTAGCTAAGATAGTCTTATATCAAAGAACATAATCTGTGAGATGCTCATTTGACATTTTTTTAATTATGCAACTTGAGCATATAAAACCTTATTTCTAATGTTGATGTTGAAGTGAGCTAGGAACATGTTGGCTAAAGGGTTGAATGTATTGATTGACTGATTCGATAGAATATAAAACCATTATAAACCATAATCCTTTAGGCTTTATGGAAAGATTTTGGTAAGTAGCTAGTCATTTAGTACATATTCCAAGAATGCTACATGAAAAGCTCTCAAATGTATCTATGGATCACCTTTGCCATCATAAAGAGAAAGATTGGGTTGAACAAAACCTTGTGGCAAGGGTGTGGAAGCAATGTGAGATGCCAATGGTGTACGCAGTAAAACAAAAGAGTCCAAAGCATGTGTAGGTCTACCTTGCTCAAGATTTATCACTTTGGATTGAAGAGATCTTATCTCTTACACAAGGGTTGCTACATCAAGAGATACAAATGTACTAACTGTAGCTAGTGGCATAGAGGCAAGTTGGGTTGCTATAGGGGGTTATTGAGACATAGTTGTCCTCGTAATGTAATTTATAACTAGTTAGTTTGTAGGAATGAAAAACTCAGCTTGTTTATCCTTTTTGATTTCCATGAGAGATTTTAATATAAGAGTAGGATCTTGAGGCTATTCCTTGAGTCTTTCTCTGAATCTTTGGAGGATCAAATCTTTGTTTAGTACAACTTCATTATCAATAATGGGTGGAGCATGAGCATCAATGTGTAAATCATCATTATTATTCTCATATTGCTCATTTTTCAAATCATTATCATTGAAATTGGTGTAATCTAGATATGTAAAATCTATATCTAGAGTCTGAACTATTTTTTATCCATAGTATATGGCTAAGTTAAAGGAATCTGGGTGAATTCAAGAGGATTGCCACTAAGTCTTGCACTTCATCTCAAAGGAAGAGATGCAAGGAACTTAGGTGGAATAATCAAAACAAATTGGATAATAGTAGAAAATATTAAATAGATATAATCTAAACAAGGAACTAGAATGTGCATAAAAAAGATACGAAGCTTACAAAAATATAAGGTGATACCTCAAGAAGCAATGGGACCTAGTCTATGAATCTAAGGTTTTACATATAATTATTTTGAAAATGTACTGTGAAAATTTGAAATTAAAAGTGAATTTTTGATTTAAATATGCAACTAAAATTTTATAAAATTATTGGAAAATGCTTGATTGAATAGGACCTAGTATGTGCAACTAGGATTTTGAGAAAAATATATTTTTTGAAATAACTATTAAATTTTGAATTTTGAAGGGATTTTATGATTTTAATATACTAGGAAAAATACAAAAAATGATTTGGAAAATTACTGGTACCTAGTATGGGAAACTAGGGTTTTAAATAAAATTTACTACTAAATTTTAAAATTTGAAATGAATTTTTGATTTAAATATTCAAGTAAAAATTTATAAATTTATAGGAAAAATTAGTAATAATTTTACCCTAGGTTTTTTGTGCACAAACAAAGTAAGTCAGGTTCACCAAATGATTTAACATTTTTTTAGAATATTAGGGTTTTATTCCTAATTTAGTTAAAAGGTCTTGATTGATAAATCAGTAAATAATATGTAATAAATAAGCTACTAATTTATGAAATTTATTTGTAATTAGAGAATTTCTAAAATTAGTAATAAGAGGGAGAAAATAAGACTTAGCTTAAACTATGCTGATCTGACTAAGACAATGTCTAATATTCACTATGTAGGCCTAGGATACTATTGCAAATAAGATTTTGGATTTCATTTTTTAATTGGATAGGAGTGTTGAAAGTGTATAGGAGTTACACTAATGATATTTTCCTAAGGATATATGTTTTCTAGGTTTTGTTTGATAGGTTTGTGTGACACTATCTCTAAATTTATAGAGCATCACTGTCAGCAATGCTCCCTATAGAGATTATTTTATTCATTTATATGCATTCAATGTACTTAAACAAAACTTTGGAAAATAGGGAAAAGGGGTTTGTGTGTGTAAGATGTGGTGGACATGCTTCACACCCTATGTGTGGGCACACTACCTACATACCAATACTCTGAAGAGGGATCAAGCCATATGTAGTTCTTCTTTTGAAAGTACTTGGTGTAATTATGATATGAGAATGCAAGGAAATTGTAAATTGGGTGTGCTTGAGATGACTAGGGACTTGTATAAGGATTTCAATAATCTATTAATAATATTAGATGGTTGTATGCAAATAATAGGGAAATGTGCTTGAGTAGTCTTGCTTGTATTATTGCTTGATTTGTGATATTTTCCAACACTTTTCAAATGACCTTTGAATAGGATTTTATAGGGATCTATTGGTTATGGATTGAATTTTTTCGTATTAGGTTAACAAGGATAAGGATGGAAAACTAAAAGGAATTGATCATTAGGGCCAAAAATTAGCTTGGAAAATAGCAACAAAAGTGGACATGAGTGGCATTGGCACTATTATCCTAGTGTGTCACTATTATCCTAAGGAGATAAGACCTAGGGGGATGGATTGGTCATGATAAGAGGATCCTATATTATCTAAAATCAAGTCTGAAAGGCTATAGATGATTGAGAATTAGTGAAAACAAGTCTAAGAGGGTCATGAGAGCAACCAAAAAGGACCTATGGGTTGGGTGTCATTAGCCGTGCTCAAGTTACCGATTTTTGCATTTTATATGATTATAGTCTCCTATAGTCTAGGGGTAATGTTCATCTTCTTGTTTGTTCTTTATTTATTCTAACATTATACTTAACCATTGTTTGTTTTTGGTTCATTTTATTCTCTTTATTTTGTTTTTTTTCCCTTCTTAGTGTTTTATTTGTTTATTTTCTTGTTGGCCTATTTGTTTTCTTTCTTATTATGCCTTGACTTAGTATACCTGTGTTCATTAGGTGATTCCTTACACATTATAATTAAGTCCATCCATATACATACATCAACATTATCATCATGATTTTTATCATTGTTTTAATTTTATCAATTGTTTATTAGATCACAAGTTAGTCCTTATGCATATTTTGGCTACATTCTCATAGTGTTTTATATCATGATGTATACTGTCATGTGTTATAAAAAAAATTATCTCAAGAAATACGATAAGTAATGCGGCTGTATTACTCCTTATCACCTAAAAAATCTTTGATCTACCCAAATCATGACTCACATGTAGAGTAATAAAATCATGAAATAATTTTTAATCCTTGCTAGTTAGGATGTGCATATCCATATTAGCAAGTTGCCCAAATTCAACTTTCTCCTCTATACCAGCTTACTCTTTCTTCACAACTATGGATTTAGTACGTAATCCCAATTATCCTATTTACCATCATACTCTCATCATTATATCCTTGATTATAATTGTCTATAGACAAATAATTATATCTCATCTTATCCACTAAGAAAATGGTTATAACCACCATTGAGAAATTCATTGTGTTTCAAATTATTTGGAGGTTAATGATTATGACCACCTTTGAGAAAATCATTATCCTTCTTCTACCCAACTGGGGCATGTTTTCATTATGATAATGCTTATAACTACCTTTAGGCAAACCATTATATGTATCCTCCCACCTGGGGCATGTTTTTATCTTGCCAATGATTATAACTGCATGTGGGCAAATCATTGTTTCCATTTCATGATTATAACTACCTTTGATAAAATCATTCTCTTGTTACCCTAATTCTCTTTTCAATGATTATAACTACCTTTGGGCAAATCATCTTATTTTTTTCTCCCACCTATGCCAATGATTATAACCACCTGTGGGCAAATCATCTTATTTTTCTACGCAATTGGGGTAGCTTTATATGCCACTAATTATAACCACCTGTAGGAAAACCAATCTTTTCCACCCCATTTTATCTTTTTGGTCCCATTATTTCCTCCTTTTAGGGGACCAATCATTGACCTTTTTTGTCGACTGCTCCCTTGAGGGGCATCTACAGTTCATCTATTGTCATTAAAGTAGTCATCATACATGGCCTTTTCATTATTTGATAATATGTTGTTGTGCCTATAGCTTTTAATACCTTCCCAACTAAAGGAAAATTGTAGACACCTAAAATTGGCCATAACTAGATTTTGATCAAACTTCAAACTGATTCCTACCAACCATTACAAATTAGCCTAAGAATCACTGAATGTCCCAAATTTACTTGTGCAAAATTCATCAATTCTCAGAATCATGTTGAGGCATACCTAATTGGGGTATTCTACCATATTCAATAATAACCTCTCATAAATTCATTCCTAATCACCTTGTAGCATCACAAATGTCAATTTAGCCTATGGACCTATTAAGTGGAGCACTTGTACACTTAAATAAATCTTGAAAGAGATAAATGAATAATCTAAATCAATTAACAAGATTAACAAGATTAAATACCTATTTGGATTATCCATTTTAAATTAATGAATATCTAAAAATGGAAATTTTAAAATTCAAAATATCCTATCCTTTCATCATTTCCTTGATGAGTTGTCAAGCTCTTTGAAATATCCTAAAATATCTAATTTAAGAGACATGCTTAGTAATTGAAAATCATAATTAATTAAAAAGTATTATCTCTACTAGAGTTAGTTTTAACTCACCTAGGTTTAGTTTGAACCCATTCCAACCATAAACTCAAAATTAACTCACCTTGGGTGAGAGTTAATTCTTAAGGCTAAAAATAGAAGTCCATACCTCTTCATTTCTAAGATTAGATATTGTAGAGTTATTATGCAGAATTTGCTCCATATAACTCATGTAAGTAGTGTTACCATGATAAAATTTTAAGCTAAGAAATCACAAGCCAAGGTGCCAAGGAGATAAAGAGCCAAGCTACCTCCATTTTGAAAGACTTCTTGATGCACAAGATGAGAAAGCCATTCAAAAAAAATTTGGATCTCCCAAGGAAGGTAAAATAATTGTCTTTTATGTTTTTATTGTGCTTTCATTTAGTTTTTATTACCTAAGCTCTCCCTAATGTCTAGAATAGAGGTGTTGAGATCTTAATGTGTTCATTACATTGGTTTTATGAGACTAACACAAGACTAACCTCCCCTCTATGTCAAATTCTTAGCTCACAACATCTATTTATATTTAAACACAAAAAGACCCAATCACCTATGTCAACATGTCACTCACTCTAGTGTTGATCTACTTACTGCTTCATTCTATTTTGTGCCAATATTAAATTCTCTCACAAACTAACAAGTACCTCCTATTGATGGTGAATTTATTTCTCATTATATTGAACCTTGGTATACACTGTTAAGGATGAGTGGTGACACTCTTATAATTACATAAAGGGAGACATTTTGGAAGAAGTGTGAAAAGAAGTGTTATACCACCATTTGATAAGTGGTAGCCAATGAACTCATTTATCTTGTTTTTCAAAAACAAAACTACAAATACACCCTTCTAGATATTTATTAAATACCTTTATTTGTCCATCATATTAAGGATGATAGTATGAACTATTAACCAACTGGGTGCCCAAACATGCAAATAATTCAGTCCAAAAATTACTAGTAAATATGAGATCTCGATCTTTGGAGTACCTTGTAGTTTTTGAATTGTATTGAGAAAAGTAGAATCTACAATATTGGAAATAAATGGATGTGATAATGAAAAAAATGAACATATTTAGTGAGTTTATCGACAAATACCATGATAACATTTTTACCCTTAGACTGTGGTAACCCAATAATGAAATCTATGAAAACTTCCTCCCAACACTGGCTAGGGTGGATAAAGGCTGGAAAAGACCTAGAGTCTTAATGGTTTCATCTTTATTTTATTTACATACCATGTATTCTGACACATATTTATGGACATCCCCCTTGAGTCCTTCCAAAAAAAATCTTTCTTGATTTTATGATATGTTTTCAAAAATCTTGAGTGGCCTCCCAATGGAGATGCATGAAGTTTATAAAGGATTTTATGTTTGAGAGAATGTTTACAGAGGTATAATATATATTTATACTATACTACATTCCACTTCCATGTAATTTTTTTAGATCCCCTAGAACCCTACTGAAGATTTTTAATGAAATCATTAGTAGCACTATCATTATATCATTTTAATCTTGCTTCTTCTAGACAATCTACTTACCAAATAGTCATTATTGAGCAATGCCTTGACTGATTCATCCCTTTGAGATAATGACTCTGCCACCACATTCTCTTTTCCTTTATTATAGACTATTTCAAAATCATAGCCTAATATTTTAGTAACCCATTTTTATTGTTCTTCAAATAAAAATCATTGTTTCAAAAAATATTTGAGGTTATCAAGATGAGTCTTTACCTGAAAGTGATGACCCATTAGATAAGGTCTACATTTCCTGACTACATGTAATATAGCCATCATATCTTTCTCATAGATTGGTTTGAGACTATTTTCCTACTTCAATTGATGACTTTAAAATTCTAGTGGTCTAATTATTACATAATTATATCACCCATGCCATAACCCAATGCATCACACTCCACAAAAAAGTTTTTGAAAAATCAAGAGTAGCCAAAATTAGAGTTGCGCATATAGCCATTTTCAAATATTTAAATGCCTTGGTAGTTGAACCAATCTATTTAAAGAAGTATTTATTCAATAAAGAGGTGAATAGGGATGCAATGCTACCATAATTTTTGACAAATTTGTGCTAGTAACCATTTATCCCTAGAAATCCTCAAAGGTTATTGAGGGTCTTGGTAATTTTCCATTTCATTATCACTTGGATTTTCTTAAGATCAAATTTAACTCCTTCATGTGAAATAATATGACCCAAGTAATCCACATTTTGGACACCAAAAACAAATTTGGAAGGTTTGGCATAAATATGATGTTATTTTAAAACTAAAAGTATCTATTTCACATGCTTCAAATGAACTTCCCAATTTTTGTTGTAGACAAGGATATCATCAAGAAACACCAATACAAACTTTCTCAAAAATGGCCTAAAAATAGTACTCATCAAACTATGAAATGTAGATGGTGCATTTATGAGGCCAAAAGGTATAAACATAAATTCATAATGGACTTCATTAGTTTTGAAATATATTTTAGGTATGTCCTCATCATGGATTCAAATCTAATGATATCCCAAACAAAGATATAACTTGTTAAATTAAAAAACACCATGCAATTCATGTAGAAAAACATAAATTATGGGAATAGGAAAATTATATTTGATGGTGTACTTTCTAAGTTTTATATAGTCTACACACATCCTCCAGGTTTCATCCTTTTCTGCACCATGACCATAGGGGAGGAATATTCACTTTGACTATATTGGATGATTCCTACCTCTAATATCTCTTATACCATCTTTTCAATTTCACTCAGGCATATGGATACCTATAGGGTATAATTTTGGGTGGTGTACTTACCTTAATGATAATGATGGCATGATCATGTGTACGACTTAGAGTAAGTCCTTTTGGAATGTCACCAAAAATAATATAATGGTCATCCAACATTGTTTGTAAATCAAGATGTGTAGACTTCTTGGTTAGTTGAACCTTTATGGAAAATAAACATGCCACAAATCCATTAGCACCTTTTTTTATAATATTCATCATATAATGGGACCTAACTAGTTGTGGATATTTAGATCACAATCCACATAGTTTCAACATCCTACCTTATGAATTAAACCTCATAAATAGTTCTTGGAAATTCATCTCAATACTACCCAAAGTGGTGGGCCACTACACTCACAAAATAATGTCAACTCCTCCATAAGAATATAAAACATAGGGTAATCTAATAAGTAGTATCCCATATCAAGATTAATGCTATGGAATTTTCCATATCAATTGACTATACCACCATTTGCAATCATGTCTTGAAATTCTAGATCTTGGTAAATGAAATAGTTCACATGAGTATCTAATTTACTATTGGTGAAGTTATGTTTACTCCTAGAGTCAATCAACACACCAACCTTCTATTATTTAGGAAATCACCACCTTAAGAGTTTGAGGATTAATAATTCCTAAAAGTGCATGACATAAAATAGTACATTGAGAATATTCAAATTCATCCTCGAGTTTTTCCAAACCTACACTTAAAGCCCCATAATCTTCTTCCTCATCATTAACACTTTCAATTTAAAAAATATATATTTTTAGCACATTGATTTACTTTGATCCATTTTATATCATTAAAAAATAAAAACATTTTACATGATTTTATTCAATTTTTTGAGGGGTCAAGCTTGTAGACTATAAAAATGATGATGTTCAAAAAGTGCATTCATAGACACTAGTGAAAGGTCTTCATCATATCAACTATTTTTACTCAACCATGCATTCCCTTGGTATGGATTTAGATATATTATTCGGATTAAACATGTGAACCTCAAATTAGATGCTATCTTTGAGGTCACCCAAAAATAGGCCATTCATATTTTCCTTAGTGATGTCTTGTACATAAGGAAACATTCTAACATTGATGAATGCAATTCTTTACAGTCCCAATTTGGTGTAACTTAGATAGCTAGATGAATTAGTTTTTAGATACATTTTAATGATAATAGAGCTAAAATTCCTCAAAAAATACCAACAATGGAATTGGGATACCCTTATTTTTATTTTAAGCACACAACCAATGATGCCAAATGAACTACTCAGATTCTAGAAATAGATAGGGCATTACCACCTTTTTTAAATAGGGAGTTTGATGTAGATAAAATAAATTTTCAATTTTATTAATCCATTTGAGTGGATCCTTACCATGAAAATTACATAAGTCCACTTTTGGTAACATCAGCTTTAGGCCCAGATTGGTGCTAGAATGGTTTGGATTGAGAGACCCAAACTAGAATGGTGGAACGTTATTTTCAAAGGTTTAACTACAACATTGGCCACTTAGCCAATTAGTTTTTATAATTGATCCCTTAATCCATTCATATACCCTCTCATCCCCATAAATTCCCCTTGAACTATATGGAGATAATCTTTCTGCACCATTGTAACTTTGATTGAAGGTGTTGAACCACCATTGAAATACTCAGATCTAAAGTTTTAGATTCCATGTCATACTAGTGAGGAGTTTTAATCATTTATTACCCTTTTCCATGTCCATGAGTGTTAGGTATAACCATGTGAAAACCCTATGAGGGTTACATCCCCCAAAAAATTTATCAATAGATGATATTGTTGTGATTACCTCACCAAGATGAATCCAATGATTGCTAATGTGCACAAGGGTGAAAACTTTTGGATTAAAAAAGTGTATCGATAGAATATACCATTATAATAATCTTATAGAGATGAATCCAATGAATACTAATTTTCATGAGGTAAAAACTTTTCTAGACTTTTTTTTGTAAAAAACTCCATGAACAAAACTATAGTGATGAAAAAATTTAATTCTTACCAAATCACAAATTATGTTTTTTTTACCTTATAGTGCTCATGATGCTAAATCTAAAAAAAACACTATATAAACTTTCCCAAATAAAATTTTTGATACCACTTGTAATGAAATTACTTAGATGATTCATAGAAATAGAATAATATATTACGAAATTAAGAATAAAATAAGCAGATCCACAACAATAATTGATAAAATAGAAAAATACTTGAATATTATGATTGAGCCACTTCAAGGGGTAAACCTCCACAATAATGCAATAAGAATATAATTCTTAATATGATTATAAAATGATAACCACTACCTCCTATATATACTCTACTTTTCCATGGTTATTCCATAGGTCGATCATACTAAGAACATCAAAAAATACAATAAAATAATATGAAGGTATGTAAGCCACAAGTCAACCATAAATATCCCTAGACACACTATAGGTTAATGGTGTAGCAATAACCCAATTATTTGATAAGATTATAATCCTAAATGCCCTTCCATAGTGTAAATAATGATAGTGCCACCTCTACCACCTAAGGAGGTCAAACAAGTTAATAACTCCAAACACTTCCATTGTTTAGGGGTTTATTTATCTTGATAATCACCTTAGGGTTCATTTTAGAAAACATAGATATTGTCTTTTATATTTACCTTGGTAATGATTAAACAAACCAAAGATACAACTATGCAAGCAATTTAAAGACACGAGTCACACACACACACACACACACACACACACACACACACACATATATAACAACTAGAATGATCAAAATAATACCAAGTTTACTTTATACCAGACCTTGATGCACAAGTATTTATATATGTTTTAAACCACAATGGCTAAACACAAACCTCTTATAATGAAAGATAAATATTAATCTCACACTAGGGATAAAAAAACATCATACATACTAAGTAAAAACATTTATAAAACTGATACTAAAATCAAATGAAATCCAAAGAACTAAAAATAAATCAATATCACATGTGCGAGTGTTCTCTTAATCACTCTAACTACCCCTATCTATCAAATTATACTTCCTTCTCCCCTATGATACTTTACCTCAAGATCCTATTATGAGGGAATGAATAAGTTGTCTTACATCCACCTCAAATAGAGATAAAAGGTTAATTAGTACATTACAATATATGTATCAAAAATTTTAAAGAACCATTGTAACCAATAAAACCCATTTTAAAAATTCAAATAGGGACCCTTTTTTTCCTTAAAATCCTATGTTTGGTCCCCATTGATATATGCATTGGATGTAGATCCTAAACATACCAAATCATAAGTATTGATAATTGTTTTAAATTTTATAAGTCTTTGGCATAAATCATGATGAATTAACTAAAAATATATGATTTATTTATCAATTTATTTATCTAACACAACTAACTTTTCAATGGTTGAGTCTATCAAGTTTTTATTCACATGTTAGATTTTTATTTAGCCACATATCTTTTCCTTACAAGGAAATGAAAGTTTAGACAAGTCCTTTTCAAGCTCTACATAGTGTGGAAACATATCTTGGATTGGGTACCCTTAACCATTTTATTTAAAACTTACATTAAAAGGAAATATTTGAAATTTTCACACCTAAGACACCTCAACAAATCTCTTTGCATCATGAGATTACTCGATGTGTCTCCCTTCCACAATATTATAGTGAATTATTAAAGTTTTAAGTGTAATCTTTAGGGAACACCAATATCTAGTATGGTTTTTCCCTGGGTGTGAAAATGGGGATGTGAACTTTCACCTATTGGTCCTATGTATGTGTTATGTGATGCATGATCAACTACAAAAGCCATTGTGTACCTTATTCTTCACGAAAACCCTAACTAAATGAAAAAATGAGTAATTGAGATAAATAGAAAAAATGGGCTAGTGTTTGAAGTTATAATTAAACTTAAAGTACCATGTTTTGATTGCTTACTACATACTAATAATTTGAAGAGGGATAAAACTCCATGTAGTTCTCCCATTATATGATGTTGTGTGTGAAAGATTGGTGCAAAATTCTAAATGTTAGTGAAATCTTGATGTGATTAGATGTTTCAACAATGCCTTGTGACCTTGGAGGTGTATTAAGTTTTAGTTTAGGAGTATTGGGGGCTATGTGGACTATGAATTAGATAAAATAAGTGTTTTTATTTTAATGTGCAGTTAGATATTGTGGGTTTTTTCAATCATATGAGCCTTTAGTGGATAATGGATTGTAAATGTGGATTTATAGTGATAATTTTACAATTATTTTAGATGGGTCTTATAAAACATGTGAGATGACCCATTTGGGGAATTTGAATTTGAGCAAATAGTCTTTATTTGGTAGGAGGATGTGGCTAGTGTAATTGGAGACTATTAAGGAGATAGAGAGTCTAAAAGGAGAGGCCTTGTCTGAAGACCATATACAACTAAATGAAAGTGTTGATCAGTCTAAAAGTGAGATTAGGATATTTAAGATATTAGATATGGATAATAGATATCATAATTTTCTTAAAAGGTAAGGATCATGCATATAAAAAGTGAAGGAATTGTGACCAAGGCTGTGTAATCAACAATGAGCTAAATGTGTATAAGGAATGGTCACAAGTGCATTGTTTTAGTGATAAATGTTAACTTATGTATCTACAAAACCAATAAAAGAAATTTAATGGTATAAAATGCTTGAAGATCCCTTAGAGATTAACAAATATAGAGACTTGTTCTTTATTTTAAAGAAATTCTATCTACTCCTTAATGGGGAATATCCTATTCTCTTTCTTAAACAAGATCAACAAATGAATCTATTATCTACTCTTGAGAGTGGTTATACTCTTATTAATGAGGGATAATGTATTATGTTCCTTAATAATTAACATATAAATGGAAATCTTACCACCACTATAAAAGAGGAGCACCACAATGAAATAACATGTAGTAATAGAGTAGAGGAACCCAATGCTAAAAAATAATGCACACATTTTCCTTTGAAACCAAGTTGTACAATCATATTAAAAGCCCTCTTGAACTGTAATGAAGAGGAGTTATTGGTCATGCTCATATCAAAGCATGAGGAGAATATATAATTTATAAAAGCTCAATTTAACCAGCCATTTGGGTCAGTGCATAAAAATGGCTATGAAGAATGGATGAATACTCAAGCAAGGGTTGTTTTTGAAGAATAATAAGAGGCCCTAAAGATTAAATCTATAGTTTTTTAATTCTCATGGGTGATTTTTATTGTGAACAAAAATTTCATGGCCCAATCTAGTGAGAAAAGGCATCTATTTTTATCTTCTATTTAGTGTATCAATTTAGTTGATCAATGGGAACTTTACTAATGAATCCTTCCTCACTCTCTAGGAGGATGAGGATTCTATTAAGAATGTTATGGAATATCTTGACATTTTCTACCTTGCTTCTAGGTTTTCCACACAATGGTAGAAAACACAATTTTATCACCAATCTCTATCACCTAAACCTCCTTGGTTGGAGGGATATAATTTGAAATAGATACTTATTAGGGCATAATTTAAATTCCTAGGAATTTCATTTACTTTCAAATACTTAGCTATAGAATTGTGGTCATATATGGTTCAAAGGGTAGAGAAAAAGTCTCATTTTGGATCACCAAACCATTGACTCTAGTTGGGAAGTTCCAAATCTAGTCTAAGGTTCTCATTGTTACTCATGTTTATTGATCATCTTATTGGGATAATTATAATTCATCTTATGTGATGATGGAAAAACTCATAACATACCTTATATGGGCCAATTTTGAAGGACATCATAATTTTCACTGAGTCTATTGGTCTATTTGTTGTCACCTTAAAGAAGATGGTGGGTTTGGGCTCATTGATATTAAGCTTCAAGAGCTTACTCTTAGTGTTTAATGTGTTGGTTGAATATTTTGTCGATCAGTGTACTGATAAACAAAATAGGTCTGATCAGCCAAAGTAGGAAGATTGGTCATCCAAATGTGTAGGTTTACCACATCAAAAGGGGACTAATCTCTCCTTTCATCAAGGGGAGGTTCCCTATAGATATGCTATATATATATATATATAAAATAATACTCAAGGGTAGGATAAACCATCCATCTCTCTTTTTTCAAAGATGATGTGTACGGATCAAATGAGAAAACTCAAGGGAAATGAAAGCACTCCTCTTCTTTTAGAATTACTATTCAGTAAACCACAAGAATACTCTAGGTAGTAATTGCAAAATGTAAACAAGGATGTAGTAACCAACAAATTGAGATGTAGCACAAAGTCTCCACCTAAATTGCCCAAGAGTGAGATACGAAGGACAATGAGGGCACAAAGTCATCCCAAGGTCCTTTACATAGAAATGGAAATAAAACACACTAAAGGCAATTATGGGGGCACAAAGTCTCTCCATAGTTGACTTCAGGATACCTTCTTGACTACTTTCACTAATTCTGCTTATTGAATTAAAGGAATAGAAAATATATTAAGGAAAAAGACATAAGAACAGTTTCCCCAACAATAAAGATATCACAATACAAAGTTTGAAAAGTCACTTGCTTTCTTATGCCAATAATAAAATATGATCAACAATCTGATCTCAAAGTCTCAATAATGCCTTTCAATTTGGGTAGAGTTTCATTTATGATTGTCAAAAAGAGATATATATCTACAATAAAAGAGAGTCCCTTATATAGCCTCTTCAAGAAGGACTTGGGAATAGTAACACATCATGTTACATTAAATTTTGTTAAGAATACATGCTAGAATTTAGGGGCATTTACCCATTTGCTTTTCTCAATGCAGAGAAATGGGTCATGCCATTGAATGTTTTCATCCTTCAATGTCTACCTGGGAATCTGCTTCTAGAAACATATCTGATGTGCAAATATTTCTAGTCCTTATTCATCATTCCTCCTTTTTTGGTTATTTGAATCGGGTCCTAGATTTAATTTGATGCTCTGTTCCTTAGTCACTTTTTGTTGGTCTTTAGCAATTTACACGTGGCACATTCTGCTGATAAATAGGCTAAGACACGTGGCAACTTTTGTAGGACTCTGAGAAACATTTATTGATAGAGGCTTTGAAACCTATTAGAAACTCAGAATCATGGATGCAAACACTTGTCGCTCTTCGTAGAGTTACAACAGAAAGGGTGGTAGCTTCTGCTTGCCTCTTGAGAATCCTACAAAGGATGACATGTGGCAGCTTCCATTGCATTTGATGAGAGACACGTGGCAAGTTCTAATACTTTGATATTGTGTCTCAATGGATAACATGCGGAAACATCTGCTATGAATTTGATGAAGGACACGTGGCAACATCTACTGTGACTTTCTAAGGGACACATGGTAGCATCTATTAAACTTGTATAAGCTTTAGACACCTTTTGAATGTCATACAAAAGATGACATGTGGTAGCTTCTGTGACATTTTAGAAACACATAGAACTATGTGTAACTCATTTGGATTCATGTAGACGATGCCACTTAACGTGTTCTACTTAAATTACAAAGGACACATGGCAGCTTTTTCGGCTCTTAGAAATAAAATGAAATGAGGCTCAAAAGATGACACTTGGCAGCATCCACAAGATTCTATCAGGCTTTTGTCTTGATCCATTTGTTTTCCTTACTTACTTTTTTCCATGAGAATTCCCTTCACAAGGGCACTTGTGTCTTTGACTTTTGGGGCACTCTTTTGATCTTTGTCACTTAAACCAAGCTTTGAACTAAGCCGATGAACCATTTGATGAACTGACTAAATGAACCATTTGATTGAACCAAAGCATTAAACCAACCGTTGAACCAAGCTTTGGTTTAATGGTTCATTCCCTTTGATTTGGCTAAGCCCTTTTGATCTTCATTGAACCAAATGCATTAAACCTGTTAAACCTTGAACCCGTTGAACCTTTGAACCAAAGTGGTTTAATAGTTCAATGGTTCAATAGTTCAATCCTTTTTCTCTTTGATAAGTGTTTTGAAGCCATTGAATCGTGAAGCGGTTGAACTTTGAACTTTGATGAAGCACTTAACTCTTGCCAATGATGTTAAACCTTTAAACTTGTTGAACTCGTTGAACCAAAATGGTTCAACGGTTCAATGGTTAGATCCTTGCTTAGATGCTTGTCGATGGAGATTTTTTATTGAACCAAGGCACTGAACCAATCCCAAAAATGACTAAGAGTTGGAAACTGATTCTTTTGATTGAACCTGCCTGTAGAAGCCTTTGAACTTGTAGAAATGAACCTACCTGCAAATTTTGTAGATATCAACTTGTGAAGCCCATTGAACTTGGCCTGTAGAGTCTGTAGATTTCTTTGGGAAGCTTGAAAAATGAGGAATTTGAATGTCAAGGACAAATTTCAAAAATGAAAGTGACAATTTTGGTCTGTATGACCAAAATAGTTCAAATGTTGTCCCAAAAATGAGTGATATTTTTGGGGGACAATAGCTAGCTCCAGTTGGGGAACTTCTATCAATTGTAAAAAAGAATTAAAGGGAGTAGAATCTAAAATCTCTAGTGCCTTGAAGTATGCCATTAGGCTATGGAGTCATGCTACCCAAAAATGAAAGGCATCAAAAAAGGAAACAAACAAAATAAAATAGAATTAAAAACTATACAAATATACATATGTATAGATGAAATGATCTGATACTTCAAGAATTGAAGTATTTTAGATGATGCTTCTTGAGAGATAGTGAAGATAGTGCTCTATCCTAATAAACTAGCAAGAAGGCATTTTGTCCCCAAAAATGGTGACGGGTGAATGGAGCTCTCCACTAGGAAACCAATTTTCTATGTCTTCCTCTTGGCTTTTTCTTCTTCTTATTCCATGGCAGGATGTGGTCTTCAATTTGAAAGCCATAACTCCTTGCTTTCTTGGTGAAGGGTTCCTTTGCCTAATTTTGATTTGTAGCAACATGGTCCATTACCATAATTGGTTATTCTTCTAGTTTAGTCTAGCATACGATTAGATTGTCCACATCAAACTCCTGACAAACTATTAGCTTACCATGTCCTTTGATGTGGAAGAGTTTGATCACTTCATCTTGAACAATCTTTAATCTAAAAAATAGAGATTCACATCCAACTGTGTTGTTGGTGTTGATGAATTGCAAATTTCATGAAGTAAGAATATCTCTTTGAGGGGATATCAATACAGTCTTGACTCCAATGTTGGTGGAAGAATTGCTGCCATTGGATTCTAGGATCCAAGCATCATCAGAAGCTAATCTCTTATCAGATTTCTCTTCATTAGAGATGAAATATCCTTCCTTATTTGTACTACACCCTACCAATTCTCCTAACATCTTGTTTGGATCAATTCCTAGATTATCAACTATAGGACTTTCATCTACAGAAACATGAACATTCTCTATGGTCAAGAAATAATTACCCTTGCCTAAAGACTCAAACAAAATTTGTGTTGCAGGGGTCAACATCTAGGTGACCACGTATTTTGCCTCCTTTTTAGGGAGAAATCTCTTCATTATGCCTTAGATATGGATTCTTGCCTTGGTCAATTCCATGCTTAATACTCCTCCCATGTCCTTGCAAAAATTTCATCCAAGCAAAATGCCATAAGATGTTGGGACGTTAGCCACCAAGACAGTCATCTTGATTCTCTTGTCTAGAAAGGTTGCAAATGCAAATTGGGCATCTTTGATTTGTCCCAGTAGTTTTACTTGCTTGTTCTCCATGGAGAAACATTTCCCAAATGTCTTGGTTAGTGTGAGGCCTAGAGACTCAGCTACTTTAGTAGGCATGACATTGTTAGATGCCCTAAAATCAATGATGCAATTGTTGAGTTGATAACCATTTATCAATAAGAAAACACAGAAAGGTTCTATTTTCCCATGGAAAACTGAAGGGGTAATGACAAGATTATTTGGAATGGGCATGTTCTTTGGGGAATTAAGAATTATTTTCTTAACCTCTTGTCTTGTAGGGATGATTTGGTTCTTGACACATTGGACCAACTTATCCAATTGATCAGGATTGGACTGCAAATATTCAAATTCAGACATTTGAATTTTGGTCTTCTTGACATGATCAATTATGCCAAATGGTGAATCGGACTAGGAATAGAGGAAAGCATTTCAACCTTTTAGGTTTTAGGAGGGATGGGAGGAAAGCTGGTTTGAAAAATTAAAGTAGAAGGTGAAGGTGAAATTGATGTACTTACATTTTGGGTGATCATCAGATCCTTTGACTGGAAAGGCAAAGTAGTTCCATGCTTAGCAATTATAATTGCTAGTTGAGGTTGCTCCTCTATCTTCTTTTTATCAACTTGCTGGACTGATTGGTTCTTAGACCTAGTAAACACTGCATATGATCTATCAATAGCTTCTCCTTTGCTTTTGGGTTTATCCTGGTAGTTTAGGAAACCAATGTGGGAGTCGCCAACTAATTCTTCTTGATCCTTTGTGAAGAGATTAGCATCATTTTATTGCTCCAACTCAAGTTGGAAAGAGAAATCATGTTCTGTTTCCAAATATCTAACTGCTGAGTTGGTTGGAAGAGCTTCAAGGGCAAGTTTCCCTTATGGGGGAGGAAGATGATTTTGTTGCCCTTGATTCCTAGCAGCATTGCCCTGATATGACTGGTTTGGAAATGTCCTTCTCATCATATCTCTATATGAAGGAGTAGAAGACATTCCTTACACCATTTGCTTTTTGAGGGCAAGAAACTCATTTGCCAACTTCTGCACCATTAGATCTATGGTGCCTATAGATGAATATTCAGAAGATGATGAAGGTCTATTTCTATTTAGATCTATTCTTATCTTCCCTACTAAGATGAGATCATCTTCTACCTTAGTGGCCAAAAGTTGAGCTATAGCAAGATCTATTTGACCAACACGTCTCAAAAGAAAACTTACTTTAGGTGACTGAGAATTAATGAAGAAGCATTTGAGATTCTCAGCTGTAGGTTGAGTAATTATAGGAATTCTATTCCTTAGTTTGTCAAATTTGGCTATGAAGTCCCTTATTGGTTCATGAGGTTCTTTCTTCATTTATGTAAGTGGAGCTAGAAGTGCATGTGCATCTTCTACAGGTTTAAATCTAGCTTCAAACTTAGCTTTGAGGGTATTCCAATCAGTTACTGATCTAGCTTGCAGATGGTAGAACCAGTTTGTAGTAGCACCTTGTAGTGTCTCCACAAATAGCTTGACTACTATATCTTCAAATTCTACTCCAATTACTCCACAAGCTATGCTAAAGGTTGCAATGTGTTCATCAAGATGAACTTTCCCATCACCATAGAATTTGGGGAAATTCTTTCTTGAACTACGTGGAAGCTCATGTAGAGGTGGAGTAAGATTGAGAGGACCAAAAACATAACCCCAGGGGCCTTGAACTACCATTATAGGATTATGAAAAAGAGGAATAACAAATATCAAAGGGGTAATTATTAGTAAAGCTTTATCAACAGTAGAAGTGGATACTTCGTCTGGCAATGGAGATCTGACTTTAGTAGGAGGAAAGCTCTTGGTTCGTTGGAGATGAGATGGTGAAGGAAATAGATCAAAATCACTTTGTTGTACCAGCTCGAATACAGGGTCAACAATACCTTTAGCCCTTTGGCTTCGTGTATACTTTGAATCTACCAGATTGTGAAACAAAAATGGAAAAGAATTGACCTTGCTTCAGTTTGAAGCTTGAGGCTTTAAACTATGCACTCTTTCCCAGTTAGTGTGGAGGTGAATGGATAGGTTATAAATGGATAATGGGTAAGACATGAAATGTAGTCGCTAGAATCTGTAATGGATAAGGGTTATAATGATAATGGGTTGTATCCCCAGTAGAGTTGCCAAAAATTGTTGGTTGAATATTTTGTCAATCAGTGTACTGATAAACAAAATAGGTCTGATCAACCAAAGTAAGAAGATTGGTCATCTAAATGTGTAGTTTTACCACATCAAAAGGGGACTAATCTCTCCTCTCATCAAGGGTAGGTTCCCTATATATATATATATATATATATATATATATAAACAAAAAATAATACTCAAGGGTGGGACAAACCATCCATCTCTCTTTTTTTAGAGATGATGCATGCAGGTCAAAGGAGAAAACTCAAGGGAAATGATAGAAATCACTCCTCTTCTTTCAGAAGTACTATTCAACAAACCACAAGAATACTCCAAGTCGTAATTGCAAAATGTAAATAAGGATGTAGTAACCAACAAATTGAGATGTATCACAAAGTCTCCACCTGAATTGTCCAAGAGTGAGATACGAAGGACAATGAGGGTACAAAGTCATCCCAAGGTCCTTTACACAGAAATGAAAATAAAACACACTAAAGGCAATTATGAGGGCATAAAGTCTCTCCACAGTTGACTTCAAGACACCTTCCTGACTATTTTCACCAATTTTGCTTGTTGAATTAAAGGAATAGAAAATATATTAAGGAAAAAGACATAAGAACAGTTTCCCCAACAATAAAGATATCACAGCACAAAGTCTAAAAAATCACTTGCTTTCTTATTCCAATAACAAAATATGATCAACAATCTGAGCTCAAAGTCTCAGTAATGCCTTTCAATTTGGGTAGAGTTTCATGTCAAAAAGAGATATATATCTACAATAAAAGAGAGTCCCTTATTTATTCTCTTTAAGAAGGACCTGGGAATAGTAACACATCATGTTGCATTGAATTTTATTAAGAATTCATGCTAGAATTTAGGGGCACTTACCCATTTGCTTTTCTCAATGCAGAGAAATGGGTCACACCATTGAATGTTTGCATCCTTCAATGTCTACTTAGCAATATGCTTCTAGAAACATATCTGATGCGAAAATGTTTTTGGTCCTTCTTCATCATTCCTCCTTTTCTAGTTATTTGAATTGGGTCCTAGATTAAATTTGATGCTCTATTCCTTAGTCACTTTCTATTGGTCTTTAGTAATTGACACATGGCACATTCTATTGCTAAATAGGTTAAGACACATGGCAACTTCTGCAAGACTCTAAGAAACATTTATTGATAGAGGCTTTAAAACCTATTTGAAACTTAGAACCACAGATGCAGACACTTGTCACTCTCTGTGGAGTTACAATAGAAAAGGTGGTAGCTTTCGCTTGCCTCTTGAGAATCTTGCAGAGGATGACATGTGGTAGCTTCCACTGCATTTGATGAGAGACATGTGGTAGGTTCTGCTACTTTGATACTATGTCTCAATGGATAACACGTGACAACATTCACTATGAATTTGATGAAGGACACATGGTAGCATCTGCTATGACTTTCTAAGGGACATGTGGCAGCATCTGTTGAACTTGTATAAACCTTGGATGCATTTTGAATGCCATGCAGAAGATGACATGTGGCAGCTTTCATCACATTTTAGAAACACTATAGAACTATGCAGAACTCATTTGGATTCATGCAGATAATGCCACTTGGCGTGTTCCACTTAACTTACAAAGGACACATGGTAGCTTCTATGGCTCTTAGAAACAAAATGAAATGAGGCTCAGAAGATGACACTTGGCAGCATCCATCAGATTATGTCAGGCTTTTGTCTCAATTTATTTGTTTGCCTTAGTTACTTTTTGCCACGGGAATTCCCTTCATAAGGGCACTTGTGTCTTTGAATTTTGGGGCACTCCTTTGATCTTTGTCACTTGAACCAAGCTTTGAACTAAGTCGATGAACTGACTGAATGAACCATTTGATTGAACCAAAGGATTGAACCAACCATTGAACCAAGCTTTGGTTCAATAGTTCAATGGTTCATTCCCTTTGATTTGGCTAAGCCCTTTTGATCTTCGTTGAACCAAATGCATTAAACCTATTGAACCTTGAACCCATTGAACCTTTGAACCAAAGTGGTTCAATGGTTCAATGGTTCAATCCTTCTTCTCTTTGATAAGTATTTTGAAGCCATTAAACTATGAAGCAGTTGAACTTTGAACTTTGATGAAGCGCTTAACTCTTTCCAATGATGTTGAACCTTTGAACTTGTTGAACTCGTTGAACCAAAATGGTTCAAGGTTCAACGGTTCAATAGTTGGATCCTTGCTTAGATGCTTGCTAATGGAGATTTTTTATTGAACCAAGGTGTTGAACCAATCCCAAAAATGACTAAGTGTTGGAAACTGATTCTTTTGATTAAACCTGCCTGTAGAAGCCTTTAAACTTGGAGAAATGAACCTGCCTACAGAGTTTGTAGATATCAAGTTGTGAAGCCCATTGAACTTGGTCTGTAGAGTCCTTAGATTTTTTTGGGAAGCTTGAAAAATGAGGAATTTGAATGCCCAGGACAAATTTCAAAAAGGGAAGAGATAATTTTGGTCTGTAGGACCAAAATAGTTCAAATGTTGTTCCAAAAATGAGTGATATTTTTGGGGGAAAACAAAATGGATCATCAAAATATTGGAAGGGGATGAGGTTTGGAATATCTTATTGAGGCATTGTATCACTCAAGGCTGCCCACTTGGTAGAAAGGCTTAGCAAGGGATTGGTCTCCATAGTTCTCTCATCACTCTTATGTGGTTTAAGATATAGGGCACTTTTGTCATACAAAGCATTGTAAGGCCTAAGAGAAACTCAAACCTCACCTAATTTAGGTGGGGGAAGGATTTATAAATGGTATTTCTCTTAATTCTTAATCCTAATGGTCATCCCCCCATTGAATTTCCATAATGTCCCCTTTATCATGGTCCCTTGGGTCAAAATCCTGAGGTTGTTTAAAAAGGATTTTCATAGGTTGGATAACTCTTCTGTAAGGTTACTTAGGATCAACTTATTTGGACTATGGTTAAGTATAAGATCAATTTAAATAAGGAAGATGTTAAATCCATTTTTAAATTGTATAGTTCTATACCTGAAGTGTACTTACACAAAATTGGAGTTTCCTCTCTTATGCCATGATGGAAGGACTAGTCCTGGCCAATAGCTACACCATTATATCACTACTCCTCTATGATGGGTTATATTATTTGGACCCCTCAAAATATTAATATTGAATCCCCCAATCATTGATGGTCTCTCAAATCTCTTCATCATGTCTGGGCTCAGAGGTTTGATAATATCTGGGTGGCTTATATTGAGCCTAAAAAATCCCACTTCATTTAGTTTATTATTTTCCAAGGTCTACCTATGGGGGACCATATTAAACACATGGGGGTTTTGAACACCTGTTTCCACCCAAAATCCATTAAACATGTCTTTTAGTTTTGCCCTTATGTCCAGTCTATCTAGAGATGGATTCATATCCTTTTCAAACCCTTTAGGCCTAAAATGTTCACTTGGAAGATGGATCTCCTAGGGGTGTCCTCCTTGATTCCCAAAAGATATAATAGATTATGGAATATTTTCCAAATTGATATTATTTTTCATATTTGGAAATCTATAAATAAAGCATTTTTTAATAATGAAATTATGGAAAAAACATTTTATGTAACTAACATAATTATCATGATTGCTAATTTTACCCTCTAGATTTAGATTCAAAGAGATAAGGATTAGTTATAGCTCCACCATCTATAGCTACTCCTGAACCATTAGGTGAATGTTCCTTGTGTGGTCAATTGTGAGCCTTCTGATCTACCTTCCCATAATTCCCCCAAGGGTGTGGGTGTGGAGTGTGGCATCATCAATCTCATAGTCGATAGTCTCAAAGCTAGAAGAGCACCTCTCCTCACTCTCATTGGCCATCTCCTCCCTGGGGATAGGACATGGATGACACATATAATGGTGGTTAGGGGGGAGGGGGTTAGAGCCCCCATCTATAGGATAAGTTCATGTGGTTGGAATTGGCCATTTCTCCTTCTAGATAGTATTTATAACAATATAATGATTTTAAAATTAACTAGTAAACTGATGGTTGGGACCGTATCCTGGTTGATGAAGACCCACCAACTCAGGGGGTGGGGGAACCCTTAAGATCCTCTACCTCTACTTGAAACCATTTTTTTATTATTATTTCTTAATTATATATTTGTTATTTTTACTCTTATCCTTCACTTTTTTTATTAATGTTTACTCGAGTTAACTTAATCATGATTGTTTGGCCGTTTGGTGGCCTTATTTGGATTCTGATCTTCCTAAGGCTTCTTTAGCTCAGTATGGTTTTTTTGGGGTGTGAATTTTACACCCATATTTTTATATGATTAATGATGTATTATATCTTATTATATTAATAAAAATTCACTTTTCAATCAAAATAAGTGCATCGAGCCATTAGATGAAGCTCAGTCATGTTAAATATTGAGTTATCTGATCAACTAAGGGAGATCATAAAGAATAGATTGCATATCTAGATTCTAACAAAGGATAAAGATGATATTTGGTGACTATGAGAGGAAAAATATAGGGAGATAACTAAATCAAGTTATAATAGAGGATATGAGCTAGAAATTGCATAAAAAAGATGAAAATTCAACATTTTCAGAGTAGTCTAGCGATGGGGAAATTTTTAAAAACTTCTTGTGCAAAGAAGAATTTATAGGTCATGGATAAGAAATTTTTTGATTCTTTTCCCATTGACCCAAATAGGGGGTATTTCCCTAAGATTCTTGCTTCTAAATTCTAAAGCCAAAAAATAATATGATAAGGAGATTGCACCAAATAAAGTGGCATTATTATTGACTCCTATGCCCAATGGATGAATATAATTTTGATCTCTATGCTTAGTAGGAAAGTTATCTCTAAGAGCCACCAAATTTTTGAAAATTTCTCATACTTTTCCCAATTTTTCACTAGTCTTATTTTTCTTGTGGAAAATGGTCCAGTTCAAGTTTAAAATTCTTCTCTAATGTTAAATAAATATATTTAAAAATATAAATATCAAGTTATATTTTATGCTCCACTCATCCCACACTTCAAATAAAAGTTGATGTATTTAAAAGCTAAAATATATATTTATATAGTGGGCTCAATACCCTATTTAAATAAAAATATTATGAATTCAAATAATGAAACTATGAGAAAGGGAAAAAGAATCCATTTATATTTGAATATTAAAAAATAAGGATCTTATTATATATACACATACATATACAAATGTTAGTAGGCTAAATACATAAAGAATCATGGGAATGAATGTTTGAAAAGATATCTTGAGCTACCAAATTTTTAGAGATTGATAAAACCTACAACAATAAAAGTATGGGAAAAATAGAGATGGTAGTGGGAAGTTGAAAATTAAAGGATCTTCCATCTCTTTCCTCCTCTCTATTCTTATATATACATAACTTTATTATTTTGTGAAATGTGTGGATTTGATAGAACTATAAGTATAATGAATTTTAGAATTCATATATGAGCCAATGTTAGTTTGATATATGTAAAAATCCTAAGCCCTCATCACAATAGAAAATGATTATGCATACTTATTAAAAGTAACATACTTTATTATGGCTCTTCTTTGTTTTCCCATTAGCTATGTTCTTGTTTCTATTACTATATTTATGAGTTTTTTCGTGCCATTTACAATTTATTTTCTGTATTTTTTCATTTATATTATTGCATACTAATTATAATTATGTTCATATTGAAAACAAGTACTCACATTTCCTTTATGTTACATCATTATTTTATTTTTATGTTTCTATCTCCATTTTCTCCTATAAGATTTCCATTCCATGCAATTATTTTAGCTAGATAAACACTATTTTAGGAAACATAACCAATTGGATTTATAGATTTTATACAAAGAATATTCCCACACTGATTAGAGATTACATGTTATGGTTGATATTTGGGAAATTTCAATCATAAAAATCAAACCATTAGAATATTGAAAAATGAGCTAAGAAATTATCAGTCAAAAAATTTAAATAATGCATGAAGCATGATGGTAGAAAATAAAACCAATCCAAGGTATAATTATTAATACTTCAAGGAAAGAACTTATTAAAAAATATATCCTTTTGTGCAAAGTCAAGGCATGCAATATATAATTATTTGATATTGTATAAAGGGTTTGTTTAACCCTTTTTAAAAACAAGGATTAATAATAAAAGAGTAACTTAATAAAATAATAAGTAAGCTACTCTAAAACTAAGGAGAATTATTGAATTTATATTCTATTAGTATTCTGATAAGAAACACTGAATCTAAGCATATGTCAAATATATAAAATTAAAACATTTAATATTTTTATAATAAAATTATGAAGGAGAAATTGTACTTAGATTATACACTAATCTATTGGCAGGTCTTAGTAATGCATGTGTAAAATTAGATTATATGACAATTCTAATCTAGTCATTAGATTCTAAAAATTAACTTTTTATCAGCACAAACACTTGCATTGCCTTATGAACACTTTCATTGATGCTAATATCCATGATTCAATGCATATATCATATATAAAGTATTGACTATTGACCAAAATTTTTACCTAGGTCTTTTTGTAATTTTTATTGCCTTTCAAGCTATGTGTTTAGATCATGTGTATAGGCTTTTGATATCAAAATATAGCTCAGACACTAGATCCTCTTAGGTCTTGTCACCTTTTCAAAAAATTGGTTAGTGTACTCATGAAATCATGCTAACCTCAGGGAGCCTTATGTTAATGAGTATTGCCTACATATCTAATAAGCTAAAGAGGGCCTCATATATATGTAGTTCTTCCCTATGTGTTGGCTTATGTGTGAATAATGGTGTAGAATTCTATATACAAGTGCATGTATAATATAGCTTGCAACTTGAAAAATATTATTCACGTACTATTATTTGAATGATTCAAACATCTAATATGACTTATCCTATGATTTATATAGAAATAAGGAAGAATATGATGGTAGAATTTAGTTGTTCAATTGATTGAATGAGCTTGAATAGGTTCTTGTTTTGTATTTTCTAGATGAATAATGAGTTGTATTTAACTCATTTTTATAATATATATTTTGAAAATTTCCTCATGGAAGTTTAATGAAACATAATAGGTTGACCCCATACATATCAAAATATTATGAAGATATGGACACTTGCATTAGAGAATGGATAGTAGAATTGATGCTACCATCCAAGTCTACATGTAACTACCCAAGAAAGACCCCATACATATTAAAATATTTGAAAATATGAGTGTTATGAAGTTATGGAAACGTGTTGGAGAATGGATAGTAACATTGATGCTACCATCCTAGTCTAAATTCAACTGCCTAATAAAAAGAAGTTTTTAGAGTTATTTAATTGAAAATTAAGTATATATATCAAAATTTAAGCATATTGTTGGCCATAGGTGTTTTCACTTGGATTTGAACCCTTTGAGGAGATGTTTCAGCTCTCCTCATCTAAGTGGCATAATTGAAACACCTTTAGGCTTGTGGGTAGCCTATGAATGAGGTGAATCTCTAGATAGGGATAGCTCCCTTGATGTACCACTTTGGATCACTACTACACCTAAAATTTTGGGGGAATGGAGAGATAAAATTGAAAAAAACTATCCTAATGGAGGTGATACACCAAATAAGTTTATGACTTCCAACTAGCTACATGTTACACATGAAACCAAGAGACTAACCAAACATACACTTCTCCAATATGCATCTTCTTACATCGATATTACATTATGATGTTATGGATGAATTTTTAGGGTAGGAGGACTAGAAAAGAGGCCTTGAATGGAACTATTGAATAGACTAACTCACTCAACCAATACACTTCCTAGAACACTTCACATGCCCTACAAGAAGAAGCTTCCCAACTGTAAATAGGATGAAAGAATTACACAAGCAGCTAAGGAAACCATAGTTATCACTAAGCAAGATCAATAATCTAAGTAAAACACACTATTAAGAGTCATGAAGAGGTAAAAATTATTAGTCTTATTGATTACATGGTATACAAATGAGCATGGATTTACCATACTTAGGTGGAGCATAAGTTATAATACCCTAAAAGGCTAATTCTTATACAACTTGAGAGAGAGAGAATATAAAAGGTTACAAGGTAAATTTTAAAGATAATAAAATGAGTTAATTTTTCATGATAATTTTTAATGTACCATGCAAGGTTAGAAGTAACAAGTAGCTTTCTAAGTCATGAAACTCTTGCAAAGTGGCATGAAAGTTCCCATTCTATCTCAAAAAAATTGCCTTCATGATTTAGACCTATTTGAACATCCAAAAACTTATTATGGATATATATGATAATTTGAATCAATGGTAAGTATTTTATTTAATCCTCTCCATGCATTTGTTAAAATCCTAGTCATATGGAGCCTGCCCAAAATGAGATATCACCATCTAAAGTCAAAATAACTCTTCTTTCATACACCCTGCACACTTGGCATCCAAAAAGGTATCATTTTTACATTAAAATACATGGGATAGAGTTTATAAAACATTTAAAAACCCTTCATGGCCTTAAAGGTATTAGGTACACCTTAAAATAAGCTCACTTGAAGTTTTCTACCCTTCTTAGTAGCTTGGTCACTATGCCAGTTTTGACTAGTTGAGACGAAATAACTAGTTGAGGTAATTATGAGTTTTTATATGGAATTAAATTTACATTGGGAGTTATCTTAAGTCATAATATTCACTTCCATGTGATTGGAATCTATTGGAACCTTATGGAAGCTACACAACACATAAAATAGTCAAAAAGTACCTTATTTTATACGTTGTCCATACAATTTTGTCCATTCCAAATCATGGTGAATATCTTAAGATATTCCTATAAAATTTTAACTAAATTTAATTTTCAAAATATTCTATTATAATATCCATCCATCCTCATTTCTCTAATCGGGTCATTATTCAGGGTTTAGGAGGGTTTTTAGTCACTTTTACTCTTAAAGATTGTTCATGAAGACATGACATCAAAATTTTAACTTGATGCCACAAACTTGATGTATATTATCCTATATAACTCATATAATATTATTTACTCTACATGAAAAACCTTTAAGTATATGTGAGCACTCCAAGTTAGCCTATCAAGCTTAATTCTTCATTTCTTATAGGCTGGGTTGATCTAAATTCCAAAAATAACTTCTTCATGACTTCCACTATATAAAAATATCTTTAAAACCTATTTTATGTTAAAAAAAAAATTACAATATATTTTTAATCATACCTAAGTCTATAAATGAATTTGGAGCCCCAATTGAACACTAGGCTTAACCATCCCTCATAGCCCTGATTACAACCTTTATGGTCCAAATCATTCTATTGGGTTACCTCCTTATGTGAGGTGTTTATAATTTTTAATTAGGTTTTATCCATCTTCCTACACATTTAAAATTTTAAACAAATCCTTACCCATCCATTTATCCCTACTCTCTAAATCTACCAGTTTGTGCACCTAGGGAAGTACCCTCTATCTAAGATAAAATAGAGGGTACTTCCCCTATTATCCTAGACAAAATATTAATTTTAGGAGATTATAAAATAAATATAGAAAATTTTAACCAAATTTGGGCCCCTTTTTAGACCATTTAACCCTCTAATTCCTTAGAATTCAAAAATAGACTTATGCAAAAAAGACCATGTACAATGTTTTGGAGTATAGGCTAGGTATGTCATTTGAAAAGGTCTTATTTATATTATATATCCATATTAAAAAGATTATATATAATTCCATGTTAATGATATAGGTTATCAAATCCCCATTCAACACTCTGACCCTTCATACTCTTCCATAGACCTTGAACTCTCAAGACTAAGTTCTATCTTTGACTATATTTTTACCTTAGAGTGGGGATGCATGCTTGATTATTTTGGGATTGAGACAATTTATAAAACCCCATTGATTCATTTAAGTTAATTTGGTATTGTTTTGGACACATTTATTCATATTTATTATGCTATACCTTCTCCAAACAAAGTCCTTTGCTTTCTGCCTGTGTCACAATCAACTACAATTGACTGTGTTATGGAAACATGGAATCTCATGGGTGTTGGTAGCTTATTTTAGACTTGATACAAAATATAAAACTTTTTTTAGTCCTTTATTATCATTTTATACTTGTTTTCATTCATTTGTCTCATCTTTATGCACATTTCACACTCAAAACACTACTTCTCTGTTCATTATTTTTCACAGTCATCCACAATGGTTGTAAGTGTACATTTTCACTTAAGAGGACACATATAGGTATTTTTATGATAAAAAATACATATAATAACATATATTTTTAGTTTTCATGTTCAAAAAGTCTCAAACCATTCTCTAGGTCCATAAGAGAGAACACTTTGTCAAACTTGCACCTTAGGTTGGATATAGGTGCCTACTCAAGCCTATGTATGGATTGTCTCATCCTTGGTGCATGAAAAATACCCTTTCATTACCTCCTTGATGATTTAACATGGTGATTATATGTTAATTAGTGAAACAAGATATTTTAACCTAGTCCTAAGCATCAATTATACTCATTATGCCTAAAAACTTGCTTATATAAGCCTTGTTATAGATAACACTGTGGAAATTTAGTATTCAAAGAGAAACTTGAGGCTTTTTGAAAACCACTCTCCTCAATTCAAACACCTCTATTACTTTGAAATTTGATATAACTATGAGGAATATTGAATACAAGTATACTTTGAGGTCTTGGAACTCAATGAAACTTGGCATGATAAACTTCAAAGAAGGGCCTGAACCTCTGTTTTCCTCTTTTAGGGACTTATTACCTAAATGTACAATCATTCACTTTGCTCAAAAATATAAAGACTACTTGATTTACTAATGATTAAACATAGTTTCCATGGTATTTTTAATATATCATAAATTCAAATAAGGGTTCAATCATGTTCCAACATCTCTAGAATGATTCCTCAGCTCTCTACTAGTACCACCTGTAGGTGGTCATTTTCATACATAGGCAACAAAGTGAAAGTATGGAAAATATGCATTTTTTTACCATTCCATAAGTTTTAGTCCTATATAAAGGATTATAAGTAGATTATTTACATTATTAAGGACATTTTTAAGCTCTAAAACTTACTTTTCAACATGCTTAGTCCTATGAGGGTGCCAATAGGTGTATTGAGTTACATGTAGGTAGTGAGCAGAATTGGAATCATGTATATAGTGAATGGTCTCATGAACAATCCTGAGATTTTCACCAATTATCAAAATGGATTATATCACTATCAAGGTGTTGAAACAAGTCTTATAACCTCTATTCCAACCTGATATTTCCCATTCATGGCACCTATAGATAAATATGTCCATGGTAGACTGTGTATATTGTATATGGCTGCAAATCTATGAAAATTTTCTTGGAGAATGAGATTGAAAGTTGAGAAGAATATAAGGACAATGAAACACAATAATAAACATATCTCCACCCTCTAAAACCACTATCAAATCAAGAAGACATGGAAAATGGTGGAAACCTACCTATAACATAGAAAAGTGCTACCTCTTACAACTTGAGATGATTTGCATATCAAAACATTTTGAAACAATAAACCAAGCATGGATACCACTGGATGAGAGAGTAATAATCATATAAAAATAACATCAATATGTTAATTTTATGGATTTACCTAAAATAAGGCAAAACCTATAGGGTGCATAGATTAGTAAGCGAACTAGATAGTCTAACTTCTTAGGAATAGTTCATAAAGCATAGGACACCATTAATATAAAAAAAAACATAAAATGGAATATAAATAAGTGTATAATACACCCCCAAGAACATTTTTCTCGAAACCTCTCATGCTAACAGCACCAAGTACAAACCTGGAGACTGCTTTTACTTGCCACGCCTAGTGGAAAGAGAGATAAGTAGTTTTCTTAATTTTTTTGAGTTTTTGATCAAAATGATAATTTAATTAAGTGTGTTGAAGACCAAGGGAGACTCATAAAATTTCCCCAACTATATAATTCCTTAAAAGTCCATACAACTCAAGAAAACTCCTCTTTTTCAAGAAAACTACCCTTTTTCTAAGGAACCTATACTTTTTAGTTAGGAATAGTGGAATAAGGCATAATTAGATACATGGCATGTGACATAACCTTGTAAAACCTTCAAATTTACATATGATGCCATACAAGTCATTAAATTCTCTATTTAGATCCCTAAAATGACTCAAAAGGACATATTGACTAAAAAGACTAATGACCAATGCTAATGTATCATTAAATAACATATAATACACCCTATGCCATAATAATAAACCCCATATAAACCTATAAGATCAAGGTTTTACCTATATGGGTCCTTACTTGACCTATAGGGTCAAATTTGGTCAACAATAGGTAATCTAGATAATCAAAATAACAAGGTCAGACTACAAGATAAGCATTTTATCTTAGTGTGATGGTGACTGTAGGCCTATCAACTTCTAAGAAGGTCAAGAACTAAAAGGTATAGCCTTGAGTGATATTTTAAAGTTTTAAATACTATTTTAACATATAAATCTAGATTTAATCATATGCATGCCCCCCATCTTTGATGCAAAGTGAGAGAGATTGCCAAAGCAAATTGCAATTTACCTTTATTATGCTTATTTCCTTATAACCCTTCCAAGCACTTATATTTTAAGTTTAAGTAGTACACGATATTTAAAAACAAACCATGGTCAGTTTTAGCTACCCATTAAACATTTATAATACCCTACAAAATTTGATGTTTGAATTCTCAAGGTAAGTCAAATAATTTCACAGGTCCTTATTGTAATTAGGCCTCAATTAGACTCTTCTCTGACTTAGTCTTATATTTCATAAAAAGTCATACTATACCACCTTAAGACGTAAAAAATATTGTATATTATGTAAAAATATAATAGATTACAAAATTTTAATGAATTATAAGTGTGTAATTTTTGGATATTCAAGTTTCAATTTGGAAACCCTAGTTTAGGGTTATGCATGCCTAAGATAGCTTGAGAGGATAAAAAATAAGATAAATTCTGTTGTGAAAAAATTTAAATGTTTATATAACCTAGTGGGGTCTACCATTATTCACTTCACCTTCTCCAAAAATTCTTTATGCATGTATAAACTCTATAAACCTTCAAATTGAAGTTTTGCAGAATTTTGGGAACTCTGCAAGCCTATGTCAACTTATATGAAAGTCTAAGTCAAATATTGAATTTTTAGTCTACTATGAGAATTAAAATAACTTATATTCATAAATAAAATACTCTACAACATTTTTCCTTGTTTTTAGTTTTCCACAAGCACTCAACTTTTCCTTCAAGGAACCTTACCAACTTTGTTCTAACTGTGTAGAACACAGTCTACCTATATGTTACTGTACTATGTGCTATGAATTAAACCTATAGGTTAATTTTTGGAAAAATATTTTTTATTAAATAATAACATAAATATATATTATAACATAGATCAATAATATTTTTAATATATAATAACTTGTCTTAAAACATTCTTATATGCAATGTTGACATTTCTTTTAACACAATCATACATAGAAATACATGGCAGATAGCCTTCTTTCCCAAATATTGATATTTTATTAAAGTTTAATTTTATTTTAAACCTATTTATCCTACAATTATCTTTCCTATAACTCCTAAATCACTTGTATCCCTTAAAAATTCTCTAATTACTCTTGTTTTCCCTCTTACGTAGAGAGATATCTTGATTAGTAGCATGCTTAGGCATTTTAATAGGATTGAAACAGGGAATTAGGCCTAAGATGGTGTTATAAAATTAAAAACATTATTAATTTATATAAAATCTATAAAAATACAAGATAAAATAAATTGGTCCCCACAAAAACATGAATAAATTCTAAGAAACTTGTAAGAAAATTCAAAATTTTGAATTGGTAGTTTTGGTGAGAAAATGAAAAATGAGGCTAAATTCAATTTTTTTGCAAACCTAACACCTATAAATGATTCCTAACAAATTATAATACTTATAATACCAATAAATATTCAAAATACTAAAATATCAAGCCAACAATGATTAAAAAAAGGTGATTATACTACATCATACTCCTTGGAAATAAGAATTTGACTCATGAACTCTTATTCATGAGGTCTTCAAGATTACCTCTATGCTTGATGATATATATTTATGACATCCAAGTGGAATCCTCTATAGTATTGTGTTTAAAATTTTATAAGTACTGGTAATACTCATTACCTCCTTTTCTCTTTATGACCACCTTGACAAAGATGAGTTCAATTTCTTCTTACTTGGCATGTGACAACTTATCTACCCACTATTAGATTGTTGTGTATTCATTACCAAATATTTGATCATGATTATCTCCTTATTTGAAAGGATAAAAGTATTTAAAATTGAATATATGATTTATTTCCCCACCATTTTAAAAATCTATCTCATATTCATTGTTGGATAACTTCCTTATTACCTTGCATGAGCCAATCTTATTCATCTTTAGTTTGTTATACTCATCTTTTGGAAACCTTTTCTTCCTGAAATGAGATAACACAATGTATCCAACATGAAAAATGAATTATATACTCTTCAAATCATCATGTTACTTGTCCATAATTAAATCTAATTATTTCTTCACTTGCTTATGCACCTCTTGTATGGTAGTGGAAAAATATTCTCCCTCAACATTTCTTTTCTCCATCTTTTCTAGATCTCTCAACTCAAATAATCCTCTTGGGTGCATTTCATATATGACTTGAAATGGAATAATTACTATTATTATATTAAGTGAATCATTTGAAGTAAACTCTGCTTGTGGAAATACCACATCTCATTGTTTAGGATTGTCCTTTGTCAAACACCTTAGCAAGTTACCCAAACTTTTATTGACCATCTCAGTTTGGCCATCTATTTTAGGGTGGTAAGTTGAACTAAAGCTCAAAATTGTTCCTAGTTTATTATAAATTGTTTTCCAAAAGTGTCCTACAAACTTGGTGTCTCTATCTAAAATAATTCTCAATGGTATTCCATGTAGTCTAACCACATATTTGAATAAAAAATTAGCCACATGAGTAATATCATTGGTTTTCTTACAAGGTATGAAATGAGACATATTTAAAAATCTATCCACAAAAACAAAAATATAATCATTTCCTCTTTTATTTCTTTGCAACCCCATGACAAAGAACATGCTAATGGAGTCCCAAGGCCTAATTAGTACTGGTAAGGGATGGTAAAATCTTGCATCAATGCTCTTTCCCCTTGCATACTAATAAAATTTATACCTTTACAAAAAATTATTTACCTATTTTCACTTTTTAGGCCAAAATTAGTGATTAATAAGTTAATCCAAGGTCTTATCAAGACCAAAATGACCTTCCAAACTTCCATAATTCTTCTCCTTTATCAAATTATCTTTCATAGAATTCTTTGACGCAAAAGCTAAACTCCCTTAAACAACAAACCATCTTGAGTCATATAATCCATCTAAGGATCTTTATTTATTTTAGTAGGCTTATTTTAAGCCTCATATGCATATTAAAAGTCGAAATTAGTTTTATATAACTTCTTAAGTGACTCTATTCCTCCACTCTTAAGATGAATTTCACTTATAAGCAAAATTCTCATACTTAGAGCATCTATTATCTTATTTTTTGGACCTTTCTTGTGTTTAGATACAAATGTGTAGTTTTGAAATTACTTAACCCACTTCATTTGCCTTTGAATGAGCTTGACATGATTGGTTATGAACTAAAGTGCATGATTATCCGTGAAGATAAAAAAATCTTTTTTGGAATTAGGTAGTGTCTCCACTTCCTCAAGGTTTAAACCATGGCATAGAACTCAAGATCATAAGTTGAATAAATTTTTTTTGCCTCATTTAACTTCTCACTAAATCATTATATAGGTATATACTCTTGACTTAGGACAAATCTAATGGCCACTCCACTTGCATTACACTCAACTTCAAACACCTTATTAAAATTAAGAAGTGCCAACATAGGTTGTTCTATTATTCTTTTCTTCAAAAACTAAAAATTTATCTAAAATATATTAGTCCATATAAATATCCTTTTATCTCCTATGATAGTATAAATAATTGGTGCACAAATCCCACTAAATGTTTTGATAAACATCCTATAAAAGCTAGATAGATAAGCCATGGAAGCTTCTTACCACATAGGCTATCTTGGGAATTGGCCACTCAATGATGGATTTCAACTTGTATTTATCCAACTTAAAATAACATTGAGAGATCATAAAACCAAGGTAAACAAGCTCTATCTTCATGAACAAGCATTTATTGAGGTTAATCAACAACCTCTCCTCTTGTAACCTTTGCATAACCATTCTTAAATACTGAATATGCTCCTCTTTTCTAGGAATGTAAATCGAGATTTAATCGAGATATACTATCACAAGATTACCAATGAAAGTATTTTAAACAACATTACTAAATCTCATGAATGTTATTGGGGCATTAATAAGAGTAAATGTCATGACAAGCCACTCATACAACCCCTCAATTATCTTAAAGGTAGTTCTTTATTCATCTCCTCTTATCCTTACCTAATGATAACCACTCTTAAGATATATCTTAGATAAGTAGTTATACCAACTCAATCAATCCATCAAATCACGAATTCTTGGGAGAGGAAACATATACATTATATTTATCTTGTTGATTACTCTAGAATTTGTGCACATTCTCCAATATCCTTATTTATTTGGTATTAGCACAATTGGTACTACACAAGGGCTAAGAGTCTCTTTGATCAATCCTTTATCCAAAATATCTTGTATCTAATTATTTATCTCTACATTCTCTTAAGGATTCATCTTGTAGGAAATTTTATTAGGCAAACTTGCATCTAGTATAAAGTCAATGTGATTGTTGATGCTCATAATAGGTGGCAACTCATCGGGAAACTTATCCACCACTATATCAGTATATTCCTCCAACATATCTTGCACTTATTAAGGTAATTTCATGTGTGTCATTATTACCTCTTCATTCAATCAAATCTAGTTGATTTCATTCTTTACTAAGGCTAATTTTCAAAGCTATATGTAATAAGGCATTTATAAGATTTAGATAACAAATATGTGTTTAGGGGTTTTTGGTGAAATGATCTACTCTAAACCTTTAATATAAAACTTGTAAAGAAAATAATCTTACAAAAATATCAATCTAACTTAAAATTAATCATACTTTCTTTTGAAATGAACACACTTACTAGTTAACAAACACTCAATATTGTTAAAGGAAAACACATTGAAATATGAAATTGTAGAAACACACTTAAAACTAAGATTACAAAATTGAATTTGCTAGAATTAAAAAATTGGATTTACCTTATATAATAAGATGATTTTTATATAAAGAGATAATCACTACATCAAATTATAACATGCACACATTAATAATTTAACACCTGTAGGTTAATAATCTATAAAATATAAATGTGTTTAATTAAATTAACACTAACATAAATTAATGCATAAATACCAAACACACATTCTGATTCTTTGGGTGAGTGGGACCTTGTTCACCTTTAGATCAGGAGGAAAAATAACTCATTAGTTTATTAATGCAATCAACTTCATTAATTCATGAAAAATAGAATTATAAATTCATAATATTCTATGTTAAAAAAACATCACTTCTATTGCTCCAAAAATCTACACACTTGATCAGGCAAGGGCCTGACTTTTATTTAGCTATAAATCTAACATCATCCTAGATTTTGGTAACTACTACTTTATTCCAACAATATTGTGTATTCTAAGATTGGTTTTGACTACCAAAATAGGAGATAGGCATTAAAAAAAAGATACACATTCTTTGAGGAAAAATGTGGGATTTGTAAATGCATATATAAACTAATTCTATTTCCAAATATTTATTTTCCTTGATTTACAAAATATTACTTCAAATATAAATATATATCTAAAAACATCTATAAAAGGAAAGTCTATATATATATGGTAATCTATTTATAGATAAAATATAAATAAAAAGTTCTCTTGTGACAGTTGGAAATGATCTTGGTCATCTTTGAATAAACCAAGAAACCATTGGAATGCCTTAGAAATGCTTTCCAATCAAGTCTAAAGTGTGTATTTTGAAGTTCATAGCTAGCTCAATGAATTCCATAGAAGGCATGATGAAGTCTATAGTAAGCTTGTGGAAGTTTGTAGCAAGCCTATGGAAGTTCGTAGCTCACCTATGGAAGTCTTTAGCTCATCCAAAATTCTAGATATTTGACTAGAATATTCCTTTAAGCCCATGGAATCATGTCAAAACTCTATTTTTATTATTATTTCATCTTAAAATACCTATAGATGCATAAATATAGGACTAAAAAATGTAAATGGTCATAATAATATGTCAAGAATAATGACTTAGACTAACATAAACTAAGTGACATAAAAGTACTTATCTTCTACCTCAGAATAGCTATAAGATCTAAAGATGCATGTAATTGTCAACCCAAATGGTAAATTATTAAATAAGAAAGAGATAACACATGGTTATAATGAGTCATAAATTGGAATCATCATTTTCCCCACACCTTACCTTTTCTATGTCCCATTAAAAACTATCTTATATGTTCCTCATATTTATAAATCCTCTATTCTAGTATTTGACTAAGGTTGTATATGGAATAGAGTTCTTCTCCTACTATCCTTTTAGATGGGTTGGTGAAACCCATATATCTTAAGATAAAGTGAAATAATAGTTTAAATTGGTCTATTGCCTGTGGTGTTGTGTTTTTACAAGGAGACATAGTAGTGAGCAAAATGGGTGGTTGAAACCTCATACCTATCAACAAATTATGTCCCCCTATATTAAGCACATTAGTGATAATCTGCACTATAATCTAATCCCATTGGAGATTCCATCTGATGTTATTAGGAAATATGACTTTCCTTCTTTTTAGTGGAGTAGATATTACCCTCCATTTGTGATAGTTGGCAGTCACTACCTATTCAAATAAATTTTGAGTGAATAAGTCAAAATTTATGATACATTCATGAAGGGAATGTAGGTAATAGTCTCAAATAGATGAATTCTATAAATAATTTTTTTTAAACTGAGTAATAGTTTGAGATGCATTACTGAATTAAGGTTTAACACATAAACCTACCTCCATTACTACATTTAAATGATCATTTGTACTCTATTCCCATAAAATTTGAGTTATATAAGTAGAAATGAGGGATCTCAATTTAAGTTATCTAATAAAAAGGTTAACTTGAATTTATTTGTATTTCCCATAATGATGTCATAAAAATAAAACTCATACAACAAATCTTGTTTATCTGGGGTACTGTTTATGTATGCTTATAAAAATTCTTCAAAAATGTTAATTTCATGAGGTAACTCACAAGATACCCTCAGTAGCTACCACATATATAATTACTCATGCAAAAACAAACTATAATAAGGGGAAGGTCTTCTATAAGATAGAAGATTCTATTCCCAATTGACAAGTGAATTGAAGGGTTTGTTTGGCTTGTTCTTTTTTTTATTGTGTTTGTATTATATTTTATTGAAATTTATGATTTTCTTCTTTGAATATTTTATCATGTGTTTTCAATTCCCTAAGTTCCAAACAGACTTGACTCCACTTGTTCATAACATCAAGATAGGATATAAGGGGTTGATAGCCTTGGTATGTTGTGGATCTACTAGGGACTATTTGAGACACTATAGCTAACTAATCCTTTAGTGATCTATTATGTTGTTCCAACCTAATGAGATGTATTCTAAGTGACATTGTTTCTTATTTTACATCCTTTATGTGATTCCATAAATTGACAATCTCATCTTTATTGTCACTTATTTTCCTAATCAGTACTATAATTTATTTATCCTTTTCCAAAGATTGGTCTTTGATATTTTCTAATTTATATAGTAAAAGGGAAATAACATAATCCTTACATTACAATGAAGATAATAGATAGGTAATGTATTCAACTTGTTTCTTGACTGTTGACTCCAACTTAGATAGAGTAAGAACATTTTGTAACTCTGCGTCTTCAGATACATTATAAGGTTAGACCTCCTCAACTACCATATGAGCTTTAACCTTGTTAATGAGTGGTTGTGATGGAGAAGGGGGAGGATTTAAAGTGAATTATGGATTAGTTTAATAAAAGACCTCTTAATAAAGAGGAGTTTTTATTTTCTCTATTAGGTACTAGACTAGAAGGGGGTTCTTGACATAAAATTCCAAGATCTTTTACAACAACCCTTTCTTCATTATCAGCTGCCAAGACTAATTTCTATATTTTCCTTTTAGCTTGAGTTAGGGAATTGAGTTATGCCTATGTAATCCTTGTCCCTATTGAGTATCTATGCTATGGATACTATTGAACCAATTATGATAGTGGTTCATCATAATCAATATGGATTGGCACTTGAGTCACTACTAGCTATAGAGAAAGTTGAGAGCTAATGTGAGAGAATCTAGGCCTTAACCTTCTCCTAGGTTGTGGTTGTTCAACCATAATGAGAGGAACTTTAGCGCTTGGTGTAGAAACCATTGAGGTTGAAATTATACTTATTTTTGATACTACAGTGACTACCTTAGAGAGATAATCCTTATTTTAAACCTTAGGGTTAGAATTGGAGGCTTCTTCAAGTGATTTTATTGTAATTCAAGGCCATTTTGTTACTTTATTATGTATAAAGGTATCTCATGATTCTTCCTTGTTATCTTATTTAAAAAAGTGGTGTTGGATAATAAACTATATGAGACCATAGTGATGGATAGAGGATAAATTACCAACCTACTTGATTTCTAGATGAATTAGCATTCTCATAGATGCACAACCCAACACACTACATTACCCATCACAAGTTAAGTATTTGATT